>JZKD02S1673381.1:164337-232664 GCA_000966675.3 Picea glauca
TGTGTCAAAGGTGTCAAAGGCTGGCCCTGAGGGCTTCTCAATATTACTTAACTTGGTATTTTCTCCAAAAATAGTTCTAGAGTGTATACAAATCTTCAAGAGCCCTTTACAAATGGGTTTATTTCCTCATTTATAAAATTGTTCGTAATAATTGAAGGTAACTTCTTGTATTCCTAAATAAAAACTTACAAAAATGTTCGTCTTCCCTTTACCTACTTGATGACATGTGTACAAATTAAAGACATAACTGAAGGTAGTTAGGAAAAGAAAAAATAGAATATAGTTAACAACAATTTCGAATTTTTATTTTTCCTTATTCATGGATTCTTATCTCTGATATAGGCTATCCATATATCCAACTAGTCGTAGAGGGATAATATCTAACGATACGTTAAATCGTCTACGAAAGTTGTGTGCATGGATATGTTGTCATTGAGGGTCTTAAAATCATTTGATAATGTATCTATGAATTCTTGAATCATGGTATGGACCTTGGTGGGTTGTATGAAGTACTTCTAGATCAGGTCCATTGTTACCTTGGTGGCTAATTCTATAATTTCCCATTGATGACTGGTTCTACCCCGTAACTTTGCAATCAACTATTCCATCTCAGGGGTTTTCTTGAGTTCTTATAAAGGGAAAAGGAGACATGTTTTCCCTTGGTTATGTAAGAAAGAGAATATTAAGGAAGAAAGGTGAAGTACGAACTGCGTGGAAGGCACATAAACCAAGGAAGGGTCAAAGTGGTTAAAGAAGAAGAAAAGAAGGAGCGAAGTAAAGGGAAAGCTAGCCGTTGGAAGAGAAGATCAAGGAAGATAAAGAAGAAAATAAGAGGGATCGTGGACAACTCAGAAAGTGGAAAAATAAATACACCAACAAATACTTTTTATCACCTTGTGGAAAAGGAGGAAGGACCTTCAGTCTGCCCCTGTGCCAACAAATGGTTTTGTTGCTAGGACCAGGATCTTATTGAGGGAATGTCAAGGTGGTTTCCATCAAAGAAGGAGATTCAGAAGTGGATAGAATAACAAGAAAAGGACTTCGCCGAAGCTCAGAACAAGAATCCTAGCATTAGTATAGAAGATTGGTTGGGAAGGTACATCTTTACCGACATACACGAGATTTTCTTTGGAGGAGTTCATATGGAGCTGTACGAGTGGTTAGCCAGATTAGCAGACACCCAGTTTGAGATCAGATCTAGACCACCTGTGGTTTGGACAACAATGTTGATCAAGAAAGTCAAGACAGTCGATAACGTTGTGTCTAGAGAGGTGGATCTCTGGTTTCATAACACTATTGGAGGGTACATTACTAAGTTCACTATCGATAGATTATAATCGTATAGTCAAGAAGAGAGGTATTTCTTTAAGGGACCTAGAGGAAAGTTCCTACACTTTTAAAAATTGAGGATTAAGATGTTATTGCATGAGAAGAATATTATGAAGATAGAGTAAAGTTGATGTTCAAGAATTTAGATAGTGACGACGACACAGAGGCTAGACACACATGTAGAGGGATATCATTTAGAGAATTTCCTCTTGTGAACCTGTTTAAGAAGAATTACGGAGATGAGGGATTCTATAGTGGAGAAGAAGAAGATCTAACAGACGAAGAGCATTCAGATTCTGCAAGAACAGAGGAAGTAGAGATTGAATAACCTCGCCGAGGAGAGTCAGAAACTTCAATCACTGTGCTTACTGTTGAAGTAAGTACTATTACTCCTCCTGTTGTTTTAGCATCATTAAGTAACCAGAGTAACCAGAGTAGTCAAAGCAATCAGACTACTTTTACAAGAAGTTTATCACATACTCAGTCGAGAAACCTAGGAAGATCTATGGTAGATGAAATGAGGCTACCTATCTTTAGAGGAGATGGATTTGAAGATCCTGACCAGCAATGGTTCTTATGTGAAGTTGTCTAGAGCATTAAGAAACTCACTAATGAAGCTGTTAAGAGAATTCAGTTTAGTACTACCTTGAGGGATCGCGGTTTGAACTGGTATATGAAGTTTTATTTAGGACCTGGACAGCCTAAATTGTTGAATGCCATTACGACTGCGTTGAGTGAAAAATTCAAGAAACCTAAGTCAGAGTCGCAGTGCTCTATAGAGTTGAAGGAAATCAAGAAGAAGGTCATTGAACCTGTTTGGGAGTTTGATCAGAGGTTTAAGACTCTAACAGGTCGTTTAAGTTTTCAAATCTCAGATGAAAATAATAAAGAAATTTTCATCACTACCCTCCTGCCACATATCATAGTTCCTCTAATGCAACAGAAAGTCGCTTCGCAGGCTGAATCTCTGGAGATTGCTATGAAACTAGAAGCATCCCCTATAGGAGAATCCGGTCCAGGTATGAGTGTTGGCACAGGGGCAGACCCACGGTTCAACGCTTCAACAATGCACTAACAAAACCCTAACTACTAGCCCTTTCAGCAACACCTGTGAAGAATATGAAGTCTAACCCGAGGTAGAGGCAAGGGGGGTTGCAGGACTTAGGTATCTACAACCTAGCTGGGACACAGATCTGTGATTACAAAACTTGACATAACACTTAGCCAATAACATTCATTAGTTCTCGAACCTTATTCACATCATAGGTTAAACCCTTATTACAGATCAATGCAGTGACAATCAAGATCTAACACTTCCAATACTTAGCACATAACATTGGATCAAATCTAGAATTCATTCACATCATTAAGAACTAAGCTACAAATTCATATGCATTCATATAACATTAACAACACTAAGCAAATAATCACATGATCAATCACATCACACAAACACATGAACACAGGATATACGTGGTTCACCCCATTGTGGGGCTACGTCCACCAAATTCCTCTTCTTATTATTAGTTTGCAATATCTTACATGCATCTGCTCCTGTGCACAGAGCCACAAAGCCAAGCCTCGCACTAGACAGGTGATCTGTGCACAACACACAACTATTCTTTTCACTTAGCAACCTTACATATTCTTGCACGAAGACCACTTAGACAGACTTCCCTCTATTTCATATCTACTTATTTATACATTACAAAAATTCCTAAACATAGGTAAACCCATGGGCCGACATCCATACCCATTACATAAACCCTAAAAGACCAAAAATTCCACAAAATGAGTTAGATCCTACGATCTCAGCTCCACCTGGGCGCTTCAACTTCGACCAATTTGTCGAAGTCCTAAAAATGGTCAAACATGACCAATGTTTCCTCAAAACTTGGTAAAGGGCCAACAAGCCCCCAACACTCACATGTGACTTGTCCCAAGTCACTCAGATCTGGGTAGGGCTACTTCGAAGGCCTCGAGATTAGCTCGAGCTGCCTCGACTTGCTGCTTCGCTAGGGCCTCCTACTCGGTTAACACCTGAATTACTTTCTCGGTGAAAAACCCTTATAGGCATTGTTCCACTGTTGTAACTATTTGTTCCAGCTGTGAGTGTTGTCCTTCAATCTCCTCAAAATATACGATTCATGTATTCCTACAGACATGAATTTCTCAGCCATGAGCTCTATCACAATCTCCTCGACATACTTCTCTAGCACGTTATGCTCGCCCGACATTCACACTTGTAATCAAGGGGATCGGGTAGGCGAACAAACAAACAAGGTAATCAAACAGACGACAAGGTCTAGACAACACAACATGGTATGGAATCGGTTCTTTGTTAGCTCGGTTATCTCATTTTGCAAAAAGTGGTCCTAGCGCAGCGTCCGACGGGTTAAAAAAGTAACGTCATAGAAGATTCCTCCAACAGGTAGGAATGCCTCAATCAATAAGAATCCATCCATTATGGCGTGGTCTCAATGGTCCAATGGCGATATTTCCATCAGTAACTATTTTTCTATCCATTCTGGAGCGTCATTCTAATGGTCAAGATGCCTCCAACGGTCATATAGCTTCGCCCTGGTGAAGTACCATTCTACGTTGTTATGCTATTCTGGTGAGGTTCAAATTCTACAGACCTGTCTACTGTGAAGTCTTCTCTGGAACCTCCCATATTTTTTCTAACTTGGCTTTCTTCTTACTGAGCTTCCTTGCCATCTTTCCTATGATCTGAGTCTCTGGATTCCTCTTTCCATTTTTATTCTTGTCTTCTCCTAGTAAGGTGACTTCGCACTGCTGATCTGTTCTTACAGATTCTGCGGTTAATGTTCCTTGTTTTTCTATTTCCGGTGTGGCTATACTTCTTTCTTGCATGGACAGGTTCTTTAAGCCTTCTTGTGTTATTTGAACTTCAATAGCTAATTATCTGGTCCTCTTTTTCTTCGATTGATCCTCTTGTTCTTCTATTATTCATGTTATTCTTCTGGTTATGAAATATCTTAATTCTTGTTTTTTCGTTCTATAGCTTCCTCCTCTACTTTCCTTTGGATCTGATATTTCTCAATCCAGGTATTTCCTAACAAAAGTGCAAAAGGGGTGTTATTCTCAACAAAATTAATGACTTGAAATTCTTCTTCGATCGATGTTTCATGAGCAATCATAGGTACATTAGTAACTCTTCCACATAGGGTTATCATATTTCCTTTAAACAAGACTATCTTTCGCAATGAAGGTATCATAGCAGGCTTTCCCAAAATTTCCCAAGTGCTTTCTAGCATAATGTTCACATGTGTTTCTTCATCCAAGACACAGTCTATGTTGAAGTCTCATATTCTTGTTTCTATGCACTGCTTTTCTTTCAATATCTCTGACAAACTGACGTCTCTATGATCATTCAGTGTTTCTTTCAGTTGTAATAACACAATCTCTTATTCTTTTTGTTTTTTAAACATATCCTTGGTCCCTTGACCTTATTGATAGTTTCCTTTTCTCATGTTCATCTTTTCAACTTTGGCAATCATTCTAGGGAAATACTCAACTTTATGGCCAATATATTTACAACAGAGAGAACTAGGACCTATACCAGGGCATTCCTTAGAAAGATGTCCTGAAATTCTGCAATTATAACACAGTGTCAATCCTCTCTTTCTTTGAAACGATACCCAACCTTTTCTGTACTCTGCATTGGGATCACAGTGATGGACCTACAATCTGCAAAACTTCTTTCTAGGTTCCTACATCCACTTGTTAGTCCAAAAATTCTTTCGATGCATAGGAATAACATATCTTTCACTATCTCTATCAAATCTATTCATATTGAATCTTTCTTCTAACTGTGCCCTAGTTTTAAGACTAGGACAAAATCTATCAAACAAACCTAGATTCGTACTTTCAAAGAAAAAGTTTCCACTTATCTTACCTTTATCAGATCACAAATATTCAAGATATTACCTCTTTTCTTCAGAACTGGTTCCTTTCTTAGAAAAGAGCTCCACAAGTCAAGTAGAATACTATGCATTGCAACAACAGATCTACGCACAAAGCTTTCTCTTTTCTTCAGTTCCCAACAATCATAGTTTCAGGTCCCGGCAACAGAACCATTTTTTGGCACAGGGGCAGACCCAGGGTTCAATGCTTCAACAATACACCAACAAAACCCTAACTACCAACCCTTTAGACAACACCTACGAATAAGATGAAGTCTCACCTGAGGTAGAGGTAGGGGGGGTTGCAAGACTCGGGTGTCTACAACCTAGCTGGGACATAGATCTATGATTACAACACTTGACAGAGCACTTAGACAATAACATGCATTAGTTCTTGAACCTTATTCACATCACAGGTTTAACCCTTATTACAGAGCAATGCACTGACAATCAAGATCTAACACTTCCAGTACTTAGCACATAGCATTGGATCAGATCCAAAATTCATTCAAATTATTAAGCACTAAGATACAAATTCAGATGCATTCATATAAAATTAACAACACTAAGTAAATAATCACATCGCACAAACACATCCTCACAGGATATACGTGGTTCACCCGAGTGTGGGGCTACACCCACCAACTTCTTCTTATTCTTATTAGTCTGAAATATCTTACATGCGTATGCTCCTGTTCATAGAGCCACAGAGCCAAGCCTCGCATTGGACAGGTGAGATGTGCACAGTGCACTAGATCCACATTCCTCATAATCAGGTCAAGGCATAGATCCAACTCCTTAATAGCACAAATCCTCTTACAATCACTTGCACTTAGCTTTGCAAGTCTCAACACACAGTATGCACAAAATCCAACAACTATTCTTTGCACTTAGAAACCTTACATATTCATTCACGAAGCCCACTTAGACAGACTTCGCTCTAAGTCCTATATACTTATTTATACATTACAAAAATGCCTAAACATGGGTAAACCCATGGGCCTACATCCCATACCCATTACATAAACCCTAAAAGCCCAAAAAGTCCACAAAATGAGTTAGATCCCGTGATCTTAGATTTGCCTGGGCGCTCCAACTTCGACCAGCCTGTCAAAGTCCCAAAAATGGTCAAACATGACCAATGTTTCCTCAAAATTTGGTCAAGGGCCAACAATGAATCAGATCTTAAATCAATTAACTAGTTTATCCTTACAAGTAGAAGATATGAAGAAGGACAAAGGAAAGGAAAAATGAGAAGTAGCTGGTGTATCATATGTAAAGAAGAGGGCCATGAAAAAGAGCATTGTCCCCTATTTCATGAATACCTAGCCTCGGGAGCCCCTATCTCTTTGAAGCAAGCCACTCTACCATGGTGTGAGGTATGTAGAAATAGACATCGCCCTGGTGAATGTTATTACATGCAGAAATATGTCCAGACACCTACCAATATTTATTGCACATTCTGTAAATATGTGAGGCATGATGAGAAGGACTATAGGGCTTACGATCTCATGCATGAAATATCAAGGGATACATATAGGATTCAAGGAGAAACACAACAAGATGGAAATAATGTGCAATTCAACTTCCCGGGAAGAGGAAACTTCAACCCTCGTGGTGGATTTAGAGGAAGATGATGAGGAGGAGGTATGGGATGAGGTCAAGGTCAGATCATTTTCTATAACGGTGCACAACCAGGACATTTGGAAAGGGATTTTTAGAACCCTTGTACTACTTGCAACTACTGCAATTCATTCGATCATGTCATCAAAGATTATATAGTATTGTTAGCCAAACTTCAGGAGATACGAGGAGGAACCCATCAAGTCCAATTGATATCAGTAGAACCTCGCGGTGAGGACCCCAGAGTCATTGTTATTACTAGAGGAGGTGTTGTTATAGGAGAATATAGAGTGACTCGAGAAAAGACTGCAGAAGGATCAGGGATCAGAAGAGATGCAGAGAAGGAACTGTTGTTTGATCCAAGGAAAGAGAGGCATACTTTTGAAGAAGAAAGGAAATAATTTGTAGGAGAATAGGATTCCTCATCTAAGGAACAACCAGATGCAAGGGAATGTGAAATGCCACCAGAATTTGACTAGTCTTCTCTATCTAGACAAGGAAAAGAGGTAAGCAAGCTCATGAATTTTTTATATACATGTATCAATTTTATTAAAGATGAAAAATATATGTAGGAGCTACAACAACTAGTAAGATAGAATGAAATTGGGAGAACAGAACCTATGCTAAGTAGATCTATGAATCACGTATCAAGGAAAAGAAGGAAAAACAAGGAATTTCACCTTAGTGCTCAGATTGGAGACTACAACATGGACTATGTGTTCCTCGACTTGGGATCATAAGTAAATGTTATGATGAAGTAGACTTGGGCACTGATGGGAAAATCTAGATTGATTTACTCTCCTATCAGACTCATGATGGCTAATCAGCAGGCAGTGAGCCCCTTTGGAAGACTAGAGCATGTCCCTGTAGACGTCAATGGGGTAAGGACATTTTCATACTTCGAAGTGATTGAGATTGTTGATGATAGTTTTCCTTATCCTGCGTTGTTAGGAATTGATTGGGATTTCAACAATTCGACTATTGTTGACCTAAATAAGAGAAGAATGATATTTGAGGGTAATGGCCTTAAGGTCATTGCACCTCTTGATCTGGATGAATGTCGCAGATACAAGGAACCGATAAGAGAAGAAGACCGCGTCTACGAGATAGAAAAAATCTACAAACTAACAACAAGACAACATGATTATATTAATCCTATAGAAGATGGAAATCTACATTGGTGAAGTGAAAGTGCATGTTCATAAGACTCAAAGGAAGCATTGGAAAACTAACAGAACATAATGTATGAAGTATCCACATGGCGATGTGCCAGATTGAACAGAGAAGTTCATTGGATTGGCACAAAAGTAAGTAATCTCCCTACATTTGATGGCTTGAATCATTTAGAGACATTTCTAGCTGAATTTGAAGGAATTTTACCAGTACAACAGAGATTGTTGGCATTGGATGAATCCTTTAAAGCAACACCAGCTAGATGGTGGGGAATACACAAGAAAAACATCACAAAGTGGGTAAAATGGTGCACCTTGATGACAATGCGCTTTTCAGACCAAGTAGGGGGATGTGAAGTTCGATACACAGGTCAGAGTTGTCCTAAGGACCATGTGCGAAGCTGGGAGGAAACCTGGATCAACATTCCTAAAGAACATTGGGTGCATAATTTCATTAACACCTTGGATACTGCACCTATCAACTGGTATATTCAAGCAGAACTATGCCTCATCACTACAGACTAGTATGGAATGACTCGGAACTTTATACCTACATTTTTATTTGAGTGTCAGTACTCTACAGTAGATTGGGCCTTACAAATTGTAAGAAAAAAGGTCTTTGAGGAGGCACCTAACCTCCCTTTTGAGCAAGAAGAGGATGAATGGATTTCACCTCTTCAGAAGTTACAAGGTTGTTATAATATTAATGTTGATGAGGATGATGACCCTAGAGATGTAAACATTGTAGAAGCTGAAGGTCACAGTGACATAGAAGGACCAGGGATTGAAATACCTTTTATTGGACAACCTATTAAAATTAATAAGGTTTAAATTGGAACAGAACAAACACCTAAATTAACAAATTTTGGAGATTATTGGGATGATGCTACTATTAGCAAGATCACAGAACTATTGCATGAATATCATGATTTATTTCCAACAAAGTTCATAGATATGAAGGGCATTAAAGGGCCCATGGGAGAAATGAAGATCCCCTTGAGAGAAGATGCAATACCTATCAAGAAGAGACCCCACAGATTGAATCTCAAATATAAGAAGAAATTTAATATCGAACTGGATATAATGTTGGAAGCAGGAATCATAGAACTTGTTGAAGAATTTGAATGGATCATCCCTATGGTGATCCAAGATAAGAAGTCAGGAGAAATCAGAATTTGTGTAGATTTAAGGAAACTGAATGATGCATGCCTACATGACCCCTTTCCTACACCCTTTACTTATAAATTTCTAGATAATGTAGGAGGAAAGGAGGTTTACTCATTCACAGATGGATTTTCAGGCTATCACCAGATCAGAATTGTTAAGGAGGACAGACATAAGACCACATTTGCAATAGAATGGGGTTCTTTTCATACACTGTGACATGTGTTTTGGCTTGAAGAATGCACCAACCATCTTTTCCAGGGTGGTGGTCTAAGCATTTAAGGACTTTTTACACAAGTTCTTGGAATCTTAATTTGATGATTGGACTGTCTTTAGCCTACTAAAAGACCAAATTGAATGTTTGATATTGATGTTAGATAAGTGTGTTAGATTCCCCTGAATTTAAAAAAATGTATTTTATTTTCACACTTTGGAGTGTTGCTAGGGCACATTGTGTGTAAGAAGGGGTTGTTGGTATATCCTTGAAAGATTGTTATCATTGTTGATCTACCTCATCCCACTTCGGTTAGAGAGTTTTGCATTACGTTGGGGCACACTGGATACTATAGAAAGTTTATTAAGGGTTATGCACTAATAACAACACCCATGGAGAAGCTATTAAAGAAAGATAGTAAGTTCCAATGGACAGAAGAATGACAGCAGAGATTCGACACACTAAAGCAGAAAATGGTCATTGTGCCTATCTTGGTATTTTTAGATTGGAGTAAGGAGTTCAATGCTCATGTCGATGCTTCATCCATTGCATTAGGAGCAATATTGGCACAGTCGGGTGTAGGATACATTGACCACCCGATAGCCTTTGCTAGAAGGAAGATTTCTACAGCTGAAAGGAACTATATTATGACTGAAAGAGAAGGCTTGGCTATGGTGTATGCGCTGCAGAAATTTAGACACTACTTGTTGGGAGGACATTTTAAGATGTTTGCAGATAGCTGGGCATTGAAATACTTAGTCAACATGCCAGTTTTGGGGGGAATAATATGCATATGGCTACTTCTTTTCCAGGAGTGTGACTTTGAAATTGTGGTCAAGCCAGGAAGAAAGAAAAAAGGACCCGATCACTTATCCAGGTTTGAACATGGAGAGTAACCTACTAGTCTAGAGAATACACTTCCAGATGCACAGTTACTGGCCATCATAAAAGTTGATGATTACTTTGCCAAGATAGTCCAGTTCCTTCCCATAAGAATGGCACCTCGCGAGTATACATTCATTCAGAAGAAACAATTAGTAGTCCGCGTTGCAGATTTTCACCTTATAGCTGGATAGTTATATAAGATGGCACCATATGAGATCTTGAGGAGATGCGTTATGGAGGCAAAAAGACTATTGATTCTTGCAGAAGCACATGAAGGCATCGCAGGAGGACACTATATAGGGAAATAAATAAAACAGAAGCTTCTCAGAGCTAGCCTCTAGTGCCCTACTTTACACAAGGATGCTAAGGAATACTACAGAGCCTACGATGTATGCCAAAGAGTAGGAAGGCCTTCCAGAAGGGATGAGATGCCTTTAGCACTGCAATTAACATTACAAGTATTTGAGAAATGGGCCATTGACTTTGTGGTACCTATCAACCCACCAGGGAAGTGCATAGGAGCTTGATACATCATCATTGCTACAGAATATTTGACCAGATGGGAAGAAGAAAGAGAAGTTAAGGAATGTAGTGCAACTACATCTACGCAGTTCATATTTTAGGATATTATAACCAAATTTGGATGCCCGAATATCCTCATGAGTGATCAAGGCACACACTTCATCAAAAAAACTATTGAAGCCTTGACTCAGGAATTTGAATTTCACCATCAGAAGAGAACACCATACCACCCACAGGCGAATTGTACAATCAAATATTTCAATAAGATCTTGGAGACAACACTGACCAAGATTTGCAGCGTTAACAAAGATGATTGGGATTTAAGAATTACAGTAGTATTATGGGCTTATAGAACTACTTGTAAAAAGTTAACTATGCAGACTCCCTTTAATTTAGTATATGTCTTGGGAGCAGTGGTACCTATGGAATATTTGGTTCCTAGTTTAAGAACTTCAACATTTATAGGTATGGATGACACAGGCATTGTTCAATACATGCTTGCGCAGTTGATCGAACTGGAGGAAGACATATTTATTGTAGGATTTCATCAGCAGGTATAAAAAGAATGAGAAAAGGCTTACCATGATAGTCACATCAAGAGGAAATAATTTAAGCAAGGAGATTTGGTATTGTTATATGACAGCAGGTCCATGAAGCATCCAGGGAAGTTTAGGACACATTGGCTTGGGCCATTTGAAGTTTCCTATGTTATAGAAAGTGGAGCTGTGTAATTGAAGACTATTAATGGAGACTGGAAGGTTGGTTTAGTGAATAGGAGATGGTTGAAATTGTATTATGACAACCAATTGCCTCGCAGCTCTCAGTAAAAGAAAGGAAAGAAGGGTCTAGGTACTAGGTGCAGTTGAAACTGGGTACTAGACACAGAAAAGACATTCTTCACAAGATAGAAAGGGAGAGAGAAGAAAGCACAGGTTGCTCCCCACAATCTGCATTCAAAGTAAAATAGAAGGATCAATCTTGCAGTGACTCTGTACGAGTCACATGTGAGTGTTGGGGGCCTGTTGGACCTTGGTTATGTAAGAAAGCAAATATTGCATAAGAAAGGAGAAGTACAAACTGCACAGAAGGCATATAAACCAAGGAAGGGTCAAAGTGGTTAAAGAAGCAAAAAATAAGGAGCAAAGTAAAGGGAAATCTAGTCGCTGGAAGATAATATCAAGGAAGATAAAGAAGCAAAGAAGAGGGATCATGGACAACTCAGAAAGAAAAAAAAGAAACCAACGGATACTTTGGAGAACCTCGTCGAAAAGGAGGAAGGACAGGCTGGTGAAGCCTTGAAAACATGGGTCAAGTGGACTTAGGGTTTTGGGACCTAGGGTTTTGGATCTAGGGTTTTGGATCTAGGGTTTTGACACCTAGACTTTGGTCTAAGTTTGTCTGAGAGTCATGTAATGTATAAATAAAGGTCTAGAAGACCTGGGAGGTTTCGTTCTTCGTTCTAAGTTGGTTCTTTCTCAATTGTTCGTATGATGTTCATTATTGATTATTGTTGATTATTGTTGTTGAGAGCAATATTAAGTCTGTATTCTGGATCTTCAGTTGGGTGAAAAGATCAACCCTGCAGCTGGGTGTGTAGGGAGGGAAGAGAAAGAGACAAAGAGAGATAGATCTGCAGCTAAGTGTGCAGATAGAACTGTATGTTTTCACCTAATAAATCAAGAAACATAGTTCTATGGGCATAGCCCTAGTGAGAGGGTGAACCACGTATATCTTATTGTCTTTGTGGTTGATGTCGTGTTATTCATTATCTGTTATACTGTTACTGCATTGTTGTGTTAGATCAGAGATATAACTTGGCGAATCTAGCATAAGAGTGCTAAAGAATATCTAGGTTGTTGCATTGCGTTTTGGAATCACTTTGCATTTCTTCTGGTTGTAGACACCTATGTCCTACAACCCCCCTATTGCTACTTCGGGTGAGAGTGCATCTGATTCGCAGGTGTTGCCGAAAGTTCCAATAGTTAGGGCTTGTTGGTGTGCTGTAAGAGCTGAACCTTGGGTCTGCCCCTGTGCCAACAAGACACTTTCGTATTAGATTCTATGCAACTTTGTGTAGTTTCGATCATATCACCATAGAGATGGTGGTCTCCTTATCTAGTTTTCTTCCATCTACCTCGAAGCATTCCAGTGCATAGAGATCATTTTTTCTTTCCATTTCTAAAGTGTAGTAGGTTTTATCTATCACGTCCATGTTTTATACAATCCATTTGTCGATATCACTTATACCTTTTTGGATAGTATTGAATTGCGTCATTTTATCATGGCCTCTTCCATGTTGGTCTATAATGGTGGCAGTTATTTGTTGGAATATATTCAAATGGGAATACATGTCAATTATTTCCTCTTCTATCTCAGTTCTAACCTTCTCTGCACTAGACTTAAAATTTGCAGGCTACGCTTGTCGATCTTCAGTTTCTAGAGTTTTTCTTCTAGCTCTCTAATCCTCGCCTCCTTTTCCAAATTTTGCAGGCATAGATTGTGGATGTTTTCTTCCATGGAGTTCATGAAGGTGGAGCTAGAAGAGGCTATGGATATGAGGTATTCTCTAACATCTCAGGTTACAAGAGTCTATGTAAGAACCGACATTGGGATTCCTCCCATCATAGGAACTTTCTTAACCTGTTCTTGCACAATTCTTCCCAAAAATGTATTGTAAGTGAATTTCTTCAAGTTGGTCACTTTTGTTTCTTTGAATGGGGTACAACATCCTATATCCAACCCACCTAATTGAGAGTGACTATTGGTGCCAATTGTGAATATATCTGGAAAGTTGGTGTCCATTGGAACTATCTCATTATTCATGGATTTCTTTTCCTTCTTCCTTTGTTGTTATTCTGTTGCTTTATCTGCAGCTTCCTTCACTTCCATATGTGTTTCATCTGATGTTGATTTTTTGGTTTCTTCCTTTTGTTCAACTTCTTTCTGGGAGGTTTCATTTTCTTCTACTTCTACTATGGTTGTTGTTACTTCCACTGTTGCATCAACTTTGTCCTCTTTAGAAATCTTCCTCTTCTTCTCAACATCGTTCTTCTTATTTTTTCTTTTTTCTTTTTTCCTCCTCTTCTTGTATGCTATTGTTTCATCTTCTTCTGCAAATACCGAATGCACATAACTAGTAGTGATAGATGTCCTTTTTTTTTTCTCTTCTTCTTCTTTCTTTTTGGCCTCTTCTTGTTATTTTTCTTCATCTACAATCATTCCTATGGGATTGCCTTGTTTTTTGAAGATGACTTCGTCATAATTTCTTGCATTATAGTGTGATTATTCTTCTTCCCAAACCTTTGATGTGTATTCCCAAGGCATTTCAAGCTTGTTGAAATTCTCTTTGATGACCTTCTTTGGTTCATGCATCCTGAACCTCTATTCCAATCAATGGTATAATAATAGTAGCGTATCCACTTCTTCTTGGGCCTTCTTTGTATTTGCAAAGAATTAGGTGCCAATGTATAATGGGAGTGGTGGCCATATAAACTTTTTATATTGGTAAATCATTTCCCCAACTCTGTTGATTATTGTTTGACACACCACTTCCTCAAGCACTAGCTTGTATGGTACAAATCGAGAAAATAGATGGGCAACTTTCATAGCCCTATATACCCTAATATATGTTCCATGTTCCATCAAGTACCAATAACCAAATATCTTGATGAAGACTATTGTTTTGTTAGTCATACATGGGGTAGGCGTGAAAAAAATGAACTCGTATAATGAAGCTAGGAAGTGCTCACAATTTTTGGTATTTGTTCTATACTTTTGCTTCGAGCACCTTACTATATTTATGAATGGTAACGTCTTTCCCCTACCATGCCCAAACCATCCTTGGGTATTGGTGGGATATGCACATGATGTCTATGAGGTAAGAGGACATATGGAAACTCAGGAAGGTCCTGGGCGAGGCTTCTACAACTGTTGTGATGTCTTCTACTAGGTTTGTTGATAGGATGTCATCCTAGTTGAACTATGATCCTTTGTTTTTGTAATAGTAAATCAATGGAATATATGATAGGGGGAATTTGGAGGCATCTAACTCTCTATACATATTTCATAACATGGCCAACATGTTTTTATAAGGCTTTCTTAGTGCAGTTGTAGATTATCCACCAGTGGGTCTGAGCTTGAATTTATTATCTGGCTTGTACCAGACGGGGCATAGCTCTTTGGCTGTGTGCCTGAACTCACCAATGAGTTTGCTGTCTATATTCTTGGTCCCCTTGTCCAGATGATAACACTTGGCTAGGTCTTTGGTTTCGAATGAAGCTATAGGCTCTCCCTTGGTATTACAAATACACATGTTCCCCAAATCCACGTGCTCAAGTATCTAGGAAACAATGTTTGTGCAGAGGAATACAAGAACATTGGATGCTACTCTAGGTATCCCATACTTTCTAATGTTCTTGAAAATATTGACTTCATATTGGTCCTTTTCTTTAGTGGTGGAATTCTATTTTTTGAACATTTAATATATGTTGTCCCATCTAAGTGCATCTTCTCCCTTTTCTAGGAATTTAATTGTGTCATTGTACATTTCCCTTGCAACATCGGGCTCATCTTCAATATGGAGGCCACTTCCCGAAGATCCCATGGAAGGAAATTTGATGGTTTCCTTCTTCCTTGGAGACATATATGAATCTACAAAGAAAAGATGAGATTAATCCAAAGACATAAGAATGATTACATGGAAAAAATGAGTTTATCTAAGCAATATATGTCCAGTACCTGAGGATTCACTTGTGTTGATACTAGGTGGGAGATCATTATTATATGATGAGAGTATAATAGAAGGAATTGTAGATGTCCAAGATTCAGAAAAAAAGGAAAGATCCAAAACCTTGATTGATTGGATGAGAGTTATCCTGGTGTGTAACACCCCTGGTTTTGATCCCTATGAAGTAGAATGTATTTTGTAATTGTGACTTAGGTTGTTGAGCCGGTAGAGTTCAAAAGGGGTCAGAGTGCCTAGGAAATGTAATACTTATATATACATATATTAATAAAATACATCACTGGCTACAAGATAGACAAGGACAAGAGATAGGGGCTATGATTCCACGGGAGATGGGGCTAAACAAACTAAATTGTTTTATTTGATTTGATTTACACATATTGGTTTTAATTGAGAAACATGAGCTTCTTGGGGAAGGCCATGCGGTTTTTGGTTCTTGTAATTATATTAACCATGCCTATGGGTTGTTTTGAGTTATTCTTTGTTAATCATTCATTCACTCATTCATTTGCAGGGAATTCCTCATTTCACTCTTTCTCATTTGTGTTCTCTTGGTCTGGGCATGGAAACATATGGTTTGATATAGAAATCCATTTCTAGATGGTTGTGAGGGATATAAAACATGAGAGCTTGTTAGCTAACTGATTTGTTCTTAGATTTTTCCTAGGACCCATCCTTGTAGATTTGTAGCCCTAGCTCGAGGATAACACTGTTGTTGAGAGTGAATGAAAAACAATGTCTATGGTTGGGAGGAACATCCTTGGTTTGCATCCAGTTGGTGAATGTTTACTTGAAAATATAAGCGCTCTTTGTGTTTTCTGTATAATGTATATTCTGTTGTGTATTTATTATTATCTATGAGAGATATATTTATGTGTGCATTTTTTCGGGTTATTTGTTTTGCAGGGCATGTTGTTCATTTCTTGGATGGTTTAGCATGGATATTGATTATTTCATGTGTGTTTATTGCATTATTTCATTATTATTTTTGAATTAATAATTATTAGAATTCAAAATCATTTTTTAAAGTGCGATTTGGAGTAGCGTGTCCAACCTGCGGGTGGTTGGGTATATTACATGGGACAAGATCAAAAAGTTTGAAACCAAAGAAATTAGTATGAACTAATCTGATGTGTTAGCAATGAGAGTCTCCCTCGGATTGCATGAGGATAAGCCCAATACCCATTAGAATATTTGGTAGATGTTGGTTTATGAATGGAGGTCAAATGGAAAAAACTCAGTATAAGAATGATTTTAATACAGGAACTGGACAAGAAATGCACAGGGAAGTGAGGGCCTCATTAAATTCAGTCAGTGATTTGAGTTTAAGTGCGAGAAGAAGGAATACTTAGTGATAAAGGTGGACAATTCTCCCATGGGCATCCGTCTTTCAAGCAGCTTGGTGAAGAAAAATCACGCTCAAGAAAACTCTTGAACTTAAGCATCAGACACTGAAATATGTCATAGAAACATAATGATAAAACCTACATCACAATGCAACTACAACAACTCGACTGGATCCTCCATGCCTGAGCCTTTCAGTGTAGGGGAGAATAAGGTAACAAGGAAGCTGACTAAAAATGGTCACAACAATACTGTAATCAAACCTACATTACAATAGAGATACAACCCTCGACTGGATCCTCCATGCTCAAGTGTTTTAGAACAATTTTTAGAAAGAGACGAGAGAAGATGACTTTTATTAATGCGAAAGTCTCAAATTTGATACATAACCAGAGAACAGTTATGACATCAAAATATTACAAAATAGGGAGTTCTGCTCAACCAATTGACGACCTTAAAAAAATATCAAACTGATGTATTTATACTTAGATCAGCCCACTACTGCCATAAGTATGATCTGGGAATGCCATTCGAAGATTTTCGTCTGAGGAGTCTTATGCCAGACTGGGCGTGTTTCCCTATGTCAAACGCAAACCAAGTTTAATGAGGACCTGTATAAAACTGACGATCATTGTACCCTACTAACAGTCCGACCTCCTTTTCCATAACTATCAAGCCTTCCATTTATGGGTTGAGCCGAGGTTTCAGCTAACAACCCCTACCTCATTAATTGAATCTTCATCGGTATTAGAGCGCAACGAGACAAACGATCCACAGAAGACCACCTGTCACAATTGGATTGGATGTTGAGGTCATGGAAGTCAACCCTCGCTCATTGGATGACCGCTCCTTTGGATTGGAGTGTGGTGGGACAACTGTCGGGCGACCACTTTTTGACTCAGGATAGGACGCTATATGCTCATGTGAATATTAGGGCCGTGAAAAGTGGCTTGGACCTTCACCACTTTTGGGCTCTATATGCACCTCCTTCCAACATGTCTCATCCCCCCGAAACCGTGGTTTCGATTTCGGCTCACCCTTCAAATTTTAATGTCCACGCATGTTGCAGCCCCGATATGACTAGTGATCGTTGATCTAGAGGTGAGCTGAGATCTGGGCGCGCCAGATACTTTTAGTGCCCCTGCTCAACTTTTATCCACCCGCTAAATTTGGATTCCTTCCATCTATGTCCAGAGATAGCGCCACATCGAAAATGTGCAGGGGTGAAATGTCATTGTAATTTCCTTTGCCTGCTTTGTGCACTGATGGATGTCACCTACAAACTTGAACAACTGTATGTGATAACATTGGCTCCACATGGGATGGTATTCTCCCTGTGATCTTCCAAGAAGATGGAGTTCTAGTGCCTTATCTCTTTTGGTTATGGAGTCTCTTATTTAAACAAAAAATGAAAGGAAATGGTAATTACAATGGTGGAAATCTAATCATGTCTTAAACAAAATATTTTTTCAGAAAATGCCCATTGACAGGGATGCCCAAAACTTCAGATTCCTCCAAGCTCTGCAACTTATAGGTGTTATTCGAAAATACTTAAGATATATTGAACGGACTAGTCCATAAGGCTTCAAATTTTCCATGTTTTCCTTTGTCCTTCTTGGGGGCATCCCACTTGATCACCAGATCTCCCAACTGGAAATGCTCCTTGCTTTCCCTCTTTTCAAAGGTTCATTTTATTTTTAGTTGGTGATCATGAGATTTATCAAGTAGCTTCTCCCTAGTCTGTTGTATTTCCACCAACTGATGTATCCTCCTAACCATATCATCGAGTTCTCCTTGGTGGTCCTAGAGGAATTTTGCCATAGGCAAACGAAGTTGGGCAGGAAAAATGGCCTCCACCCCATACACCAATTGAAAATGGGAAACACCCAATGACCTCTTTGTTGTGACTCTATCACCCCATAATGAAAATTTCATCTTTGAGTCCCAGGCTTTATTGTTATCTTTTAAAAATTTCTTGATGAGTTTTATGAGGCTCTTGTTAGAGAATTATGCTAAACCGTTTCCCTAAGGGTAGTAGGGAGTAGAATGGATTAATGAAATTACATATTGCTCACAGAACTTGATTAATGGTTCAGCTCTGAAACAGGAATCATTTTCTATGGAAATCATTCTTGGACAGCCAAATATGGACATGATATCTTTAAAGGAAGCTAACGATCACCTTGTGAGAGGCACTCCTTGTAGGGATGGCTTCTATCCATTTGGTAAAATAATCAGTGGAAGTCAAAATCCACCTGTGTTGGCCACTTGAGGCTGGGTGGATCTCTCCAATAAAGTCAATACCCCACTGCTGAAAAGGTATAGAAACCATCACAATTTTCAAAGGAAAATATTTGAGCTGCTTGCTTCCAACAAAATTTTGACATTTGACACATGCTCTAATATTTTCACAAACATTAGTAAAAAGGTTGGGCCAGAAATACCCAGGTCTGAGGATCTTGTAAGTTGTGGTCCTCCTGAAATGATGTCCTCGACATAAGCTGTCATGAAAATATGATATGGATTTTTGGGCTTCCTATGGATCTAGACATAGTAAAAAAACTCCTATAGGGTCCTTCCAGTACAAAACCGTATCAATGAGACAATATCTGATTGCTTTGAACTTCAAATCTCTTGCCTTGTTTTTGTCCAAACCATTAAGAAACCTTAAATTATGCAAAAAATATATGATGTCTTTATACCAAGCACATTCTACTAAGTTGAGGTTGATATGAGAGTCTTTATCAATAATCTTAGTTTGCTAATTTTCTAAATTTATATTCATAAAATTTACCCCTAAAGCCTTGCAGTTTGATTTAGCCAGCAGCCTGGGTAAACCTTGGCCTTTCACCAACTTGGTGGGTTTTATTTCTAGGTCGAACTCCAAAATTTTGGCCATCCATTTGATTCTCCTCCCATCTATATCAGGCTGGATCAATATCTCTTTTACTGAGGTTGAGGGGACATATGCAATGATTTTTTAATGCAGAACATAGACTCTAAAATCCTTGAGGGATTTGACCAAAGCATATGCTTGCTTCTCCATGATATCATACTTTGTTTTTGTATCCCTCAATGCTTTGCTGAAAAAGGAAATAGGTTTCTCTAACCCCTCTATATTTCTCTATAGAAAAGCAACAACTAATGTATCAGATGGGGCAAAAGAAAATATCATAAATTATTTAGAATAGTCAGGGATGGTGAGCACATGTGCTTCGGTCAAAGCCCTCTTAATTTGGTTGAAATAATTTATGGACTCAATAGTCCATTTCACTTCATTCCCCTTTCTAATCATGGTTGTAATGTGCTTAACCAACTCAACAAAATTAGAAATGAAGCTACTTAGAAAGTTCATTTTACCCAAGAAAGACTAAACCTCTTTCTTAGATCTGGGAAAAAATAAGGTTTGGATGGCCTCTACTCTTCTTGAATCAATTCTTACCCCTTCTGTTGACACAATATGCCCCAATAATTTACCCTCTCTCATAGCAAACAAAGACTTCTTTGGATTGAGGGAGAGACCAAATTTTCTGCACTTGAGGAAAACTCTCCTTAGATGATGACAATGCTCTTTATCAGACCTTGAGAATACTGTAATATCATCCAGATAGATGACTAGAAATTTATCTTTCTCCCCAACAAAGGCAATGTTAATGGCACACTGGAAGGTTGCTCCTGCATTCATCAATACAAAGGGAATTTTAGAATACATGAATGTGCCCCAAGGAGTAGTGAATGTTGTCTTTTCTCTATCTTTAGGTAAGACAGAGATCTTATTGTAGCCAGAAAAACCATCAATCATGGACATCCTAGATGAGCTAGTCACTCTTTGCAAAATGTGTTCCATCTTTGGCAAGGGGTAGTTGTCCTTTTTGGAGTTTCTGTTCAAATTTCTGAAATCAACACATAACATGATTTATCCACTCTTTTTCCTCACAGGTACCAAATTAGCCACCGATTCTGAAAATCTCAAAGGGATGATGATCTGGGCATCCAACAGCTTTTTCACTTCTTTTTCCATAATAGGCAGCAGCAAATGATTTATCTGTCTGAGTTTCTGCCTGAAAGGTTTGGCCTCTTCTTTCAAAGGGATCTTATGCTCCATGATGCTAGTGTCATATGTCCTTAAATATTCATATTTCGAAGCAAACACATATGTTAACTCCTTCAAGAGCTTGGCATACTTGGTCCTTTGTTCCTTTGAAAAACTTCTAGACAAATTGACATGCCTAGGATCCTCCTATGTTCCTAAATTGCATTTATTCACGTCGGCCTCTTCAGTTGAACCGTTAACCTTCACAACAACATCATTTTTGTCAAAACATCTCTCCAAGGGGACAAGTCCCTTTGGAATATGGTTACTTGGAAACTGAAAAATATGATGGTCAACAATTTTATTCAGGAAAACCTTAGCATGAGGGCTTTCTTCAGTATCTTGATCCTGATCAATATGCAAATTAGAGAATTCATTCACAATCTCAAGAAACTTTTTTATATCAAGATCATCCTCAAAAACCTTCTAATGTTTGACATTGTTCGGAATAGAGGGTCTGTATTTTACTTCCATCTCATACTTGAGCTTTGGGGGGAAGGGGACCTTGAAATTTCTTGTAGAGACAGCCAATGAATCTGCCATAGATTTCTTCTCTCTTGGAACAAATGAGATATTAAAATCCAAGAAGAAACTATTAACAAGATCCCATACTTCATTTTTGTTGGCCCTTAACCTAGGGTGTTTAGCCTGATACAGATTTCTGACCTGATGTACTATCAACTCAACATCTCCAAATATTACTAGCTTCTCAATCTTCATGTCTTTGGAAGCTCTCAAACCCAAAACAAGATCCTCATATTCTTCCACATTGTTTGTCATTTCAAATTCAAGCTTAAAAGATAGAGATATAGTCTCTTGGGTAGGGGAAATGAAAACTACCCCAACCCCAACACTTTCTTTGGAAGAGGCTCCATCAAAAACTATTTTCCAAACATAGGCATTGTAAGGAGGGTCTTCACAAGTGGTGATGGGTTGATTTTTTATTTCAATGGTTTCTTTAGTATTATCAGTTAGTTGTAGCATACTAGTTCCCAGATTGGTGTCCACTGCAAAAATGGGGCAGTTGGTCAGATTTGCTTCATCACTAATGATGTAAGAAATTTGTTCTTCCCTATAAAGCCTTATTTTCTTTCCCCCAAACACAAGAATAGTGGAATATGAAAGATCCATCTGTAAGGTTCCCCTCAGTATTTTTATCCAAGATCTAGACAGAAGCATCCCAAACTTAGGGGGGGACATCAGCCACCACAATATCCATGACCACACTCTTCATTGGCAACTAGAACAGAGATACAACCAAGTATTTGATAACCCCAAGGCACTTCACCTTCCTAAAATCAATCAAATACATGTCATGGTTATCTTTTGTAACCTCCAACCCGAGTTCCTCCATGATAATCTTAGGCATGAGATTGTGAGAGGCCCCTGAATCCATCAAGAAGTTATGCATCACCTTGTCATGGATGTTCGGTGACATATAGAAAGGAGGGAAGGAGTCATCTCTATCATCCACTAAAGTTCCTAGTATGGAAACAAGATTTTCATCTTCGAAGTTGACTGAATATATGGGATGGGATGAAGGCTCAGGCTATAGTACTTTGGAGAGGTACTTCTTGAAATCCTCATTGTTAACTAGCTCCAAGAAAGGCACAAGAATTTTAATATTTTGAATCTCATTATCAAAGCTAAAAGAGGAGGGAGGCTTCAAAATCTCCTGCACCTCTGGGGCAGGGCTCTTGATCACTGCTTCGGGGTTATGTGTCTCCTTTTTTTTGCTGCTAGCTGCCACCTCCTTAACAGGATGCTCTGTTCTAGTAGGTTGTTCAAAACTGTCAATATTTCCCTCTTTCTTTTTGAACCTGAGGTTATATCTATTTGGTTGGTTATTGGTCCTTTCCCCCTTGCTCATCTCATTTAGTTGGATATCCATGAGGAAATTTTCATATGAAAACTGAGTTAAATGAGGAAATGAAGATGTGTCACCTAGGAAATGGATTTCAGGAGCTGTATCTTCTTCCTCTCCTTCACTAGTAACCAGATTATTTTAGAGAGGGGTATGGACCTTTTGATAATCCCTACTTATTTGATCTCTCTGGATGATCTGAGGGGTGTTATCTGGTCTTCTAAAATTGCCCATGTTATCAGTATTTTGAGCACTCTTATATCCCTATTTCCCTTCAAATTTCAATTTCTCCATTTCTGCAGAAAGAGATTTAACTAGTATATTTAGATCATCCACTTGAGGGTGGGAAGAAGAGGGACTAGAGGTTGAAGCTTCAGACCCACATTTTCTTCTGTCTTTATCATCCTTACTCCTAAGTTTTTCAACTGTCAGTATATTGGATTCTACTTCAAGGGTTGCATATTGCATATGAGCCAAGGAGGTAGCTCTTCTTTCTCTCAACAAGAGGAAAAAATTAGGCTCGAAGGAACTAGCATAAGTGATCTTGGCAGAGGTATCACTAGGCTTAATCACAATGGGGATCTTATTGTACATTTTATTAAATATCTTGGAGAAGTCTGAGACAGATTCCCCTTCTTCTCTCTTAAGAGATCCGAACTCTATGATGTAATAAAGGAAGTCTTTTTTAACCCCCCAATGGCTTAAGAATGCATCATCTAGAGCTTCGATCCCATCAATAGATCTAGGATTCAAACCCCTGAACCATTTTCTAGCCTCACCATCAAGGCTTTGTACAAAAACTCTCAACCAGACTTTACTCAATATTAAGATTATTTGCATAACTGTAAAAAGACGAAAGGTGCTCTTCAACAGTTATGTCTTCCTATCCTGTAAACTTGGGCATGTACTTGAGGTAATCTCCAACTAGGATGGAATTCATAGGATGAGGAAGAACCAGAGGGGCATACCTAGCAGCCACTACGACATCCATTCTATTTTTAGGAGGGTTAGCAACTGCCATTTGGATGTGAGTTGTAGGAGAACAAGGGCGAGATGAAGTTTGGACAGGTGATACTACAACTGTGTATCTAGGAGGAGGAAATGAGTGAGTACTGGAGGAAAATGGTATAGGGCTCAAAGGAAAATAAGTTCCCCCTCTTTAGATGCAACAAATACGAGGAGGAGTAGGGAGACCCAAAGTGGGAAAATATTCTAAGCTTCTAGGTCTAAACCACTTTACAATCTCAGGACAAACATGGGTGTCAAAGTTGTCTTCTAAATGAGGCCTAGAAGGGGATAATTCAACAAGGACACTCCCAAAATTTAAACTTCTGGAAAATCCAACAGATGGTATAATAGGAGAACTAGATGCAACTACTGGAGTTTTGAAAAAAGAATCATGAAAATTATCAGAATCACCTAATACAGTAGTTGAAATCCCATCTCGAGGGGTGTTTCATTTTTTGATAATCCTTTATGGGCTAGCTTCAGGTGTAGCCAGAGGAAGCTATGGAGTATACCTCGTGTGTCTGCTTTTGGGAGCCACAATTGAAACAACAGAGTCATTAGGTTTAAGTTGCAATCGTCAAGTTACTGATTTATTATGCACCTTCAGAATCAAAATTTCTTTGTCATTCTATCCTGGGGAAATGTCTTCAATTCGTTCCTTGGAAATGGAGCCAAGAATTTTAGCACTAAGAGTCACCCTCGAATTGCATGAGGATAAGCCCAGTACCCATCAGAATATTTGATGGATGTTGGTTTTATGAATGGAGGTCAAATGGACAAAACTCAGTATAAGAATGATTGTAATACAGGAAATGGAAAAGAAATGCACAGGGAAGTGAGGGCCTCATTAACTTTAGTCAGTGATTTTAGTTTAAGTGCGAGGAGAAGGAAGACTTAGTGAGAAAGGTGGACAAGTCTGCCATGGGAATCTGGCTTTCAAGTAGCTTGGTGAAGAAAACTCAGGTTCAAGAACACTCTTGAAATTAAGCTTCAGACACTGAAATATGTCACAGAAACATAATGGTCAAACCTACATCACAATGCAACTACAAAAACTCGACTGGATCCTCCATGCGTAATCCTTTCAGTGTAAGGGGGAATAAGGTAACAAGGAAGCTGACTAAAACTGGTCACAAAAACACTATAATCAAACCTGCATTACAATAGAGCTACAACCCTCAACTGGATCCTCCATGCTTGAGTGTTTTAGCGTAGTTTTTACAAAGAGACAAGAGAAGTTGACTTTTATTAATGCAAAAGTATCAAATTTGATACATAACCAGAGAACAGTTCTGCCATCAAAATATCACAGAATAGGGATATTTTCTCAACCAGTTGACCTTAACAAAATATCAAACTGATCTATTTATACTTAGACCATTCCACTACTACCAGGAGTATGATCTGGAAATTCCATTCGAAGCTTTGCATCTGAGAAGTCCTCTGTTAGACTGGGCATGTTTCCCTCTGTGAGACTCAAAACAGGTTCAAGGAGGACCTGCAAAAAACTGACCATCATTGTACCCTACTGACAGTCTGACCTCCTTGGCCATAACTATTGATCCTTCCATTTATGGGTTGATCTGAGGTTTCAACTACCATCCCCTGCCTCGTTAATTGAATCTTCATCGAGATTAGAGCACGACAAGATGAACAATCCACATAAGACCACCTGTCACAATTTTATTGGACGTTGAGGTTGTGGAAGTCAACCCTCACTCATTGGTTGACCACTCCTTGGGATTGGAGTGTTGCAGGACAACTGTCGGGTGACAACTTGTCGACCTGGGATAGGGCACTATATGCTCATGTGCATATCGGGGCCACGAAAAGTGGTTTGGAACTTCACCACTTTCGGGCCCGATATGCACCTCCTTCCGAAACGTCGCCTCCCCATGAAACCACGGTTTCGAGTTCGTCCTGCCCTTCGGATTTTAACATCCATGCATGTTGCGGCCCTGATATGACTAGCAACTATTGATCTAGAGGGGAGCTGAGATCTGGGCACGCCAGCTAATTTTAGTGCCCCTACTAAAATTTTATTCGCCCGCTAAATTTGGATTCCTTCCATCTACATCTAGAGATAGCACCACATCAAAAATGTGTAGGGGAAATATGCTATTGTAATTTTCTTTTCCTGCTATGTGTGTTGATGGCTGTCACCTGCGAACTTGAAAAAAACAATTTTGCAAATTTTGCTCAGAAAATATCAGAATTGAATCTGATGTGCACGGCTCCCTTTTTGTCTCCTGATATGCATGCATGGTACATGGAAAAGTGTCTACATGTGAATCCTAAGATGCATGCAATATATCTTCCACATGAAATTTAGAAAAAAAAAATCTGAAATGGAGTAGATATCATATGCAATTAATGGAATATTGTTGGCATAGGGGAAGACCCAGGCTTCAATGCTTCAACAATGCACCAACAAAACCCTAACTACCAGCCCTTTCGACAACACCTGTGAAGCAGGCGAAGTCTCACCCGAGGTAGAGGCAGGGGGGTTATAGGACTCAGGTGTCTGTAACTGAGCTGGGACACAGATCTGTGATTACAACACTTCGCAAGGTACTTAAACCAACTTTCATCCATATATTAGTCTTATTCACATCACAGATCAAACCCTAAGTATATATCAATGCAGTAAAAATGCAAAAATAAACATTGTACTTAGCATCATAAGTCATATCTAATACATTCAACATATGAAAAGCAATAAACATTCATAGATGTATCTATCAGTCATAACATTCAATGCACTAATCAGATCCACAACATAAACATTATATCACAAAGAAAACCATCAACATAAGATTTACGTGGTTCACCCCAGTGTGGGGCTACGTCCACCAACAACTTCTTCTTCTTTATTAGTCTTTAATTTCTTACATCCATCTGCTCATGTGTACTAAGCCACAAAGCCAAGCTTCACACTGGACAAGTGATCTGCACACTAAGCACGAGATCCACCTTCCCAAAATTAGGTCAAGGCACAGAGCCAACTCCTATAACAAGAACATAGCCTTACATACACAGTCTGTTGCAAAAAGAAACTTAGAACTACTTGCCTCTTGTATTTAACTACTTACACCACTTTCTAAGCCTCTTTTGTACTTATCTAGTCACTCCTTACTGCATTACATTCTTTCTTATTTATACTTTGAAATCCCTTACAAAAATGCCTAAACATGGGTAAACCCATGGGTCGACATACCCTAAACCCTAATACCCAAAACTCCAGTGAAACCCTTGCTGGGTCCACAAAGAAAGTGAGATCCTATGATCTCAGCTTCACTCGGGCGCTCCTTCCTCAATCACTGCATCGAAGTCCCAAAACTGGTCAAACTTGACCAAAATTTCCTAAAAACTTAGTCGAGGGCCCCCAACACTCACTTGTGACCTGTCTCAAGTCACACAGATATGGGAAATGCTACTTCAAAGGCCTCGAGCTTAGCTCGAGCTACCTCGACCTGCTGCTTCGCCTGAGCCTCCTCCTAAAAAAACTCCTGGATTAATTTCTCTATAACAAGGCCTTTCAGGCGTTGTTTTAGTGTCACAACTACTTGGTCTAGTTGTGAACATTGTCCTTTGATCTCTTCAAACACCACGCAGGATTCCTCCTACACCAGTTGTAGCCTCTGTGTGACTTCCATTACTCTACCCTGGACGGTAGTAAGTTGTTTTTGGGTCACGCACTGTTCTTGTAATCTCTTCATTCTCTCGACCGGAGTGAGTGACTTCATGTACGCTTGAACTATCAGTGCTTATTGTTGCACCTATTGTAGCTATTCTTCCAACTTCCTATGTTTTGGGTCTTCAGTGAGGTGTTCATAGATCTGTGCACTTTTGTTTCTTAGCTTCTTGCATTATGAGGCGAGGACTCTTCTCCTTTCCACTATGCTCTTAGTGGATTCCTCCCTCTGGTCGCACACTTCCTACAGAGTTCTTAGAACTGCTTGAATATCCAACTCCATTACCCGTTCTTGAAGTTGTTGGATAGCCTCAACGAGCTTCATCATTTGAACCTTGACTACCTCATGTTCCTCCTGTGCCAAGCCTGGCATAGAGAGAAGTGATTTGTTCACCACTTATTTGACTACAGTCTTCTCTATGATTAGTTGGTCCTTTTCCCTCTATATATTCTCTTTGTCTTCCTCGAGCATCACCCAGAACTCATCTTTCTCGTTTTCATACATGGTTACATACTCCCGCGCAACTCATAGTTTCTTCAAGATCTCCTCTTTTTCTTTCTTCAGGGATTTTGAAGCCTTTTCCTTTTCCTCTTAGACTTGCTGAAGCTAAGCCTCTGTTGGATCTTCCAGTCTTTGAATTTGGGTTGGCTCATCCCCCAACTCTACACTCTCCAGCGAGGAAGGCGCAGTAGTCACTGTGTGGATCAATTTAATGGCTCACTCTATTTCCTTCAATTCCTTCTCAACTCTTACATACAACTCTTCTTGCTTCACGCCATATATCTGTAATAGGTCCTCAAACGCATCCTCCATTGCTTTTCAGACTAGACCGATGTCATCCTCTGTGAGGGTGGCCTCTAGCTAGGTCTTACTGGCATGGGCCTTCTTTCTTGCTGAGGATTTCTGTGGAGAAACCTTCCTCTTCTTCGATGTTTCTATTTCAACAGGGGGATCCTTCAGTGGTGTAGATTCACCTTCTCCTTGTTTTTCTCCTTCATACCCTCCTACTTCTTAATTGACTTCATCTACTCCTCCTCCTATGGGTGAGCCATTTGTACTTTCTTTCGAGGCATTTTCCTCCTCATCAGTCTCTATTTTCTAAACATCCTCCTTTTTATTTTTATTCTTTGCACTAGTTTGTCCTGCATGCTTGAACTGGGTGACCAAGGGGCTTTGGATGATGTAAAGATCAAAGAGTTCTGCATCATCAACCGATACCAGGAACTCTGTCGGCCACTCCTTCATGATATGTTCCATGTCTTTGTCGGTCAGCTTGTAATAGGATTGTAACTCTTCATTTCTCTCATCTTTGTGCGCATTAATATAAATAAAGTGTGGGTCTACGTGAAACTTAGCTAGTGGTCTATAGTGGTGCAAGGTGCACGGTGTCATGCGTGGGAATGACTCAATAGAAACCTTCAGTTGTTGATAGTAGGCATGGAATATTGTGTTCGACTGCCATTGATTCGACATATCATTCGTATACCATAAGGTGGAGAACCTCACGGCCAACGACTTTGGCGATTCAATCTCTGGAAAAGTTTCTCCCTTCATCATTTTCCAACCAACAAATGCGATCAACACAAGAAACCAACTGAAATGAAACTTGTATCCCTAATCCTGTGCTTCGTGATAGTATTTCTCGAACTCATTGACGAGGTATCTTGCCCAATTCATTTGCATCCCCTCCACGCATTTTCCTGCAAGGTCCACTACGAACCCGATGACCTACATGGGGCGGTTCTTTCTGACGAGATTTCTAGATATGAGTTGGAAAGCTAGGCACACTACGCCATCCTGGATGGAGGCTACCTTATATCCTCTCTTTCCCTTTTCAATTTCATCATATGCCTCCTTAATGCGCTATGCCAGGGAGAGATCTGAGGTCTTGCCTAGGTAGAACTGTTGAGGGTCAGTTCCTTGCATGCTCAATCCTGTGATCAGGTGGATCAACATCGGATCCATAGTAATGTGCCTGTCAAGCCACGGATATCCTCCATGATAGCAAGACAAGAAGAGTTTAATGCAATATTTAACCTCATGATGTCAGCCAAAATGAGGAATCTTCATCACGTTCAGTATCGTGGACTGTGCCAGATCCTTTATCCAAGGCTGGGAGACAATGCAAGGCTTCTTCCCAGTCTTTCTCATCAAATATCTATGGGGCACGAGCATGGAGTTGTTCCTTCTGTCTCCAAGGTTGAAATCATTGTTCTTCAATGTTGGGATCTATCCTAACTGAGTTCCAACTACACGTAATCCTTTTGAGATGTACGTGGTGATCAATGAGTACTTGAAGTCCCATGTAATGTTGTCGTGATTGACCATGCCAGCCAAAGGTGGGATATAATCCGGTAAGACCGACGGGATCTGCTTCGCATTAGCCATATCATTGTGATGCTTACTTTGCTTCTCAGTTGCGGGGTTGACACTTTTCAAACAATGTCCATTCAAAGGGGAAGCATGCACTCCCCTGGTCGACGATGCATGTACTCCCTCAGACATAGCTTTATCATCCATAAACTTCTTCAGAACCTCTTCGATGGATTTATCTAGCTCAGTGCGCTCGACCGACATCCTTACTATTAACAAATAAGTCGGGGTAGGTGAATGGATAGTGGGGTAAAAAACATATGGCAAGGTCTAACAACACATCTTGATGCACACAATCACTTTATTTCTTGTCTCAGATAATCATGGGTAGAAAAAGGTGGTCCCAATGCAGCATCGGACGGGTTAAATAAGTGAACGTCGTAACGGGTTCCTCCAACGAACAAGAATTCCTCTAACAATGTGAATCCATCTGTTATGGCACAGTATCAACATCTAACGATGATCTATCTACCCATAAATGTGTTTCCTAGCCATTCGGAGTGTCGTTCTAACAGTCGAAATGCCTCCAATGCTCATATAGCTTCGCCAGGGTGAAGTCCCATTCTGTGCAGTTATGCTATTCCGGCGAGGTTCAAATCCTACAAACCTGCCTCCTACGAAGTTCCAATATGTGAAATCTTCCATCCTTTCTTTGTAACTTCCTGTATCTTTTCCAACTTAGCATTCTTCTTACTGAGTTTCCTTGCCTTCTTTCCTATGATCAGAGTCTCTCTAACCGTTTCTGGATTTCTCTTTCCATTCTTATTATTATCTTTACCTAGCAAAGTGACTTCGCACTACTAATGTGCTCTCAAAGGGTTCAAAGGTAATACCTCTTTTCTTACTACTTCTTGGGTAGGTATACTTCTCTTTTGCATGGACAGGTCGTTCAAACCTTCTTGTGTTCTTTCAACCTCGACAACTAATTCTCTTGCGTTATGTTTCTTTGACTCAACTTCTCGTTATTCTATGAGTCGATCTATTTTTCTAGCTATGAAATCCCTTAGTTCTTTCTTTTTCTTTTTTGCGGCTTCTTCCTCTGATTTCCTTCTCATCTGATCCTTCTCAATCCAAGTCGTTCCTAAAAAAAGTGGAAAAGGGGCGTTGTTCTCAACAAACCTAATAACTTCAAATTCTTCTTCAGTCGATGTTCCATGGATGATAACAGGTACATTAGTAACTCTTCCACATAGGGTTATCATCTTTCCTTTAAACAATCCTATTCTTCCCAATAAAGGTACTATAGTGGGATTTCCCAAAATTTCCCAAGTGCTTTATGTCATAATATTCACTTTTGTTTCCTCATCCAAGACACAGTCTATGTCGAAGTCTCCTATTCTTGTATCTATGTGTTGTTTTTCTTTCAAGCTCTATGATAAACTGACATCTTTGTGATCATTCATTTCTTCTTTTAACTGTACTAACATAGTCTGATCTTTCTTTGATTCTTTCTCTTTATGATCTTCTAACATGCCATTATTCTATTGACTCATGTTCACTTTTTCAACTTTAGCAATCATCCTTGGGAAATCCTCAACTTTATGACCAATAATTTTACAATAAATACAAATAGGACCTGCACCAGGGCATTCCTTAGCAAGATGTCCTGGTCTTTTGCAGTTATAAAATAATGTCAATCCTCTCTTTCTTTTAGATGTTCTCCAGCCTTTCCTGTACTGCGCACTAGGATCACAGTGCTGAGCCTGTAATCTGCAAAAATTCTTTCTAGGTTCCTACATCCACTTATTAGTCCAAAATTTCTTTCTATGCATAGGAATAACATATCTTTCTTTATCAAATTTATTCAGATCAACTTTTTCTTCTAACTTTACCATAGCTTTCAGAGTAGGACACAATTTATCGAACATACCTAGATTCATGCTTTCGAAACAAAAAATTTCACTTATCTTAGTCTTATAAAAGCACAAAGTTTTACCTCTTTCAAGATATTACCTCTTTTCTTCATATCGGGTTTCTTTCTTAGCATAGAGCTTCACAAGTCAAGTAGAGTACTGCACACTACAGAAGAAGATCTATGCACAAAGATTCTCTTTTATTTACTTTAGTTCCCAACAATCACAGTTTTAGGTCCCGACAACGGAACCATTTGTTGGACCAGGGGCAGACCCAAGGTTCAACGCTTCAACAACACACCAACAAAACCCTAACTACCGACCCTTTTGGCAACACCTGTGAAGCAGGCGAAGTCTCACCCGAGGTAGAGGCAGGGGGGTTATAGGACTTAGGTGTCTGTAACCGAGATGGGACACATATCTGTTATTACAACACTTCATAGGGTACTTAAGAACAACATGCATCAATCTATTAGTATTATTCACATCGAAGATCAAACCCTAAGTACAAATCGACGCAGTAACAATGACGAAATAAACATCGTACTTAGCATCATAAGTCATATCTAATACATTCAACATATACAAAGAAATAAACATTCATAGATCTATCTATCAGTCATAACATTCAATGCACTAAGAAGATCCACAACATAAACATTATAGCACAAAGAAAACCATCAACAAAAGATTTACGTGGTTGAACCCAGTGTGGGGCTATGTCCACCAATGACTTATTCTTATTTATTAGTCTTCAATATATTACATCCATCCTCTCCTGTGCACTAAGCCACAAATCCAAGCTTCGCACTGGAAAGGTGATCTGTGCACTAAGCACCAGATCCACCTTCCCAAAGCTAGGTTAAGGCACAAAGACAACTCCTCTAACAAGCGAAGAGCCTTACATACACATTTTGTTGCACAAAGAAAATCAGAACTACTTTCCTCTTGCACTTAGCTACTTACATCGCTTTCTAAGCCTCTTTTGCACTTAGCTAGTCACTCCTTACTAAAATACATTATTTCTTATGTATACTTTGACATCCCTTACAAAAAGGCCTAAACATGGGTAAATACATGGGCTGAAATCCCCTAAACCCTAATACCCAAAACTCTAGCAAACCCCTTGTTGGGTCCACAAATCAAGTGAGATCCCGCGATCTTAGCTCCACCCGGGTGCTCCTTCATTGATCACTGCGTCGAAGTCCCAAAAGTGGTCAAACCTGACCAAGATTTCCTCAAAACTTGGTCGAGGGACAAAAAATAAAATTTTGTGTAGATACTTGTGTAGAAGACTCTTCAAAACAAAATACTTGATATTCTAAAGGCTTCTCTTCTGGCTCTATCTGTTCAACCTCTTGCATGAAATCTTCACAATCTTCTTTATTCCCAAATAAACCTCCAATATTCTCCATAATTCATTTGGAGTTGAGTCTTGTGAGACATCATATACTTGGTGTAGAATTTATGGAGAATTAGACAAGTATATAAATCCTATGGCCATATCTTGTCTATTGAGAAAGTCATTTTTCTCATCGACGGAATCAAGCTCTACTTCCATTGCCATTGTTATCTAGTAGAGACCTTTGCTTCAGAGAGAAAGGGTGATCACAGATTTCCATTCAAAGTAGTTGAATGGAGTTATGACAACATGCTTGGGCTGAAGGTGTTGATCCATTGATTTTTCCCCCTCCTTTGATGATCTTTCACCTGCAAATAAAACTAGTATACCTCTCCCTCAGATTCCCTGAGGTTCTGATACCATGTAAAATTCTGAGACCCAAGAGATCTAGAATTTGATGAGAAAAATAATACTAATCCAATGAATTTGCAAATAAACAAAGAAGAGAGAGAGAGAATAATTTACTCCACAAGAATGAATGTATTCACAATATATTCGAAATTACAATGAGATCAATCCAATATGTAGAGAGGAATTGATGTTGTCACTAATAATAGCATCTGCCACTAAAAGCATTGTAAAAATGGCTATAGAACATGCCTAAACATATAATATAGATAACCCACACCTAACATGAGTATGATAGGATTAAAAGTGCGAGTTTACTAACTGATTAGAAAAACATGCAAAGTTTACTAAAGAAAGGGGGTAAATCCCTAAAATCAAGGGACAACTTCCTTGATTTAAGGAGGAAGTGTGCTCTCCTTCCTTTAGGTGTTTAAAATTTGCATGGAGTTTGGAAAGGAGTTATTAAGTGGATTTATAACTAAAGAACTAAAATTTAACTCCCTAAACTTAAGGAAAACTCCCTAAAATAAAGGAAGGTGTCTCCTACCCTCTTTGGAAAGTCAAATCAAGTGAGGAAAAATGCATTGGAATGCATTAACCAAGGTCTAGGTTCCTAAGACAAGTAATACACCAAGGGAAGTTAGGATTATGCTCTAACACTCTCCCATGAGACTGTTGGGTAAGTTTCAAGGAATTAAGGTAAATATTTGAAGTTCAAATAGCTTCTTTCTCATAGACAAGAAAATAATGGAAAGTCCCAATGGAAGCCTTGGGCGTGACCCAATCAACCCATAGGGCATGGAGTAAAGCGTTATGCTAATTTATCTATTGATTGAATATGGTTCGCTTAAGGATTCATTTCAAGTTATTGTTTGTAGATTTAACCAAACCATTGCCTTAAGGGTAATAGTTGGCTAAGTATTTTAAGGTAATCCCTTTTTCCAAAGCGAATTCAGACAATTCAAGTGATGAAAAATATGTTGCATTATCAAACACAAGAGAGTTAGGCACCCCAAACTTTGTAATAGTGTACTATTCAAGGAAATTAATTACCACTTATAGATTCACCTTGGTTAGCGATATTGCTTCAATCTAGCGTGTATAGTAATAAATAACAGTTAGGATATACATGTGCTTCCTGGAGGAATGGGGATTGTTATCACTTTGTAATTTCCAGAGGTTGTGGAAGAAAAGATAGAGGTAACTACCAAACCACTTTGGAAGATTGGATATATCCCTGTCAGCTTCAGAGAGGGATCTCTCTATAGGATTTATATTTGTTTGAGTTTTAAAATGTTAGTCTAGTTATGACAGTTCAAGTTTTGTTTGTTTGTTTGAAATATATGGCCGAAAGAATTACTTAAATTTCCATTGGACTATGGGGTTTGTACTTAAATATAAGGATCTGTTTCAGTTTTTAATAAGGTTTTCTCCACATGGAAGGTTAGTAAGATTGTTGTATCTATTTGATTTAAATGAAATGAATAAGAAGAAAAAGAGGGGAAAGTCCACCAAGTAGAAGAGCAGTTAAGAATTCCTTTACTTAGTTTCATATGAAAAACATGCAGATCATTAAAAAACCAGAGACAGAGTATAATGAAATAAATTCTATTCTTTTAACTTTCTTTTAATGATTAAAATTGGAAACACATGAAATGATTACAGAGAATGGAAAAACATTTAAAAAAGAGAGAAAGCAAATCACCAACAATCTGAAACAAGAATCCTTTGAAAATTTACACAATAGCTCTTGGGTCGATCCTTTGAAAATAGTATTATTGGTCGATCCTTTGAAAATTTACACAATATCTCTTGGGTGAAAAAATCAACCCATAATACTTCGAAGAGAGAAGTATTTATACAACTATTTACAACAGATCATGTCATAAATTATCATGATATTATGGAGGAATATCTAACTAACTAAATCTCTAAATACAAAATGTAGGGATTTTGCAGGTTTTCTCGGATCTCTGGTGCTGATTTGGTGGAAGTGGCTGATGACTCATCTCTTTGACTTTGGTTAGCTGCTCCATGCTGACTAGAACACCAAAATTGTCTCTACTCAAGTAATGCTCATATATCTTCCCACCTCTTTTTACCTGGGATTGAAATCTTGAGTAATTTCCTGTATATTTCATCCATTTCTATGTATTTGGAAAAGGTAGGCTTAGTGATGAAGATATGCTTAATATCATTTTTAATACTTAAGTCTAATTGCAGTATCTCCAGGAAAGCTTTACCAGTGATGCTTCCCTTGTATCCCTGCAAAATTTGAATTTTCCTTTGCCACTATGCTCATTTTTTGTTTGTAATCAGGAAGAGTAATCAATTTGTCATTCAATACTAACAATCCAGGAAGCCCTTTCTTGTGTAGCACCTCAAATTTACTGAATAATTGTTTCACACCTATGTCCATCACTTGATATTTTTCTTCCATCTACAACATTAATCCTTTGTTGGTCAGAACCTTCTTGATCTCAAGGATGGTTTTAGTTTTGTCCTAAATCTCCAGTTCTTCTAACTGCTACTTGTTTTTGGAGTTTAGAAATCTGATAAGTTTAGTGGCCTCTATGGGTCTTTCTCCTAATTATTCCTTGATGGTTTAAATTGCTCCCCTAGATTTATGTACTAACTCATGCTGTTCAAAAATGATCTATATGGATGGCTAGATTTCTGACATTGATTTGTTGATATCTATCCAAATGTTTTCTTTAGCTTGGGCTAAGGTATTTTCCATGGCATTATCTTTCCCTAATTGTTGTAATTGTTGACTGAGCCTTTGAGACTTATGCATCTCTACCTAGTGACTGGCTTGGAACATTAATTTCAACTCCTATGATGTTTTTACCTCTTCCTGCAATTTTATAATTTCTTCCCCTTGTATGGACATATCTTCCACGGATTTTACAAGTTTTTTAGATGCATCTGAGACTTGTACTAGGATTTTTAATGGGATTGTTGATGGAATTTATATTGATGTGGATCCTTCCGCTATTATGATCCCTGTTAGAGGGATTTTCTCCAATGGGATCATGGCCATATGCACATTTTTATCCTTTTCCTTTATAAGTTTTTCCATTTCTCTTATTTGTGCATTTTGTTCCATGATCAACTTTAACATTTTTTCTTTGTGGCCTTCAGTATCAGCCACTTCTTTGGCTTGTGAATCTTTTGTAGCTGGAAGCTTCAACTGTTTTCTTAGAGATTCTATATCATCATTCTTCTTGTTTAACAACTCCTCTGCTGCCTTGACGTTTGTTGGGTCATACCACATATTCAACACCAATTATTCTAATGATTTTATTTTTTTATCCTTGGCAAGATAGGGGATCTTCTCCATCTTTAATTGGGACTAGATATTTTTTAAGGATACATGCAACTTAGAAGCAGTCATTGAGGTGTTTTTTAAAGTTGAGAATATCATTTCTCTTGTCTTCCTATGCATATACATATGGTCCATTGAATAGACATCCATTACTTCAAAGTCAAAGGCTGTCTTCTTATAGTCTACAGTTGTTATAGGATGGGGAATTTGTTCTTGTAAGAATTCCATTTTCATTCTTCCTCTTTCTGTGTCAAAATATGACAACAGTCTATGTTGAGCATTGGAGGTTTGCTTCCAAAACTAAGCATAGGTGTTGTTTTTGAGAAGATCATTTCTTTGCTTGATCTATTTATATTTGTCAAAAATGTTTGACTTTGTTTTCCCATGAGCTGATTCAGTTGTCAGAGTAGTGTTTGGGTTTATTTGAGAAGATGGTGATGATGTAGAAACTGTAAATTGATTGTCTGAATGGGTTGAAGAGTGTGGTCCCTCTAAGACTATGGTGGACTACATTTTTCCCTCCTTGAGAAAATATGTTGTATGAATGGTTTTGGCCCTCTATCTGTAAACCTGGAAATCCTCAACTGATACCTATGTGACTAAAGAAGAAACATCCTTCCTTGATCTCTTCTCTACTTGATTTTTGGGTGTGTTAGTATGTGAAGCAGTTACAGGGGCAGGTTTATCCTCTGGTTCTTCTAATGTGTTTTCTTTCCACTCTTGTTGGTTCATGTATCTCTCCACCTCTAGCCTCTTTATGTGAACATAAGGGGTGATCCTTTGTTTGATTCTGAGTTCAGAGATGACACTAAATGGGTCATATGCCCAAGTGGAACTCAGAGGAAACCTTGTTTGTTTTAATAGGTTATATGCTTCTTCTCCCGTTGATCTATTGTTGCAGATGAAAGAACCAATATGAGTCTTGATTCTAAGTTGGGACTTAATTTTTTCTACAACAAAGTGAATTTCATCTAAATTCACCATTGTCCTTATATATTCTAGTGAAAAAATCCTCACTGGGAGGTATTTGGGCAATCTGTAAGGATACCACTCACACCCATATACTCTTATTTGTGTATGGTTTTGGTATAAATACCAATCCCTATCTTATCTTGATCAGATAGGTGCAAGACCATCTAAACTTCTTCATTGATCCTTGGCTTTGTACTATTGTTCAACATACAAACAAATGGATGAATGAATTGATCTATGTAGTCCTTGAAGTTGAACTCTCTTGAATTTTTCCTCAATAATGAGGTTCATGATGTCACTGGTTGTGGGTTGCCTTCTTGTTTTAATTTCTAAAGCACATTGGGAAACATGTATGACTAAAAAAATAAAAACATGTACACCAAAACTGAAGAGTATTTGAACATCCCTTCAGTTGGAAACCTGAATAACTGATCATGAATATTATCAGCCGGAAAATGATTGAAACTAAATTTAATGGAAACTCTTTCTTCAGTGGAAAATATGGATAGAAATCCTAAAATAGGCTCATCTACCCATTCATATGAGTAATAAAATAACAAGTAAGAAATCATAGAGATGATATGGTTGGATTTGACAGTGAAGATGGAAGATGAGTAAGGTGGATTCTTTTTGGGCAATTAGGCATCTTCTGGGAGGAAAATCTCAAATATCTAGGATCTTTGGGGGAAAGTGAGTTTTTGGTATAGGTCGTTTAGGGATTCAATGGAAAATGAGTGATACAAGAGCATCTCTCCACCTCAGAAAATGCACTAACACACAGACACACAATGGAGAAAGGGAGAGGCACCAACCCTCCCATTTTAAAAATTTGAAATATGATTCAATACAGATTTTTGTGTTGTAAGGCTGTAAGAGCCATGCCATACATTTGTACAGGTCGTGTATAGGGTTGCATTAAATGGTTTCCTATAGAAGGTCTAGATTGTAGTCAGGTATGGATGTTCATTTATGGAAGGAGTTGTAGGAGTATGATGCCGTAACTGAGACAATGATATCACTAAGGCGGTGAAGAGGATAAACTCATAGAGCCCTCTTTTGTAATTAGGATACTTGAGAGAGAGATCTCAGGTAGAGAGTATTAGGAGACATAGGAGGTAGAATAGTTCTGAGAGAAAGATTGAGAGAGTTGGGACTCTGTTGCAGTCCAGTTTCTCTAAACATCTGTATAGACACACAAAGATAATAGAAAAGCAGTTTTTTTTTGCATATGGTGTGTTTATGTATTTTTATTCATTGTTATGATTTTATATGTCATTCATGTTTGAATGTATGAACTCGTGAAGTATTGTATGAGTTTCAATTGTTTCTCATCTTAGATTTTCCGAGTTCAAGGAGTGCAGACGGTCCACAAGGAGTGCGTTGATAGAGGTGAGTTAACCTAAAGGAAATCTCAGGAGGGATACCCTTGAACCTTCATCAACAAAAGTGTAAGGAGTGAAAAGGAAGAAATATTTGTTGAGTACAGAGAGAACCAGAGTTACTAAGAAATCTGTAGAGCTTTTCCAAGCAGGCATCAAGCGAGTGCAAGTGTGCACATGAAGAACTCTGTGTTGAGTTCGGGAAGAACAAAGTTACTGAATACTCTGTAGAAGAAGCTCTGCAAGGTGTGTATCAAGAAAGGGGAATGCCAGGAGGGAGAGAAGTATTTATTTTCAATAAATCCTTTGGATATGAGTTTGACAAAATCCCAGAAACACAAGGAATGCATGGGAGATCGAAATCTTTGAGGAGATCAAGCTCCGAAGGAATAACGCAAGGAGTGCATGAGTGATGAACTTATTCTAATTCCTAAATCTCATAAGAGATAACACAAAGACGGCGTAAGAGACAGAATTATGCCAAGTCCAAAATATTAGGAGAGATAGCGTTTTCAAACACATAGGCAAGACCCAGAGGTTGAGTTCGCTGGAGAAAGTTCAAAGGCCAAAAAAAAGATTTGAACACTTTCAAAATATTCCAAGTCGGGAGAAGGTGGAAGCTCAAGTGGAGGAGTGAAAACAACCATTAGATTGGATGTGGTAAAGGAGCCTAGACCATTATATCAATGTCCAGTGACATAAGGAAGCGCGAAGAAGGAAACAGATCTCAAGCGTTGGATCTGAGCACAGAGGATCAGCCATCATATGATCACGAGAAGGCGCGTGAGATTTAACACTTTGTGTACATGTAGGAGGGTGGACTTACAAAATTACCAAAGTCCCAAAGTCATCATTTGGGAGGACGCGTGGCAGAAATCCATCAAGTTCGGGTGAAGGCGCTCTGGGAGGAACGAGCGCATAGAAGGTTGAAACACCCGAAGCCTGAAGAGTCAAAGGGTCGAGAGTCTTCTATCTACAAAGGGACACTTGTCAACATATCGTGAGCTATGTGTATGTTGTAGTGAAGTTTCAGTTGAGAAATGAGACCGCAGAAGCCCGAAGAGTCGAAGAAAAGCTAGACCGTTAGATCTAGGAGGGCACATGGAGAGAGATCATGAATTTCCGGTGAAGTCACTCTAGGAGAACGTGAAGGAGAAAGGTTTGACATCACTGAAGCCCAAAAAGATGAAGCAAATGATAGACATCGATATGGAAGAGGACAAGTGTCACCAGATCATGGAATTTGGAGGATTCCACTCCGGGGTTTTTATGGAAAGAAGTTTCAGAAAGTTCTGAAGCACCGAAGGCCGAAGTGGTTAAGGGTCATTGATCCCACAAGGACAACATGGATCATTGATATACGAAGGGACACGTGGAGGATGGAGATTCACTCCATTAGAAATCCATTGAATAGTCGTTAGATCAAGAGAGGATAGGTGTCATAATATCTAGCACTCTGGAAGATTTCACTTCGGAGAATTGTGGTTCTTGAGATTTGAGAACGTCGAAGGCCGAAATATCAGAAACTAAGATATTCATCAATGCGAAGGAGGACACGTGACCCCAGATCTAGGAATATAGAGGAAAGCGGAGGAAGGACAGGTTCAAAGACTTGGAGAAGATATTGATCGTTGATCGAGGAGGGAGCGAAAGGACCATTGATCTGATTAAGGAGGCCAAATTCCTGAAGCAGAAGAAAATATGTTGATTGGGGAGACACCCGTCACCAGATATTCCACTCCAAGAGATACCCAGTCAGCAGAGGTGAGAATTTGAGAATTGAGATCCCTGAAGGCCGGATTCACGAAGGGAATCCTAGCCGTAGGTTTATTGAGATAAGTGGCAACAGATATTCCACTTTGGAATATTTCCATACAGAGGAATCAAAATTTTGAGAGTCAAAACTCCCGAAGGCTGGAATCAACGATAGTCGTTGATTTAGAGGGGAGTTACATGGCGACATATCACGCAGGTTTGAGATCGTGCGTGAAGGGAGAAGAGCTCGCTGATTGGAAAGTTGGCCAGAGACAGGTAAAGATTCGATAACAGACATTGATCGAGAAGTGGCACCGAGAGGTTGAATATCAACGGTGGGGAAGAATTGCGAGGCCAGGACAAGCTCGAAAGATAATATTTCTTGAGTGGGCCGAAATTTCAACCACTGTTTCGACAAAGGGATACATGGCAGCTAGAGGTGAATTGCAGGGTGAAAATTGGGTTGGTCTAAACCACTCTTTCCCACACCTGAAATTGCATATTTCTTCAAGTTTATATCCCAGGGACATATTGAAGGAAGGGGCTAGTGTAAAGGAGATAACACCAAAAAATTGAAGAGCGTGTAGACAAAGGGTGCGGGTATTCACAAGACCTGCGCCTAAAGAGGAAAAAGGGACCTTTGTAGATTTGTTTTGGGCTCAATTAGGAGTCTGAAGAGTTGATCTGACTAAGAATAAGGAAATATCCAGAGGCTGGAAGGTCGCACATCCCCAGGAGGGAAGGGGGTCTGCATCAGGTGGTATCAGGGATGAATTTTGTTTCCAGATAGCAGACAAAGGAGACAAAGAACAAATTTGTTATTTTTCTGCATATGTAGGAAAAGGAGAGATGGTGAAAGGATATACTCTAATACCAGGTCATATCAAATCTGATATTTTTGTCTGTAGATTTCAGGCAAAAGGAGACAGAGCTTGAATTTCGTTTATAGATTTTAGGCGAAAGAGAAAGAGTAGGAGGCCACAATTGTTTTTACAAACATTAGGCAAAGGGTGAGATGGTGAAAGGAGATGACCTGATAACATCAAGTGGTATTAGAAGTTAAATTTTTCTTGTAGACAGTAGGTGAAGGTGTAGGGTATTGATGCTTTGTAAGGAATTTGTTGCATGTGTAAAGTAGCAACAAACATTTAAACAACCAGGTGAGCTGTAAGGGAATATGGGGATTCTCTTGGGTGTAGAGTGATCCATAGGATTTCCAAGAGGGAAGGTAGAAGGTGAAAATGGCTACTAAAGGACATGGGCGTGGTCGAAGAGAAGACCGCAAGAAGAAGAGAAATCCAAAGATGGATCTGGAGCTTAGTGAGATAAGAGAAAGGATGGAGCAACTGACTTTAAAAATGGAGTGAGATGCTAAAGCACATTAGGTGTATGAGTGACCCATGAAGAACAAGGTGAAGTGGTAAGTCAAAATATTGTTGGCCAGAGGACAACATCATTTGTTAAAGAGGTGGTTGAGGTATGTCAAAAACCTTAGTTACATAGAGGAAGAATTAGTTTACATCTATGAACCAAAAATTGGGAGACACCTTAGTGATGAGGAGGAGGTGAGCTCAGATAAAGATCTCATAAACTGATAGGAGAGTAGAGATGGATTTTCATATTTCCAGGTGGGCAATGAAATGAGATCATTGGAGGATCTCATAGAATGTCAGGAGGACAACAGTGGAAATTCATATTTCCAGGTGGGAAGAATTGGACTTTCAAGTTGCCAGGTGGGTAATGGAAATACATCAGGTGGAGGTCTCGTATGTTTCCAGAGGAGAAGTGTTGAAATTTCAAATTGATATGTGGGAAATGAGATGGGATCAGTTGATCTCATAGACTGTCACATGGGAACAAGAGAAATCCAAAATTTCCAGGTGGGCAGATGGAAAGAAACGAGACTGTCTGAAAGTCTCAGGAGTTCAGAAGTGAGTTCATGTCAGCAAGGAGTGATGATAGATGAAGATTCATGTGGATTTGCAGAAAATGTGAATGAATATGATGAGAAGTTAAACACTCTCACCATCCAAGAGGAGGATCAGAGGAGCATTTTGATCATTGGGGGAATTTGGATATTCCTACCAAACAACCCAGTCGAGGCTAGAGAATGTGTTGTAGATGCAACAACAAAAGAAAGATAGCCAATGATGACTGTCATGATGAAAGAGAAGATATCAGAAGCTACCCAATGAGAAGAGGAAGAAATGGAGAATAAATTGATGTACACCCCAGAAGAAGGGGAGGAGCATTCAAAAGAATGGCCCAAATATTTTAGCCAGGAATTTGAACAAGAGATGACTGCAGCATTGGAGCCTGCAGCAACAGAGGAAATAGATAGCATGGATTTTACTGATCTGTATGAATAATTGGAAGCCCCAGAGAGAAGGGTAATGGTGAAAATATTGCACATATGACAAGTCAGTTGGAAGCATATGGAGAAGCATACCATCCCATAGAATGGTTGGAGGGAGCTGGAGATATACCAACAGGAGAACTGGCAGAAGCAAAGTTGTCATCAGGAGAAACTGAGCAGCATCTCAGCGATGGAACTGCAGAACTAAATTTTGCAGTAGGGTGGCAAGATAAGGCCACAAGAGATGGGGAAAGTAGCAAGGGGGATAAAGTCAATCCACCCACTAATAAGGAAGATTTGCAGTCGAGAAGACTGCATAAGAAGATCCAACCACTACAACAGCTGGACAAAGTGATAGAGGAGATTAGGAAGCTGATGTTGAGGTCAGTGCAAGAAACAATCAACAAAGAGAAGATGAACAGAGGAAAGCCTGCCATAGCAGTAGGGAAGAAGGAGAAGAAGAAGTAACAACAACAACAACAACATAGCTAGAGAGGAGCATGAGGACAACTCCAAGGAAGAGTTTGGGATCTAGGAATATTTCAACAATGGAGAAGAGGAGCTCATTTGCAGGAGATCATTTTTTTCCTAGAAATGGATTATGATGCAGGAGCATCACTCCACCTCAACAAATGCGCCAGGATGCCAACACGTAGACGCGCAATGGAGAAAGGGAGAGGCATCGACCCTCCCATTTTTAAAATTTGAAATATGATTCAATATGGATTTTCATGTTGTAAGGTTGTAAGAGTCAGGCCATACCTTTGTACAGGTAGTGGATAGGGTTTCCTTAAATGGTTGCCTGTAGCAGGTCCAGATCGTAGTCAGGTCTAAATGTTCATTTATGGAATGAGCCATAGGAGTATGGTGTCGTAACTGAGGCAATGAAAACACTAAGGTGGTGAAGAGGATAAGTGCGTAGATCCCTCTTTTGTAATTAGGAGACTTGAGAGAGAGATCTCGGGTAGAGAGTCTTAGGAGACTTAGGAGGTAGAATAGTTCTGAGAGAGAGCTTGAGGGAACTGGGACTTTGTTGCAGTCCAGTTTCTGTAAACATCTGTATAGACATTCGAACATAATAGAAAATCAGTTTTTCCTGCATATGGTGTGTTTATGTATTTGTATTCATTGTTATGCTTTTATATGTCATTCATGTTTGAATGTATGAACTGGTGAAGTATTGTATGAGTTTCAATTGTTTCTCGTCTTAGATTTTTTGAATGAAAGGAGTGCACACTTTCCGCAAGGAGTGCATTGACAGGGGAGGGTAAACCTCAAGGACAGCTCAGGAGGGATATCGTTGAACCTTCATCAGAAAAAGTGTAAGGAGTGCACAAGAAGAACTCTTTGTCGAATTTAGAGAGAAGCAAAGCTACTAAGAACTCTATAGAGATCTGCTAAGAAGGTATCGAGCGAGTGCAAGTGTGCATAGGAAGAAATCTGTTTTGAGTTTGGGAATAACAGAGTTACTCAATACTCTGTAGAAGAAGCTCTACAAGGTGTGTATCGAGCAAGGGGAACTCCAAGAGGGAGAGAAGTATTTATTTTCAAGAAATCCTTCGGATCTGAGTTTGACGAAATCCCAGAAATGCAAGGAGTGCATGGGAGATCGAAATCTTCGAGGAGATCAAGCTCAGAAGGAATAACACAAGGAGTGCATGAGTCACAGACTTATTATAAGTCTTAAATCTTAGAAGAGATAACGCAAAGAGAGCGTAAGAGATGGGCTTATGCCAAGTCCAAAATCTCTGGAGAGATAGATTTTTCAAACACAAAGGTGAGACCTAGAGGTCGGGTTTGCAGGAGAAAGTTCAAATACCAAAAAAAAGATTTGAACACTTTCAAAATCTTCCAAGTTGGGAGAAGGTGGAAGCTCAGGAGGAGGATTGAAAACAACCATCATATTGGTTGTGGTAAAGGAGCGTAGACCGTTAGATCAACATCTAGTGAAATAAGGAAGCGTAGAGGAGGAAAACAGATCTCAAGCATTGGATTTGAGCGTAGAGGATCATATTTTGTCTTATCATGAGAAGGTGCATGAGCTTTAAAACTTTGTGTACATGTAGGAGGGTGGACTCGCAAAAGTCCTGAAGTCCCAAAGTCATTTTGGACCATCCATCATTTGGGGGGACACATGGAAGAAATCCATCAAGTTCTTGTGAAGGCATTATGGAAGGAACGAGTGCACAGAAGGTCAAAACACCCGAAGCCCGAAGAGATGAAGGGCCAAGAGATGTTTATCTTAAATGGGACACTTGTCAATAGATTGCGATCTCCAAGTAAGTTGTAGTGAGGTTTCAGTTGATAACTGAGATCACCTAAGCCCAAAGAGCCAAAGAAATTATGGACCGTTAGATATAGGAGGGCATGTGGCGAGAGATTGTGAATTTCGAGTGAAGTCACTCTAGGAGAACGCGAAGGAGAAAGGTTTGACATCGCCGAATCCTGAACATACGAAGTGAACAATATCCATCGATATGGAAGAGGACAGGTGTCACCAGATCGTGGACTTCGGAGGATTCCACTCTAGGGTTTTTATGAAAAGAAGTTTTAGAAAGTTCTGAAGCATCGAAGGCCAAAGTGGTTAAGGGTCGTTGATCCCACAAGGAGAACAAGGATCGTTGATATGCAAAGGGACATGTGGAGGACAGAGATTCACTCTGTTAGAAAGCCATTAAATAACCATTGGATCAAGAGAGGACAAGTGTCAGAAGGTCCAGCACTCCGGAAGATTTCACTTCGGAGAATTGTGGTTGTTGAGATTTGAGAACGTTGAAGGAATAAATATCGGAAATGACGACAGTCATCGATGCGAAAGAGGACACGTGGCACCAAATCTAGGACTCTAGAGGAAAGTGGAGGAAGGACAGGTCCGAAGACCCAAAGAAGATATCGATCGTTGATCGAGGAGGGAGAGGAAGGACCATTGATCTGATTGAGGAGGCCAAAGTCCCAAAGCAGGAGCATAGCCGTTGATTGGGGAGACACGTGTCAGAATATCTTCCACTCCAGGAGATACCCAGTCAGTAGAGGCGAGAATTTGAGAATCGAGATCTGTGAAGGCCGGATTCACGAAGGGAATCCTAGACATAGGTTCAGGGAGATAGGTGGCAACAAATCTTTCACTCTGGAATATTTCTATATGGAGGAAGTGAAAGTTTGAGAGTCAAAACTCCTGAACACAGGAAAGCCAGAATCAACGACAGTCGTTGATTTAGAGGGGAGTTATGTGGCGATAGATCATGAAGGTCTAAGATTGTGCATGAAGGGAGAAGAGGTTGTTGATTAGACAGTTGGCTAGAGACAGGTAAATATTCAATAAAAATCATTTATCGAGAATTAGCATCGATAGGTTGAAGTTTGATGGTGGGGAATTAAGGGGCCAGGACAAGCTCGAAAGATAATATTTTTTGAGCGGGTTGCAATTTCATCCACTATTTCAACGAAGGGATATGTTGCAGCTGGAGGTGAATTGCGGGGCAAAAAGAGGGTTGGTCTAAATCAATCTTGCCCACGCCCTCAATCGCATAGTTCCACAAGGTTATAGCCTAGGTACATATTGAAGGAAGTGGCCAGTGTAAAGGAGCTAGCGCCCGAAAATTTAAGAGTGCACAGACAGAGGGTGTGGATATTCACAGAACTTGCGCCTAAAGAGGAAAAAGGGACCTATGTAGATTTGTTTTGGGTTCGATTAGGAGATCGAAGAGTTGATCTGACTCAGAAGACGGAAAGATCCAGAGACCGACAACTCATGCAGCCCAAGGAGGGAAGGGGGTCTGCATCAATGGGACAACTGAGTCATTTCTAGGGATCTGCAACATCTGGTTGATGGCTTCGGAGGTGAATGTAAACAATATTTCACCTGAGGAGGAGGCAATGGCCCTTTGTCTGGGAAAATAGCGAGATTGACATCTGAGACCAAATTCATGGAAATGGTGAGTTTGAGGGAACATGTACAGAGGAAAATTGGACTCCCAGAGTCCAATTTCGTCACTCTAGTCCAGAAAAATGTCATTTAGGCATGAGTGAGATTCAAAGAAGTCTAATTTTCACTTCAGATCTGTGATTTTGTAATCTTTGTCTGCCAGAGGGATGTGGTCCAGGTCGAAAGGAGGGGGAAGTATTGGGTTCTCAGATGTATCTAGAGATTTTTCCTTAAGGGCCATAATTGATAGAGCTTGTGGAAAAATAATAGTGAAAATGTAATTACCCAAGGAAAATACGCATGTTGACAGTGACAGGTCATAGTGGTTAACTTGGCAACTTGGTTTGGCATGGTATCCATAGTGTCTGTATCAAAAAATGGTGTAACATGAGGTGAAACGAGGTTTTAAGGTGTAAAATAGGTGTCTGTTATGGCACGGGGTTGTTACGGGGTGGTTAACGATTAGGGGGAAGAATTTAATTAGGTAACGAGTATGTAGGACAAGGCAGATGGCATGTAGTAATAGGACTACGGTGGCAGGGTGAGGTGAGTGGTATTGGGTGGTGGTTTGGAATATTTCGGAGGGGGTGGGTAGGTGGTAAGAGGAAATAGGAGGGGGGGGTTCGAGATGCTAAGCGTGTGCCACGTTATGTGGGAACGACATGGGGGAAAACCACTTTTCAGAATCCCCCCACTATTAAAGGTAGAAAGGTCGAGGGGGTTCTAAAAAGCATTGAGGACCGTTGATCTGGCAAGAGATGGGTGTCATCGATGGAGACTTGTGTGAGAGCTAGTCACTACAAGACAAAATGTCTTGTCCGCTAGAAAATTTAGGATCAAAAATATGTGCCATGTAGTGCTAAGCTTGATTTTTTCCACTTTACACCATAATTTTATTTTCCTAAGCTAAAATAATCAAATTTAATCAACTAGGGGTATATTTTGAAATCCCTTTTCAATTTTTCTTTAAACAAATCATCTAACCTATCTCCTAACCTAGGCATCTAACATATTAATCCATCTTAGCCTCTTGGATTAATTATTACTCTAACCTAACTACTTTGGCCAATATTAAAGAGTTTGACCAAACTTATTCGCTAACCTGTCAACACAAATTTAAAAAGTTTGATCATGATTAGACACTATGATTCAAACTAAATTTATTTTTTATGGGGTTTTATTGCTTTTCTCTTTTTTCTTTTATTTTCTTTTATTTTCTCTTTTTCTTTTCTTTTTCTTTCTTTCTTTCTTTATACCCTCTTTTCATTTTTTTCTATTTTTATCTTTATCTTTATCTTTATCTTTATCTTTATCTTTATCTTTTTCGTTTTTGGAAATCATTTGCAGATTGAAATATTATTTACAATGTAAAATGACTAGAGAAATAAATTTCAATCACCAGGTGATACTATGAAATATAGGGTTATAATAGTGGCTCCACTTGGGGATGGTACTCTCCTTGTGAGGTGCCAAGAATCATCTTCTCCACTACCAATTTCCTTGAATCATCTTCTCCACTACTTCCTGCATCTGATTAGTTTTATTGTAGATGTAAACCTGGTGACAAGTGATCAGGGGCGTAGGGCCTTCTCTTTGGGATTCAACCTATGATATAGGTCACCCACTCATGACAGAAAAAGTAAAATGGTATTTACAATGAACTGGGTGAGGAATGATTTCACTCTAGTGAAATATAGTGCTTGAGCATTCTACCATTGACAGGTCCTCTTAGCAGATCTTCTCCATCCATGTCCTTGATCAAGAATGCATTGCTTCCTCTGTAAGCATGGATTATATATAGACCTTTCCATAAATTCTCAAATTTTCCATGCTTTCCCTTCTCTTCATTCCTTTAATCCCATTTTATTACTTTTTCTCCTATCTGGAAGTCATCAGCCTTAGCCCTTCTATCATAGATATTCTTGATATTTTCCCGGATCACTTGAGTTTGGTTGTAGAACTCTTCTCTGAAATGTTGTAGTTGTATGGTCTAATTAATTCTCCTTTGGATGTCGTTGGGTTCTACATGTACTTCCTACAATAATTACATGACAGGGACACCTAAAGAAGTGCAAAAAACAACATTCATTCCATAAACCAAATATTATGGGGACATCCCAATTGATCTCCTTTTCGTAAGTCTGTCTACCCATAATGCATTAACCAACTCGTTGTGCCATGACTTTTTGTTTTCCTGCAACAACATTTTGATAATATTGACTAGAATCTTGTTGGAAGACTCTACTAATCCATTTCCCTAAGGGTAATAGGCAGTAGAGTGTCCTAAGGTGATCTGATATTTGTTGCAAAACTCCACCATCTTCTTTGATTTGAATGATGTTGCATTGTCAGTAATGATTTTCCAGGGACACCCAAATCTTGAAAGAATGTTAGTTTCCAAAAACTTAATGATCACAACATCAATGGCTTGCCTTGTAGGTACAACTTCAATCCACTTGGTAAAATAGTCAGTGGTTGTGAGAATCCATTTGTTTTTTCCTAATGATGGTGGATGGATTTATCCAATGAAATCCAAACCCCATTGTTGAAAAGGAGTTTCAACTGATATTGGTTTCAAGGGTAAAGGCATTAGTTTCCTTTTCCCTTCAAAGATTTGACAACTATGACATGAGGTCACTTTCTTGTGGACATCTGCAAATAATTTTGGCCAGTAAAAACCAACCCTTAGAATTTTGTTGGCAGTGGTCTTCCAGTTCAAGTGTCCACCACAATCTCCTTCATGAAATTCCTAAATATATTTATCTTCCTCATCTTTTAATAAATGGTTTAGTAAACTCCCTCCATCATCTTTCCAATACAAATTGCCATTTAAAATACAATAGTTCGTAGCTTTGAGTTTAAGAAATATAGCCTTAGTCTTGGTTAAACCAGGAGGAGCTTGTAAATGATGTAAAAAAAAAATTAGGTGTGCATGCTAGGGAGAGGTTGAGAAAGCCTCTTTAACTTGTGGAGTCACCTGCTCTTCTTGTTCATCCATTGCAGCTAGAAAATTAATATCCAAAGCATGAAAATTGAACTCAACCATCAATTTATCTAATCCTTGATCCTTAATGAGCTTGGTTGGATTGATCTCAATATCATATTCAAGGATAAAAACAATCCATTTACCTCTTTTACCATCAGAACTGTCTTGGTTCAGAATATCTTTCACCACAGAACATAAGCAATTATATGTGAATGGAAAATATATACTCTGAAATATTTGATTGGTTTTACCAAAGAAAAAGCTTGATTTTCCATGATGTTTTAATTCAGTGCAACAACTCTCAAGTATTTTCTAAAGAATGCAATAGGTTGTTCATGGCCTTCATTATTCTTCTGCAAGAGAATTGTTGCAATAGTATGCTCAGAGGAAAAAGATAATAGGAGGAAGTCTTTTGTGTAATCAAGGCTGATAAACACAGGGGCTTCTGTTAAGGCTTGTTTCACCTAATCAAATGAATGTTTTGATTCTATGGTCCATTTTATTTTTATGTCCTTTTTCAACATATTTGTTATATTTCTTATATTGTCTTCCAAGTTAGGGATAAATTTCTTAGAAATTTTATTTTTCCAATGAAAGATAGTAATTCTTTTATGTTTTGGGGATGATCTATTTTTTGAATGGATTCAGTTTTGCTAGGATCAATTTTAATTCCATCTTTTGCTATGATATGTCCTAACAGTTTACCGTCTTCCAGATCAAAAATATGTTTTCTTTGGATTAAGGGAAATTCCAAATCTCCTGTATTTTTCAAAAACTCTTCTCGGTTGGATCAAGTGTTATTCATCTGTTTTTGAAAAAACAGTGATATCATCTAGGTATATAACAATGAATATTCCATGTTCATCCACAAAATAAATATCCATTTCTCTTTGAAATGTATCCCCAACATTCATTAAATCAAAAGGCATTTTCACATACATGAAAGTGCCCCAAGGTGTAGTAAATGTTGTTTTCTCTTGATCATCAGGGTGGACTAAAACTTGGTTGTAACCAGAAAAACCATCTAATAGAGAAATTCTACTGGACCCAACTACCTTCTGCAAAATATGGTCCATTTTGGGAAAGGGATAGATGTCTTTGAGAAAGACTTTATTAAGGTTTCTAAAATCAATGCACAGTCTGATTTCTCGACTCTTCTTCCTAGTTGGAACTAAATTTAATGCCCATTTAGAAAATCTTAACGGGACGAGACAATAATTTTAGCATCATACATCTTTTTTATTTCTTTTTCAATCAAAGGCATCAACTTTGGGTTAATCCTCCTAAGTTTTAGTTTAAAAGGATTTTAGTCTTCTTTTATGGGAATTTTATGTTGCATAATACTAGTGTCATAAGATTTCATACCTTCATAGCTTCATGCAAAAACATCTATAAATTCTTTGAATAATTCTATATATTTTTGTTTTTGAGAAAGACGTAAAGATTTTGACAGTTTAATCATCTTTGGTTCTTTTTCAGTTCCTATGTTGCAGTCTTCAACTTCCTTTCCAGTAGGTTCAATTTTAGGTTTTTTGGAAACATCATAAAAACCAAACAACTCTTCCAAAGGGACTAACGTTCTAGGTAGAATATTATCTTTCAATTGAAAAATGTCCAGATCTTCTTGTTTTTTATTTATTTATTCTAAACCTATCTTATCTACATTTTATTTTTCATCATCAATATTAACATCTATGTTGGCACATTCAAATTCATTCTTTAATTGCAAGAAATTTTCAATTTGTTCATCATTTCCAAAGACTTGCCAATACCTGATGTTGTCTGGGATATCAGGTCTGCATTTCACTTTAGCTGTGTACTGGTGATTAGGATGACAAGGTATCTTACAGGTAGTTGTGGACATCTGCAAAGATTTTCCTTCAAAGATTTGACAACTATGACAGGAGGTCACTTTCTTGTGGACATCTGCAAATAAGTTTGGCCAGTAAAAACCAACCCTTAGAATTTTGTTGGCAGTGGTCTTCCAGTTCAAGTCTCCACCACAATCTCCTTCATGAAATTCCTGCAAAGATTTATCTTCCTCATCTTTCAATAAATGGTTTAGTAAAATCCCTCCATCATCTTTCCAATACAAATTGCCATTTAAAATACAATACTTCGTAGCTTTGAGTTTAAGAAATATAGCCTTAGTCTTGGTTAAAACAGGAGGAGCTTGTAAATGATGTAAAACAAAAATAAGGTTTTCATACTAGGGAGAGGTTGAGAAAGCCTCTTTAACTTGTGGAGTCACCTGCTCTTCTTGTTCATCCATTGCAGATATAAAATTAATATCTAAAGCATGAAAATTGGACTCAACCATCAATTTATCTAATCCTTGACCCTTAATGAGATTGGTTGGATTGATCTCATTATCATATTCAAGGATAAAAACAATCCATTTACCTCTTTTACCATCCAGACTGTCTGGGGTCAGAATATCTTTCACCAAAGAACATAAGCAATTATATGTGAATGGAGAATATATACTCTGAAATATTTGATTGGTTTAACCAAAGCAAAAGCTTGTTTTTCCATGATGTTTTAATTTAGTGCAACAGCTCTCAAGTATTTGCTGAAGAATGCAATAGATTGTCCATGGCCTTCATTATTCTTCTACAAGAGAACTTCTACAATAGTATGCTTAGAGGAAAAAGAGAATAGAAGGAAATATTTTGTGTAATCAAGGATGATAAACACAGGAGCTTGTGTTAAGGCTTGTTTCACCTAATCAAATGAATGTTTTGATTCTATGGTCCATTTTATTTTTGTGTCCTTTTTCAACATATTTGTTATATTTCTTATATGGTATTCCAAGTTAGGGATAAATTTCTTAGAAATTTTATTTTTCCAATGAAAGATAGTAATTCTTTTATGTTTATGGGATAATCTATTTTTTTAATGGATTCAATTTTGCTAGGATCAATTTTAATTCCATCTTTTGATATGATATGTCCTAACAGTTTACCTTCTTCTAGATAAAAAATATGTTTTATTTGGATTAAGGGAAATTCCAAATCTCATGTATATTTCAAAAGCTCTTCTCGGGTGGAGCAAGTGTTATTCATATGTTTTTGAAAAAACAGTGATATCATCTAGGTATATAACAATGAATATTCCATGTTCATCCACAAAATAAATATCCATTTCTCTTTGAAATGTATCCCCAACATTCTTTAAACCAAAAGGCATTTTCACATACATGAAAGTGCCCCAAGGTGTAGTAAATGTTGTTCTTTCTTGATCATTAGGGTGGACTAAAACTTGGTTGTAACTAGAAAAACCATCTAATAGAGAAATTCTACTGGACCCAACTACCTTCTGCAAAATATGGTCCATTTTGGGAAAGGGATAGATGTCTTTGAGAAAGACTTTATTAAGGTTTCTGAAATCAATGCACAATCTGATTTCTCCACTCTTCTTCCTGGTTGGAACTAAATTTGATGCCCATTTAGAAAATCTTAACAGGACGTGATAATAATTTTAGCATCATACATCTTTTTTATTTTATTTTCAATCAAAGGCATCAACTTTGGGTTAATCCTCCTAAGTTTTAGTTTAAAAGGATTTTGGTCTTCTTTTATGGGAATTGTATGTTGCATAATACTAGTGTCATAAGATTTCAGACCTTCATAGCTCCATGCCAAAACATCTATAAATTCTTTGAATAATTCTATATATTTCTGTTTTTGAGAAAGAGGTAAAGATTTTGACAGTTTAATCATCTTTGGTTCTTTTTCGGTTCCTATGTTGCAGTCTTCAACTTCCTTTCCAGTAGGTTCAATTTTAGGTTTTTTGGAAACATCATAAAATCCAAACAACTCTTCCAAAGGGACTAACGCTCTAGGCAGAATATTATCTTTCAATTGAAAAATGTCCAGATCTTCTTGTTTTTTATTTATTTATTCTAAACCTATCTTATCTACATTTTATTTTTCATCATCAATATCAACATCTATGTTGGCACATTCAAATTTATTCTTTGATTGCAAGAAATTTTCAATTTGTTCATCATTTCCAAACACTTGCCAATACTTGATGTTGTCTGGGATATCAGGTCTTCATTTCACTTCAATTGTGTACTAGTGATTAGGATGAAATGGTATCTTACAATTAGTTGTTGAGGTCGCTAGATCATCAACAAGAATGTTTTGGTCTCTGGGAATGGATAGCAAATCATATTCAGTAAAGAACTGCAGAAAATCTAGGATAACATTTATGTAGGCTCTCAATATTGGGTGTTTTGCAGAGTATTCACCTTTGATCAGTTGTATTCTTAGTTTAGAATCACCCCTAATTGAAATTCTCTTAGCACCAAGCTTCTTTAAAAGTTGCAAACCTAGCGTTAAGGCTTCATATTCAGTTATATTGTTGGTACACTGAAGATTCAACTTGTAGGAATGACTTTCTGTATGATTTGTTTTTGAATTAGAAACCCACAAACCAGCACCCAATCCTTCATTACTAACAACACCATCAAAGTCTAAACTCCATAGAGGTTCCTTTGGTTCATCATATTGTACCATCACTATTTTTACTTCTTCCAGAATTGTTTTGTTTTACTCAATGTTATAAACATCATACTCCAGATTTGCAATTTGTCTTTCCATGTCTCAATCATTGTACAAAATAAAATAATAAAGGTTTGAATGAACAAAATATAAGGGATAATTGTGTGGTTTATCCTGACTATTAGCCATGTATTTCATCTGTGTCTCCCTATATAATCTCCTATGTTGACCAAATAATGGGATGGTGGAATAAGACATGTCCAGTTGAAGGGTACTTGTAACTTGGCTCCTCATGAGCGAGACAGTAACATGCCATATTTAGGAGGTATTTATGAAACAACTATGTCCATATCCATACTCTTGGCTGGGATTTATGCTAAAGTAACACACAAATATTTGATAAGACCTATTCATTTTACTTTACTTGAATCAAAAGAATATAAATCTTTGTACAGTCTAGTGATGTCAAGTCCTAATTTTTCCATAACAACCTTAGGCATAAGGTTGTGCGAAGCACCAGAGTCTAGAATGGCATTGTGCAAAGTTTTGTCATGAATGTTTAAACTGATGTAAAATGGGAGTACAACACCACTTTTAGACTTTCCATCAACTTCAAGCCCAAATAATAACTCTGGTTGATCATCATCAATATTCATTGTATTTGTACCTGCCTCTATGTTTAGAGTTTTTATCATTTGTGATCTGTAAGCATTATTATTCATTAACTATGTTAGAGGAATGGGTATCTTGATTTTTTCCAAATCACTTTCCAAGTTGAATGAGGTTTGAGTTTTGTTTTGGTTAGAAAAATATGATTTCTCAACAACATTATTCTGTGAAGTATCTTTAGGTTGGCTGGCGGAGGGAACATCAATTTGAGTTGTTTTTGAAACAAAATTAGATGTTCTTTTGGTTGGGACCTCTAATTTTTTCTTCGGGGGACTATTAGGAACTTTCTTGGCATGTGTATCAGTTGTATTTCTAAAGTCAGAAGCTTTCTTAGTTAGGTTATCATTAGAATTATTACTTCTCAGGTTATACTGTTTATGAACTTCCATAATTGCATTTTAAAAAGCTTTTTGATCTGATTCCTCCTCATCAACTTCAGTTTGTGAAAGGAGGAAAAGATCATGTTCTTCTTGGGTAAGAAAAATAGAATCATTATCATTTATTCCCATTAAATTAATGTGAACATCATCAAGTCCCTCAATTTTTTCTTCCCCTTCATCAACATAATTGTCTTGAAAAGGGGGCCTAATCTATTGATATGGGCCTCTTTGTTCTCTTGGTCTGATTCGGGGTGGATTTCTCCTAAAATTAAGATTTTTGATTTGGGGACAAGGTTGATTTTATCTTGGTCGAGTTCTATCAGTGATGTCTAATCTTTCCATCATCCTTTCCATGGTTCTGACTAAGGAGTCTATTTTAGCATCAAAAGAAGAGGTAGATGGTTTGTCTCTAATAGTTACTCTACTCTCTATTCTTTATCTAGCTCTTTTAGCTAACATATTTTCCTCAACACTCACAACACATATTTTAATTTCTTCCAAAGTTGCAGGGTTTATTTCTCTCAATTGATAAGACATGTCAGCATCAAAACCATCAAGGAATTTTATCAAAGCTAAAACTTGAGGAGGTTTAATGTTTGTTGGAATTGAATTATAAATATTGTTAAATCCAGTGCAATAATCTTGTACACTTTCCCCTTGGTTTCTTTTAATACTTTCATATTCAGATAAAATTTGAAGTTGATTTTTCTTAACTTCCCGTCTATTGAGGAATGATTGGTGAAAGTCACCAATGTCATTAATACTAGAAGCTAGTAAGGCTTTGAACCATTTCCTAATTTCTCCATTTAAGATTTGGGAAAATAATCTCATTTTGACATCTTCTTCATCAACTTCTTCCAGGTCAAAGAATCCATTCATCTTGTCAACATGTTGTTGTGAAGTCATATTTCTAGTGGCATCAAACTGAGGAATCATAGTTTGATAATCCTGGGGAATATTGTGTAAGGGAGCAACCAAAACGAGGGGAGCATATCTTGCTACCATGATTGGTGGAGGAGGATAGATATCAGGAACTCCTGTGAGAGGTTGGATAACAACCTATGAATTAGTTGGAGAAGTGGTGGAATATATGGAAGAACCAGGGTTGGAAGATATAGGATGAACTAATTGAGGATTGATAGATGATGCAGAGATGATCAGGGCAGAAAGTTCAACAGATTTTTGAATGTAGGATTTATGCAAAGCTTGATCAAATTCTGATGCTAGATCTTGTAACTTCTCAAATTTTTGTAGGATTTGTTGATCAAGATATGATCCAAGAGAGTGTCTTTCAGGTGTATTAGGTTGGAGGATATCTTGATCTAAAATTGTTTCATCTACAAAGATATCATATTTGGTTCTGAATAGGCTATGCTCAAATGGTAGATCAAACTGGATATCTTGGAATGTGACAAACTTCTCTGGAAGAGATGTTTCCCTAGGAAGAGGACTACTACTCCCTTGAATTTCTTCTAAACTTATTTTTCTGATCAATTTTTTAGGTTTATCTACTACTTTTACAGGTTCTTGATCAGGATGAGATCTGGTGTGAATTTTTTGTGGACCCAGAACTTAAACTTGAAAATCCTAATTAATTTATTTACAAATTTTTACAACCTATGAACATTTATCCGTTGATATTATAGATCTTTGATTGTCAAGAAATAAGGGTTTTCTTACCTAGGGAAGATAATTCATAAAGTTGGAAAATTTGTTCAGTTCCCCAGTATGGTTGACACTATGTTATGACTCTGTAATTTCTAGAGGTTGTATAAGAAAAGATAGAGGTAACTACCAAACCACTTTGGAAGTTGGGATCTATCCCTGCCAGCTTCAGAGGGGGGTCTCTCTATATGATTTAGATTTGTTTGAGTTTTAAAATGTTAGGCTAGTTATGATAGTTCGAGTTTTGTTTGTTTGTTTGAAATATATGGTTGAAAGAATTTCTTAAATTTCCATTGGGCTATGGGGTCTGTACTTAAAGATAAGGAGTTGTTTCAATTTTATATAAGGTTTTATCCACAGGGAAGGGTATTCAGACTGTTGGATCTATTTGATTCAAATGAAATGAAATGAAGAAAAAGAGGGGAAATTTCACCAAGTAGAAGAGCAGTTAAGAATTCCTTTACTTAGTTTTAGATGAAAAACATGTAGATCATTAAAAAACTAGATACATAGTATAATGAAATAAATTATGTTCTTTTAAATTTCTTTTAATGATTAGAATTGGAAACATATGAAATGATTACAAAGAATGGAAAAACATTTGACAAAGAGAGAAAGCACATCACCAACAATCTGAAACAAGAATTATGTGAATACGTCCCTTTTATTACTGGTCGATCCTTTTAAAATTTACACAATATATCTTGGGTGAAAAAATCAACCCGCAATACTTCAAAGAGAGAAGTATTTATACAACTATTTACAATAGATCTTGTCATAAATGATTAGGATATTATGGAGGAATATATAACTAACTAAATATCTAAATACAAAATGTAGGTATTTTGCAGATTTGCTTGCATCTCTAGTGTTGATTTGGTGGAAGTGGTTGATGACTCATCTCTTTGACTTTGGTTGGCTACTCCATGATTACTAGAACACCAAAACTATCTCTACTCAAGTAATGCACATAGATCTTCCCACCTCTTTTTACCTGGGATGGAAATCTTGAGTAAATTCCTGTATATTTCTGACATTTTTGTGTATTTGGAAAAGGTATGCTTAGTGATGAGGATATTCTTCATCTCATGTTGAATACTTAAGTATAACTGTAGTGTATCTAGGAAACCTTTACCAGTGATTCTTCCCTGTATCCCTGCAAACTTTGAACTGTCCTTTGCCACTGTGCTCATTTTTTGTTTGTAATCAGGAAGAGTAATCAATTTGTCATTCAGTACTAACAATCTAGGAGCCCTTTCTTGTGTAGAACCTCAAATTTACTGAAGAATATATGCACACCTATGTCCATCACATGAGATTTTTCTTCTAGTTGCAACATTAAGCCTTTCTTGGTCAGAACCTTCTTGATCTCATGGATGGTTTCAATTTTTTCTTCAATCTCCAGTTCTTCTAACTCCTACTTGTTTTTGGAGTTTAGAAAATATGATAAGTTCAGTGGCCTTTGTGGGTCTTTCTCCTAATTCTTACTTGATGATTTCAATTTCTCCCCTGGCTTTCTGTACAAACTCATGCTATTAAAAAATGATATGTATGGATGGCCAGATTTCTAACATTGATTTGTTGATATCTATCCAAATGTTTTTCTTAGCTTGGGATAAGGTATTTTCCATGGTAGTCTCTTTCCCTAAATACTGTAATTGTTGAATGAGCCTTTCAGAATTATGCATCTCTTCCTGGTGACTATCCTAGAACATTGATTTCAACTCCTGCAATGTTTTTACCTCTTCTTTCAATTTTCTGATTTCTTCCCCATTTATGGACATATCTTCCATGGATTTTACAAGTTTTTCATATGCATTTGACACTTGTACTAGGATTGTTGATGGAATTTATGTTGATGTGGATCCTATTGTTTTTCTTATCCCTGTCAGAGGGACTGCCTCTAGTGGGAATGCACATTTTGTTCCTTTTCCTTTATAAGTTTGTCCATTTCTTCTTCCATTTCTCTTATTTGTGCATTTTGTTCCATGATCAACTTTAACATTTCTTCTTTGTGGCCTTCAGTCTCAGCCACTTCTTTGGCTTGTGAATATTCTGTAGATGGAAGCTTCACCTATTTTCTCAGAGATGCTATATCATCATTCTTCTTCTTTAACAACTCCTCTACTGCCATGAGATTTGTTGGGTCATACCCAATCTTCAACACCAATTCTTCTAATGATTTTAATTTTTTATCCTTGACTAGAGAGGAGATCTTCTCCAAATTTAATTGGGACTAGATATTGTTGACGGATACCTGCAACTTAGAAGCAGTCATTGAGGTGTTTTTCAAAGTTGATAATATCATTTATCCTATCTGCCTATGCATATCCTTCTAGTGCACTTGATGTACATCCTTTACATCAAATTCAAAGGAAGTCTTATTATATTCTGCAGTTGTTTTACGATGGGGAACTTATGCTTGTAATAATTCCATTAGTATTCTTCCTCTTTCTGTGTCAAAAGTTGACATCAAACTATGTTGCAACAGTGGATTTATGCTTCCAGAACTTAGCATAGGTGTTTTTGTTCAAGAGATCATTTCTTTGCTTGATCTATTTATATTTGTCAAAAATGTTTGACTATGTTTTCCCACGAGTCGATTCAGATGTCAGAGTAGTGTATGGGTTTATTTGAGATGTTGGTAATGATTGACGCCAACGCCTACAACCTCTCTCAACCCGCAGGTCGGAAGGTCCACGTCAGCACAGGATCTTTCCTTTTCGCCGGCCCGAAGAACTCTAAAACAGTTCTTCTATTTCCCTATTGGGAAATCTGCACCCACAACAACTATTCACGGGATCCCCTCTTTACACTTGGGAGATCGGACTTCACGACTTCGCGAACCCAATGGTCGAGCGTTGGTCTCTCTAATCCCCGAAATCCGAAACAAATCGACGTTGACCCTTCTCTTTGCTTTTCGAGATTTTTCCTATCGCGATTTCAGTGATCGCGATGTCAAGTAACTCGCTTTCCCGACTCCCGAATCCCGATTTGTCGAAACTCCAACACACTCACGTAGTTGACTTTTCAACGATCCTTTCATCCTGTTGGCACTTCTGACTTCGCGATATCACGAATCCTAATGCAATGATTTCGGGACTTCACTTTCCATGAAACTCGAAATAGCGTGCCACCTGTTCACTCGTCGACTCCTCCGTGTCCCACACTATCCTTTGGTTGTCGGGATATCGCGTTTCAGGATATTGCGATTCCTGTTGCACTATTTGCGGGACTTCAACCTACGAAACCCCGATATGGAAAACCACGTGTAAATCCGACGACCCTTATGGCTCAGATCTATGGTCCTACCCCTCCTGAGCTTGAACCCTTTGGGAATACTCGCCATATCTCCCCTGCTCCTCCGCGAGATCTAACGGCTCATGAAATTTAGCGAATTCTCCTCAGAGAATTATGACCGTCCACCTTTCCTCTGAGAATCTCTGCACAATTAACCAAAGTGCTTCTCTCCGTGGAACTCGTCCTCCTGCGGAGCAAACTTACGATGCCTGCTAAACACTCCACGGCACAAGCTTCCTATGCTTCTCTTCAACGATTACTCGAAGGTCCTATACCTCCTGAGCTTTCTCTCAGCATTGAGTCTTAAAGAAGAGTCTTGCATGCACTCCTTGCGACAACCTTCAAACACTTCCAAGTGTTGAATCCCTTCGACCCTGCGCACTCCTGCAACAATAGTCTTTAACTTCTTCTCTCAGGTTCGCAACCCTAAGGCTTCACTTGGCCTACGCACTCCCTACACGGTTCTTATGCCTAACTTCACTTCTGAATGAACGAGAACAAAAGCTACTTATATGAACCCTGTCAACGCACTCTTTGCAGACACTTCAACTGCACTCCTTGCAGGAACCCTTGCTCATATAGAGAAACAATTGAAACTCATTCCTACTTCCTTTCAGACTTCAACTCAACCATGAAATCATATACACAGCATATAAAGAAAATGTATAACAGGAAGAAAACATTCATGAGGATATCATTCAACATCAATACACAGAGAACAAACACGAAACCATGAATTTGAATCAAACTCTTTCTATTAATCCAAATATCTGTACATGGGTGTTCTTACACAACTCTCTGCTTCTCTTCTATGCTCATAACACACTAATGTTACAATACACAATGAGGGTGTCTATATTCCGGTTCCCTCTTGCACTCAAAAACTGTCTAATCTACACATTCAATTCTACCTACTTACATTTAATTTCATAAATGCCTCCATCTACTAAGGACGAGAGCGAATTGCTCAAGGTCCATTTACATTATACAAGTGCGCTTCTTCTTAATGACTTCATTTAAGGTTGTGCATCAATTCCAAGGTAATTTAAAAAAATTTCACTGGCGCTTGTCCAGCTGTCTTTTGCCTCCACGCTAGCTCGCTTGATGTTGGTGATGCTCCTGCATCATACTCCCTCGCTTGAAAATTTTCATGGGCTCCTGTCCATGAGCTTGTGCACGGTATTTGCATGCCTCTGTATCTTTGCTTCATTTTCCCAGCTGGCATATTCAACTGGATGGCCCTTCCATTTGACCAGATACTCAAAGTATTGCTTTTGTCTGGTCTTTTTGCTTACTCTATTATCCAGTATGCGCTCCATCTGTGGCTTATCTGCAACTGGCATTTGCTTTTTCCACTGAATCATTGGTTGTTCATTTTCTATCCCTGTCTCTTCATCTTTGTATGGGTACAAATCTGAGATATTGAATATCGAAGAAATTTCGATCCCATCGGGTAATTCGATCTCATAAGCATTCACCCCAAATTTCTTCAAGACCCTACATGGTCCAATTTTCTTCATCTTTAATTTATTATATGTTCCTCTCAGGAACCTTTCTTTCCTCAAATGTGCCAGAATCAAGTCACCAACCTCAAACTGAAGTTGTCTTCTATGTTGATCCTCTCTTTTCTTATATTCCTGGCTTGAATTTTGTAGTTGCTCCTTCACCTGGCTGTGAAGTTCTTTCATCGCCTCTGCGAATTCTTCTGCACTAGTGCTCCTAGTCGCAGTTTGTTCTGAATCCTTCAGTTCAGAAATTCCCCTCGGCTGCATGCCATAGACAACCTGAAATGGACTCTGCCCTGTGCTCCTGTTTACTGAGTCATTATACGCAAACTCTGCCTGTGGTAATATGTTGTCCCAGTGGCTGTGGTGCTCTGTCGCCAAGCTTCTCAGCAAGTCTCCCAGACTTCTGTTTACCACTTCTGTCTGTCCATCCGTCTGAGGATGATAAGCTGAACTAAACAACAAGTTAGTTCCCAACTTCTTCAATAAGGTCCTCCAAAAATGCCCTATGAACTTTGTATCTCGATCCGAAACTATACTCCTTGGCAAACCATGAAGTCGAATGACTTCTTTGAAAAACAGATTCGCAATGTGAGTTGCGTCACTGGTCTTTTGACATAGAATGAAGTGTGCCATTTTGGAAAATCTATCCACCCCCACAAAGATTGAATCAAAACCTCTTTGTGTTCTCGACAACCCCAATATGAAATCCATGCTAATTTCATCCCACGACCTTCTTGGTATGGGAAATGGTTGATAAAACCCCACATTCTATCTTCTTCCCTTCAAATGTTGGCAAATTCTACATCTGTCCACAAACATTTTGACATCTTCTCGCATTCCTGGCCAAAAATATGACTCATTCAACTTTGCGAACGTCTTGTCATGACCAAAGTGCCCTGCCAATCCTTCGCTATGTTTCTCCTTTAGAAGATTCTCCCTCATGGAGCATTTTGGAATACACAGTTGATTACCCTTAAATAGTAATCCTTCCTGGATCATGTATTCGGCCCATTGGATTCTTTCCCTGAGAATTGGATTCTCAGTTGCTTCATACGCCTCTTTAAAATCCTGATCATCTGCGTACATGTCCCTGAGATCATCAAAACCCAACGTTTTGACTTGGAACTCCTGCAATAGTAAACACTTCCTGCTCAAAGAATCAACAACTTTGTTAGCAGTATCAGAAATATGTTTAATCACAAATGTGAAATTTTGCATATATTCCACCCATTTGACATGTCTCTGATTCAACCTTTCTTGTTGAGTCACAAACTGCAGTGCATGATTGTCACTGTATAAGACAAATTCTTTGGGAATCAAGTAATGCCTCCATTTCTTCAATGCCTGGATAATAGCATAAAACTCCTTATCATACATGGATTACTTCACTTTCGCTTCATTCATCTTCTCGCTGAAGTATGCTATCAGCCTGTCTTCCTGACTCAAGACTGGCCCGATTGCAAATCCACTTGCATCACATTTCACTTGAAATGTCTTCCGGAAATCAGGCAACACCAAAACTGGTTGTTCTGTAATCTTCCTCTTCAACAGATTGAAACTTTTCTCATCTTCTTCTGTCCAGTGAAAATATTTGTGTCTTTTCTTCACTGTATTTGTTACATGGTATATATATATATATATATATATATATATATATATATATATATATAATTTTTTATTTTTATTTTTCGTTTTGCCAGTTTAGCGGTGGCTCTAGAACCTTCTCCATCGATTTAAAACCGTGGTATCCATCATCGCTGTGCTAATTCCACTGAAATTCCTGATGAACTTTCGGTAGAAACTATCCAATCCATGAAAACTTCTCACCTCAAAGATATTCTTCGATGATGGCCAATTCTTGATTACCTCCACCTTACCTAGATCCATCCTCAACTCATCTACAGAAATAACAAATCCCAAGTAAATGAGCTTTGTCTTCATGAATGAGGATTTCTTCATATTTATCAACAACTTCTTCTGATGTAACCTCTGCATTACTGTTGCCAAATTCTTTAGATGCTCCACCATGGTTTTACTATAAACCAGTATGTCATCCAGATACACAATGACAAATTTCCCGATGAAATCCCTTATGACTTCATTCATCAACCTCATGAAGGTACTTGGCGCATTTGTAAAGCCAAACGACATAACAAGCCATTCATACAACCCTTCGTTTGTTTTGAATGTTGTCTTCCATTCATCACCTTCTCTCATGCGAATCTGATGATAACCACTTTTCAAATCAATCTTTGAAAAATACCTTTCTCCACTCAAGAAATCCATCAGATCATCCATCCTTGGCAATGGAAATATGTACCTGATGGTTATCTTGTTAATTGCCCTCGAGTCAGTACAAATCCTCCAGCCTCCGTCTTTCTTCGGACTGAGTACTGTCGGAACATCACACGGACTCAAGCTTTCCTTGACCAAACCTTTGTCCAACAACTCCTGGACCTGTCTTTTAACCTCTTCATTCTCTTGCAGCGTCAATCTATACGCGGCTTTGTTTGGCAAACTGGCTCCTGGTATGAGATCAATATGATGACTCACACTTCTAATTGGTGGCAACGAATGAGGTAATTCGTCCACTACTATATCAGCGAACTCTTCCAGCAGTTCCTAAATTTCTTCTAGTAAATCATCCACTCTTGTGCTGGTCAAAACAATCCTCGGTTTCCTTACCACAAAGAACCGTGGATCCTCCTTCTTCTTAACCTATGTAAGAAGTTCCTTCCCACTCATGAGAAGTACGGTGTTGCTTACTTCTGGTTTCACCTCCTTATCCTTAATTGGAAGCAACATGTGAGTCCTCCCATTCTTCTCTAGGGTGTATGTGTTCATTCTCCCATCATGAATCACATGTTGAATTGGTGTTCATCACCTCCTTCGGGACTCGCGACATGATCTAACAGCCTCCCATGTATCCATTAACTTTGGCGGTGATGAGTTTACTAATCACCTGCAGGTTTTGGTCTAACGACAATTGTTCTACTTTAAAACTGGTATCAGAGTGAAAGGTTACGGGTTCGAGTCCGCTCGATTGGTGTCGAGTATCTCAGTTGGTGCTGAGGGAGATATTTTTGAATTGGTGTTCATCACCTCCTTCAGGACTCACGACATGGTCTAACAGCCTCCTGTGGATCCATTAACTCTGGCGGTGATGAGTTTACTAATCACCCGCGGGTTTTGGTCTAACGACAACCGTTCTACTTTAAAACTGTTGGGAAATATTTAACAGACAGCGAATGCTTGTCATTGATGGAAAGTACAAAAGTAATGATGGCTTGAGTACAGTAGCGATGATCAACATAAAAATAGAAGATAATTCAAGGAAGATCGAATGATCGAAGGCAACACAACATTGACAAAATGATCGAAGGCCCGAGAAGCATTTCTGATCGTTGGATCCCATCCAAAATTCTCGACAGCATGAGGGCCGTCAGATCTGAATAAAGACAAGAAGAGCATGCTGAAGAGGAGCATAGATCTCAGGCGTTAGATATGAGCGCAGGGTCTGACCACCGTTGGATTGAGGAAAACCTGCACAATCTTTAAAAGTGCAAGGAGTAGAGGGCTCACAAATCTCGAAAGCAGGAGGACCATCCATCTCAGGGGGTTATGTGGACCGTTAATCCGACTCTCTGTCAGAGTTTCAAGGATCGCAAATTGGAGATGACAAGTAATTTCATCCACAGAAATCCCGATTTCATGATATGCAAAATCGCGACGTAAACTTTGCCGTCAAATCAAGATCACATATGAACTGTCGATCCGACTCATGTCAGCAAACCACGTCAGCTAGGAACATGTGTCACAACCAGGTAATGACAAGTGTCAGACTGATTCAACATGCCAAGCACATGTAAATCATGAATCAGGGTGACACGTGGCAGTTATTTAACACATGTGACGTCAACAGATGTACACCATGTCAGAGTTTCGAGGATCGCGTGTTGGACATGTCAAAGATTATTGACATCACGAATCCCAATATCGTGATATGTGAAATCGCGATGTAATTTGAGCCATCAGATTAAGGTTGAATCTGGACCGTTGATTCCATCCCTTGTCGGAGTTTTGGGGATCAAGAGTTGGACATGTCAAAGATTATTGACATCAGGAATCCCGATATCGCGATATGTGAAATCGCGATGTAATCTAAACCGTCAGATCAAGATATGATCTGGATCATTGATTCGACTTCTTTACGGAATTTTGTGGATCGAGATTTGTAAGTGACAAGAACATTGAACATCAGGAATGCCGAAATGTCGAAACCCGATTTAAAGGCAAGATTAATAAAGTTCATCCAACGGTGCGGATAAATTGGAATATGATCGGAAGGTTATTGTTCTCTCTCACAGTTAACCCCTCAGTTATGAATCTGTTAGTGAAACAGACTCATGATTGCACATTAGTTAGCGTTTCAGTTGGTGTTTCAGTTGCTCGGACAGTTGTCTTTCTTTTGCCTAAGGAGTTGGGAAGTTGAACCATCGTGTAGTTGTGTATAAAAGAAAATGAGACAGACTGTGTATGGTTGGTTGTTACGGATGGAAAATGAACGAAACAGTAAGAAAGGGAAAATGAGAGGATGCGTCGCATGAGACTTAGAAAATGTGCAGAGTGAGATGAAATGCAGAGCAGAAGCAGAGCAGAACAACAGAAAGAGTAAAAGCAGAGCAGAATGACAGAAAGAGGAGAAGCAGAGCAGAATGACAGAAAGAGAAAAAGCAGAGAAGAATGACAGAACAAGTTGAAGAAGAGCAGAATGAGAGAACGAGTTGATGTAGAGCATACTTGCTGAACAGACAGAGGAAGAGAAGAGCAGTAGAACAATGTGTAGAAGACCAGATTTACAGAACAAAGAAAGATTGGTAAGAACCGATTTATCTGTAAAGTTGACTATTTATTTAGCCATTCATATTCTAGGGAGGTTGGGAGGTGCTTGGGAGGACTGTTGTCCTCAGAGGTTCAAGTGGAAGATTGAACATAGGAAGTTGTAGCTTCCATCTGGTTGCATCCAGAGAAACCAGGGTGGTAGGGTGGTGCAAGGGAGAATAAGTGTTCTCTGTTATACAGGTTGGAGCCTGTGTAACTGGAATTTGGTGCTTCCATCCAGTTGGCGCTGGAACATTTAGGAAGTTGGCGCTTCCATCCAGTTGGTGCTGGAATATTCAGGGAGTTGGTGCTTCCTTCTAGTGGGTGCTAGAAAAATCAGAGAGTTGGTGCTCTCAAACAAGTTGCATCTTGTAAAACAGAGGTAGCAGCCTCACATTGAGTTGGTGCTCAACTAAAGATGATGTACAGAACTTAAAAGACTACCTATCATTTCGAAGAAGAAGAGGTTTTCTCCCTTTATGGGTTTCCTCGTGAAAATCTGTCTCTATGTATACCTTATGTATGACTGATACTTTTTACTTTTACTATCCATATGTTGTATAATGTTGATGATCACTTGTAGAAATATTAAGAATATTTTAATAGAGTTAAAATTGTTTAAGCTCAAAGACAACTGATTCACCCCCCCCCCTCTCAGTTGTATTAGTAATTCCAACAATTGGTATGAGAGCAGGTTCCTTTTATCCAAAGGTAGATCTGTAAGCTTAAACATGACAAGTCATGAAGGGACTTCAGCCTCTAAGCCCCCTCTGTTTGATGGAACAAATTTTGCCTTCTGGAATATTAGAATGAGAGCATACTTAATGGCCTTGGGTGCTGATGTTTGGGATGTAGTAGGGACTGGATATACAAAACCTATTGTGCTAGCCTCCAAGGATGATAAGTTAGAGTTTAGTTTTAATGCTAAGGGGATGAATGCTATCTTGAATGGACTTGTTGAAGCTGAGTTTATAAAGGTGATGCATCTTGATACTGCCAAAGCAATGTGGGATAAACTTATTAACAGTTATGAAGGAAATTAGAAAGTAAAAGATGCCAAACTCCAAACATATAGATTGAAATTTGAACAACTAAAGATGAATGAAGATGAAACAATTAGCAAGTATTTTTTAAGAGTTGAAGAACTTGTAAATGC
>JZKD02S1673381.1:271854-283852 GCA_000966675.3 Picea glauca
AAGTTGACAAATTTTATCTAATAGAAAGTTACATCAACTATATCATGACATATCATCAACTGCATCATATCTGAGCCATAATTCATCTGGCATGGTGCACATCAAGTCATATCATTCACTATATCATCTCTAAGTTGTAATAGCATGATGCAAATGCATCATATCTAAGTTGTACTGGCATGATGTGGCGTATCATCTACATCATCTCTAAGTTGTACTAGCATGATGTAGATCATTTCCTCTGCATCATCTCTAAGGTGTACTAGCATGATGCTACTGCATCATATCTAAGTTGTACTAGCATGATGTGGTTCAGGCAACTACATCATCTCTAAGCTATACTAGCATGATGATAATGCATCATATCTAATTTGTACTAGCATGATGCAAGTCAGGAAACTATATCATCTCTAAGATGTACTAGCTTGATGCTAATGCGTCATATCTAAGTTGTAGTGGCATGATGTGGAGTATCATCTAAATCATCTCTAAGTTGTACTAGCATGATTTCAATCAGTGCCTATGCATCAAATCTAAGTTGTACTAGCATGATGCTATTGCATCATATCTAAGTTGTACTAGCATGATGCTAATGCATCATATCTAAGCTATACTAGCATGATGCAATTCGGGAAATTGTATCATCTCTAAGTTGTACTAGCATGATTCTAATGCATCATATCTAAGGTGTATTAACATGATGCAATTCAGGAAATTGCATCATCTCTAAGTTGTACTAGCATGATGTTAATGCATCATATCTAAGTTGTACTAGCATGATGTTAATGCATCATATCTAATTTGTACTAGCATGATGTGACTCTGTACATCTGTATCATATATAAGTTGCACTAGCATGATACAAAAGAATAATATCTAAGATGTACTAGCATGATATAGATCAACACCCCCTCTCAACCAAGGGAGCAATCTCCACAAGTCCCAACTTCTCCCTGAAGTATATAAACTTTCCTTTGGACAAGAGCTTCGTCAAAATATTTTTTATTTGTTCATCAGTGGAGATATACTAGAGTTTTATTTCTCCCTTTTGGACTTGATCATGGATGTAATAATACTTGATATCAATGTTCTTAGACCTGTCATGGAACATGAGGTTCTTTGAAATCTTCAACCAACTTTCATTATCAAAGTATATTACGGTCAACTCTAGCGCCTGATCAAACAGTTCAGAAACCAACTTACGGAGCCATACTACTTTTGTGCATGCATCACAAGATACAATATACTCTTACTCTGCAGTACTGAGTGCGATAGAATTATTCTTCATGATAGTCCAAGATATCATAGCAGAGCACAAACTAAAGCATACTCCTGAAGTACTATTTTTGTCATCTGCACTCCATGTGACACTAAAGGTAACTCAATCTCTACTCCCTCTAGATGTAGTACTGCCTCCCTCTATGGGAGTGTCTCTACATACACTGGAACTGCTGCCATACCTGCTTCCTCAATATATCATGGCTTGAATCATGTACTAGTACTGGTACACCTACTCCCTCTAAGTTTCAGAATTTTTTTTCCTCCTCTATTGGATCTATCACCATAGTTGTGATAGATTCAGTCTTGATTGGATATATCCATGATCATTGGAACTGTCTTTGATATCCAATATGATCCCATCCTATAGATATACTTCTCCTAGAGACTTCCTGTCTCTGAGCATCCTGTCTGGCAATGTCTCTCCTTGACATCATGTTGGAAAGTCTTTCCCTCCATATCTATCTCTCCGCAAGAGCCAATTGGCTCCCTCTTTCTAGGAGATCCCTAGTCCAAAATAACTACTGCCACACCAAACATGCTTTGAAACTCATTTTTATATATTTCTCCTTCCCTGTTGGGTTTGACCTCCATACCTTCCATATCAACTCGAGAAAAACCATCTACAACAAATCCCCCCATTTCAGTACAACATTGAGGTTCCAAATAAGGTTATTGATTGCATGATCCTAAGCCCAATTGAACAAAATCAATAATCCATTTTTATTGGTAGATAAATCCTTTTCTATTGCCAACACATGTGCACTCGTTTCTAGCTCCAGAAGTTCCACCAAAAACATTAGCTCCAGGAAATTTTGCACACAAGCCCATAGTTTTCATCTAGAATCGTTCGATGAGTCGACTGTCCCTATGTAACACTTGATAGAAGAAGTGAAAGATGATTATATGATTTAGGGATAGGGTCGAAGGCATGGAGTCAGGTAGGTCACGTGGTCTATCATTGGTAATTTAAAGCCGTGAAATTGGTGATCCTCCCATTTCCAACACCACACCTCCCTGCTAATTTAAATTCGGACAAGAGGTGATCCTCCCATAGTAGACATCACATATCCTGTCACATCTGTAGCTCGTAGGATCTCAAATCCATTTATGAATTCAGTAAAACATGGTTATGCATTTACGTGTCAATGCATACAAGCATGCAATTCCAATGAAGGAGAGAGACGACATGGGGATGGGAAGCCATTAGAGCCATCACATAGTGATGAAAATAGCACAGTTTCTAGCAATGAGCATACTCCTACAACAACCTGTTGTTGCTTCCTGTACATGGGTTTGTAAATTTCTACAAGTAATAACTTGTGACTAATCCCTAACCCAAGTATTAGAGATAAAACTTCAAATTGCTTGACGATTAGTTCAATTTTTTTTCAAACTGGAAATGAAGGATATCTAATGGTTCTCCAGTGCTTCCTATCACACAAACATAGACCCTACATGTCGTTCATACCCCGTAGTAAGTGTTCCCTCCATACACTCATTTAATAACAAGTTGTACCGTACAAAAAATTGCCACGACCCTTTAATGCCTATGGATCTCAACTAATCACACCAAATTCATTTATTTAAGGGAGTGGTATTTATCCCAAAGGATTTCATTTACTTAGGCCCTCCCATGAGTGAGTCAAGCCCAGTACTTATCTGATACCATGTTGATTTTTCATATGAGATAATATTGTATATGAATATATTATTACAATCATGAGTGTTCCATATATAGAGAACATATGGTGACCATCCATGAAAGGATGCATCCTTTGAATAATAAATAACTACTTATTTATTATATATATATATATATATATATATATATATATATATGGAAGAATGTCTTCCCGGTGTTATCCAAACTTAAACATAGAATACATATCTTGTTGAATCTATCAACCATGACATATAGATAATCGTGAACTATCCTGGACATCGACAAACCCCCTACAAAGTCCATGGAGATACTTTCCCATGGATGTGAAGGTACCATAAGTGGTGTATATAACCCTAATTGTTTGTTTCTAGGTTTACTTGTGGCACACATGACACACCCTTTGATATACTTGGAAACTTTCTCATTCATCCAAGGCCAATAAAAATTCCTTTGTAATTGTTCTATTGTCTTACCAACCCCAAAATGACCAAAGATGAGAGAAGTATGATCTTCTCTGATTACATTTACCCTTTCATCTCTTGGTATACATAGTTTTCCAAGATGATGTAATAAAATTCCATGCATATAATAGTATGAATGTTGATTGTCGTGAGTTAATGCATCATATACTTCTTTAAAATCATCATCCCTAACATATTTTTTTGCATAAATTTCATGTTTTAGAGGATTATACATGAGTATTGTAGATGCATTAATTACTAGTCTTGATAACATGTCTGCAACCTTGTTATGAATACCCTTCGTATACTTGATTACCAAATGAAAATAGTGTAGAAAACTCATCCACCTAAAGTTTTGTGCTTTTTGTAGCTTTGTTTGTGACTGCAAATACTGTAATGATTGATGATCTATATGAATTATTATCTCCTTTCCAATTAAGTAATGCTTCCATTTCTTTACACTTTGTACCAATGCATATAATTCCTTATCTTATGTTGGATAGTTAATCACAACTTGAGTGAAAGTCTCATAATGATAACATATAGGTTTACCTTGTTGCATCAAAACTACGCCCATAGCATATCTGCTTGAATTGATTTGAATCTCAAATGGTTATTGTAGATATGGCAATGTTAGAACTGGTGTGGTGCTTATATTTTCCTTCAATGTCTCTAAGTATTTATGTTGCTTTCCTCCCCATTGAAAGACCTATTTAGCACTCGTTAATGCATGTAGAGGTGTTGTTATGTATGATAAATTAGCAATTAATTTCCTCCATTACTCTACTACTCCTAAGAATCTCCTGACTTCGGTGGTTAGTTTTCTTGGGACATTTCACAATGAATTATTCTTTTGTAGGATCTATATTTAATTGACCATTCCTTACAATGTAACCCAAATATACCAGATAATTTTTTCCAAATTTACAATTAGACATTTTGACATACAACTTCTTCTTTTCCAAAAGTTCAAAACATTTCCTGACATGCATCAGATGATCTTCCCATGTTCGGCTAAAGATCAATATGTCGTCTAAATAAAAAATAACAAAATAATATATGTAGGTTCTGAACACATCATTCATCACTCTCATAAAATGTGTTGGTGTTTTACATAACCCAAATGGCATAACCAACCATTCGAACAAGCCTTGCTTGATCTTGAAAGAAAATTTCCATATGTCGCCTTCTGCAATTCTGATCTGATGGTAACCACTTCGTAATTCCAACTTAGTGAAATACACAACATTATTTAACTGATCTAGTAGATCATTTATTATGGGAAGAGGATAATGGTTCTTTACCGTAATCTTGTTCAAGTCTCGAAAATCAATGCACATCCTCCATGTTCCATATTTCTTTGGAACTAATACAATAGGAGAACCACATGGAGAGGATCTTGATCTGATGATTTCTTTATCAAGAAACTCCTGAACTTGTTTCTTGATTTCTTCATTCTCGATTATTGATGACATGTACATTCCAATATTGGAAGAGGAGCAGCCTGCTGCAAATATATTTCATGTTCAACTTCTCTTTTAGGAGGCAACCATGCAGGTTCCTGAAAAAACTCATCATAATTAGATATGTTGTTGATCAGTTCCTTCTTATGATTTGGATCACAACCCGATAAATCCTCTTTTATATCTTCTTCTTTTTGTTTCATTATCATGAGAACAAAATATTTACTTGTGATCACGAGTCTCTTCATTTTCCATGTGTTCACTAAAGAAGCATTAGTTTTGATATGATGAACTCTGACAATACATTCAAACCCATCCTTGAGAAGGTGATATTTATTTTCTTCTCGATAGAACACAACCTTCCTGTCAAATAAATATGGACTACCCAACACAATGTCATAAATTTCAAGAGGCACAACATCTAACTCAACCCCATAAAAGAACTTAGTTGTAGTTGCAAACCTGATCTTTCATTGCTTTGTTGCCTACAAATTACAATCGTCACACACCCAACCTAATGGATTTTTGTGAGGTGTCATCTTCAATCTCATCTTCTTAACAATTGCTTCATATATTAGATTAACTTGAGATCCACTGTCAAATAAAGTATCTACCTTTGTATGCTTGACTATAACTCTGACATGAAAAATCTAGCTCCTTTTCTTATGATCAATATCACTTTCCATCTTGGCAGATTGAACTAGAGAATTTGAACTGATAGATGATATACCTTTGCTTCGTATGAACATGATCTTGGATTCATATCTGGAATCTGACCCTAGATCTTGATGAGTTGATGCAACATTGTTTTGGTTCCCTTTATCCTTGGTTGTAATTCTAGATGCAACTTCCAACATTGTGATTCCCCATGTCCCTTTCTTTTACAATGGGAGCATGTAGGTCTTCCCTCAGTTTTCTTCACTATGGCTGAATTCTTACTCTTCCATTTACCTTTCATCTTCTTCTCAAAATTGAATGGATTATTTTATTCGCTCGCATGCTTACCCTTACTAGCCTCTAGATCTGTATCTTGCATTGACACTTTATCAATGTTAGTGGGGATAAACATTATAATAGTGTGACGAATATATGAGTGTGTGCCACAAATATACTTCAAAAGTGTTTCATGAGTATATAATGGAATTCCTAGGGATAATGACTTCTTTTTGAATTCATGTGTATATGCCTGAATATTATGGCCTTTACCCTATCTCAGATGTTTCCACTCGATCATTTATGTATTGTATGTTCCAGTGGATAGAATTGTTTTCTGATATCCTTAGTAAACTTATCCCAAGAAGAGAGTAATTTACCCTTTTGAACCAGATAAACTTGCATCTTACTCTCCTACCATATTAAGGTAGTGTCACTTAGTTGAAGAGAAACTAATTGTGTATTTGCAGCCTTGTCCATAACTCTTTGAACCCAGTAATATACCTATATTTGCTTGATCCAATTGTCCAATTTCTCGACATTCAATTCTCCATCATAGATTGGAAACTCAAACTTAACATCCAATTTTAATAAATTCAGATTATGGTCAGTCTTCTTAGAGGACTTATTTTTTCGAGAAGAATGTTTACTTTCTTTAGAAGAAACTGATGATGATGAGGAAGGGGAATGGGGCTCGGAAGATCCACCACCTTCACCTACTCCTTCTCCTTTTACCGAAGATTCTTTTCTTACAGGTTTTTGAATTCCCCGTTCTAACTCATATATTGTTTCTTTTGGTAATTGAATCATAGCTATGATAACAAAGTTATCGACTTAACGAGGAAATTCTATTAAAAATAACAAATGACAAAAGAGTTATACGAACTTTAAATGCCATGGAAATGTGTGGTAAAATATCCAACGAATTTAAGATTTTTTTGAGAGTGGGAAGCTAGGGTCTGAAGCTAGGGTTCGAGCTCTGACAGCCGCAGAGGACTGCGGCCACAAGATAATGGCCCCGCAAGGGCTCCTACAAATCCAGGGGGAGGTACCGATTGGCATCTCCTACAGCCAAGTCACGGCAAATGCAGATTCAGAAAACAGAGGGAAGCGGTCGACCTTTGAAACGTCTCCAGAAATGCGCGCGCAGCCGCTAGTCGAAGGGACATTCAAAGATCGGGACACGGATATGGATCCAGTTAAGGAAGACAACCCCGCAAGAGCCTCGGCCCCTTGGATCCCTGGTAAGTGCATTCTGCAAGCCCCAACAACCCCAAAATATGTCATAAACTCGCCCCATATTGAAGTGCAGAAACAATACATGCAAGATCATGCCCTGATCGGAAAGTTTCTGGGGATTTGGCCCTCGGAGCGCGAACTAATTAAATGGATACAGTACTGGTGGAGGAAAAAAGGGCACTATGATCTCCAACTAGGATCAAAGGGTTTCTTCACGATCATTCTCCACAATCTGGAAGACAGGAACCTATCTTTGATGGAGGGCCCTATTTTTTTAATTCAACGGGACTTTTCTTGAGATTCTGGATGGAAAAATTCTGCCCCAAAAAGGAAGATTTTACCCATGCACCAGTCTGGATCAAGTTGTACTCTCTCCCCCAGGAATTCTGGTTGGAGGAAGTTCTAGCTGGCATAGGCAACACCATCGGCATTTATGTTAAGTCCTCTGAAGCCACCAAGCAGAGACGCTACACCTCTTATGCAAGAATCTGTGTTTACCTAAACATAGCCAAGCCACTTCCGGGATCTATTATGCTGGAATATCAGGATGAGGACTGGGACCAAACCATTGATTACGAGCATATTCCCTTTCGCTGTAGAAAATGCCACGAGCATGGACATCTCTTCAGGGAATGCCCACTCAACAATCTGCACAAGGAGGGAAATCCAGAAAACGGCAAGGACAAGGAAGGATTCACGCAACAAGCAGGGCAAAGACGACAGGGAGGCAGAAAGCAACCAGCACAGGTAAGTAAAGATCCTTCCACCAACAATAAATATGCAATTTTACAAGATAACCCAGGGGAATCTTCAAACCCAACACATATCCACCAAACTTCCCAGAACATTGCTTCTCAACCTATGGGAGTAGAGGCTGAACAACCAGGGAAGAAAAAGGAAATGGATCCTCCCCCATCAAGCCCAATGAGTGCTCCTCTGGAGCAGTAGGAGGTAGACGACGGGGATGAGGAAATGGAGGTAGAAGAACAGGATCTAGTTGGAGTGGATCTGGAACACCTTGAGCATGCCTACCGACACCAAAAACTGTACACCATTCCAAGAGATCAACTCAGGAAAGTCCATAAAGTGTACCTCAACTCCTCGGCGGGCTCCTCCGCTCGAGCCAGCAAAGCACTGGGCATCCAGGGAAGTCAGACAAAAAACCCAAGTAAAGCACAAAAAGATGAGAAAAAAAGAGGAAGGAAATCAGCAAGTAAGCTCATACAGGAAATTGGAAGTTTCATGGTAAACTCAGGGCAGATTCACTTGATCTCGGATAGCTTCCCCCCTCTCCCCCCCCCCTCAATCATCATGAAGATCATCTCATGGAACATAAGAGGTCTCAACGGTCGTAGCAAGTAGAAATTGCTACGAGATTTGATCATAGTGGAAGCACCGGATGTTGTAATGTTGCAGGAAACAAAATGTACCATAGAGGACATCAATCGACTACTCCCATATTACTGGAAGCAGGGCGGAGCAGTTTCAACTGATGCTGTAGGAATGGCGGGCGGACTTGATATCCTCTGGAATACCAGTAGTGTCCTGATGGAAAACTTCTGCACCACCAAATGGTCCATCACAGCTGATTATCGGCTCATAGGATCAGACAAGCTCGGCCATCTAACAACCGTCTATGGGCCAGCCACTCCAAGAGATAAACAGACCTTTCTTGGAAGCCTAATCTACCTGTCCATCCTCACTCAACACCACAAATGGATAGTAAGGGGCGACTTTAATATCATTCGTAGCCTGGAGGAAAAAAAAGGAGGCTCAAGAAGACTGGACCGTGATTCTGACGACTTTAATAGTTTAATAGATGACCTCAGGTTAATTGACTTAGAGGCCATCAATGGCACGCATACCTGGACCAACAGAAGAACAGGGACACACCAGATCGCCTGCAAATTAGATCGCTTCCTTGTGTCGGAGCCACTCATAATGGACGGCACTGCAATGGAATCTACCATCCTGAATCGCACTGGATCGGACCATTGGCCCATCCAACTATGGATGGATGTCCCAGCCACTCCAGGAAAGAAACCTTTCCGATTCGAACAATTCTGGTTAGATCATCCAGACTTCCAAGCAAACATTCACGGCTGGTGGAAGGAGGCAGAAATCTCCCACGGAACTAAGATGTATAGGTTCCAACAAAAGTTGAAGAACCTCAAACAAACGTTAAAGTCCTGGAACCATCACACTTTCGGTAATATCTTTGAATCACAAAAACAGCTCACGGAGCAAATGAACGAGATATAGTGTAAAATAAGAGAGCAAGGATTCACAGAGGAGCTCAAGGATCAGGAACTCAAAGTGAACCAACAGATGGCAAACGGGAAAAAGCAGGAAGAGATATTGTGGCAACAGAAATCGCGCATACAATGGCTCAAGGAAGGGGATCGTAATACCAAATTCTTCCACCGAGCTACTATCCAGAGAAGACATTCCAATAAGATCACGCACCTCATTACAGAAGAGGGGGAGACTCTTCACTCCCACGCTGACCTGGAAACTCATCTGGTTGGTTACTTATAGTATCTTCTCACGGAACCCCTTCCAGACAGAAGTGAAGCGATCAATCAAATCACTAAGTGCGTGCCAGCCCTTGTAACTCAGGAACAAAACGAAGCTCTCCTCCAACCCTTCACCATCGAAGAAGTAGACCAAGCGCTTCTAGACACACCCAAATGCAAGGCTCCGGGACTAGATGGTTTCACTAGCGATTTCTTCCACTATTGCTGGCAGATGATTAGAACAGAGGTCTGGGAGATCCTAGAAGACTCGACGATCACAGGAGAGGTCCTGCGGGATTTTAATGCAACCTTCCTTGCCCTCATCCCCAAAGAAGGGAAAGCGAACAGACCAAAGCAATACAGGCCTATATCCCTTTGCAACGTTATCTACAAACTCGTCACAAAATTCATCGCCCGCAGACTCAAGCCGATCCTACCAACAATCATTTCCCCAGAGCAATCCGGATATGTTGAAGGCAGACAAATCCTGGACAACATTATCTTGGCGCACGAGGTAATTCACTCCTTGCAGAAAACTAAAACCCCAGGGATGCTTTTAAAGCTGGACCTTTCTAAAGCCTTTGATAAAATCAGCTGGGAATATATGAAAGCAATGCTAATAGCATTTGGCTTTGATCAAAACTGGGTTACCTGGATCTTAAAACTTACCTCCTCGGCCTTCTTTTCCCTGCTCATCAATGGCGTACCCTCAAATCCCTTTTCCCCCTCAAGAGGCATTCGACAGGGAGACCCCCTCTCCCTGTTCCTCTTCATCATCATGGCGGAAGGTCTTAGCAGATCCATTCATGCGGCTCTGAGAAACAACCTCTTAACCGGCTTACCCCTGCATGGCCTTTCCCCGGCCATTTCCCACAGCCAATTCGTGGATGACACCCTCTTGATGGGAAGCCCGAATGCCAAAGAAGCCAACTCCCTCGCGGAGATCCTCCAACTTTTCTCCGATGCCTCAGGCCTGGAATACAATAAGGATAAGTCTCAAGTCTTCTTTTTCAATACCCCCCTCCCGATCCAGCTTCACATCTCGGAGATCCTTGGTTTCAACAGAAGCTCCCTTCCGTCCAAATACTTAGGCTTACCCTTAATTGACAATGCCCACAAAAACTCCTCTTGGGAGCACCTCCTCTCTTCCTTCTCTAAAAGGCTTTCTTCTTGGACCTTTAGGACCCTAAATTTGCCCAGCCGTCTCGTCCTGCTCAAAGCTGTCCTCCAAGCCCTCCCGATTTATGCTTTCTCTGTGCTAGCAGCTCCCAGACCGGTTCTCAATACCATCAGAAGTCTGCAGAGAAATTTCCTCTGGCATGGCCCTAACAAAGGAAAAAATCTCGCGTTAGTCAGCTGGGAAACTATCAGCAAGCCTAAGGATCAGGGGGGTCTGGGAATAAGAGATCCATCCTCAATGAATAGAGTCCTCAGTGACAAAATTTGGTGGCGTTGGCTCAAAAACCCCACAGACCTATGGGCTAAGTTATGGAGAAAGAAATATGCCTCTAACACGGCAGACAATAATCTGATTCGCTGGAATGGAGATAACACGGGATCCCTGATATGGACAGCGGCCAAGCAGAACAGGCAGTTAGTCACGCAGCATGCATTTTGGGAGATAGGCAATGGGGAAACAACATTGTTCTGGCCAGATTCCTGGCAACAATGGCCAACCTTGAATGCTAAGGAATGGTCAAATGACATTTGCGCCCAAGCTACAGGTGCGGGCCTAACAAAGGTGGCGGATTACTGGAAAAATAATCATGATGAGGGCACGTGGCGCTGCTGGCATCTAGACCGGGAACGAATCAACTTGGCTCAGCATATAGATGTGGCACCCCTTCAAGAAGCACTGGAAAAGAGGAAAATTCCCATACGAGCGGGTGAAGACATTCTAAGGTGGGGGTACAGACCACAAGGCTCCTACACCACACATGAAGCCTATCAACTCAAGACCAAGACAAACTGCACCGCAGACATGGAGATTTGGGGGAAAATTTGGAATCTGAAGCATTGGCCAAAAATCACCCTTTTCCTCTGGCTAGTCTTGCATGCAAGCATTCTCACCTGGGATAATCTGCTGAAGCGGGGGTTCACTGGACCTTCCATATGCACCCTCTGTGGAAAGGCGGAGGAAACTATGAATCACCTACCCAATACTTGCCAGTACACAGCACAAGTCTGGGATCAAGTAGCGATAGTCATGCGCATCTCGGACCGGCTCAGAGATAGCGTCATTGAAACTCTCATCAACTGGAGGGATCAACCTTATATCTCTCCCTATCTCAACAGGGTATGGAAACTCTTACCTGGTTTTGTCCTTTGGCAAGTTTGGAAGGAAAGAAATAACAGAATCTTCAGAAATAAGGCTAATCAATGGAGTCTCTGCTGGGATCTTTGCCAACGCAATCTTATGGAAACTCTTCGCCTTAAACCTTG
>JZKD02S1673381.1:288817-306810 GCA_000966675.3 Picea glauca
AGAAAACACATACACAAATAACTGGAAAAATTTAGTACCATTAAAAACAAAAAATTTAATTAAAATTCAAAAAAAAAAATTAAAAAAATTAAAAAATAATCTACGTTATTGGGGTTTCGTGGGAGCGATGCCACCCCCATGGCCTCCCTTAACAATATTTGTTTTTAATTTTAATTTATAATGTTTTTCCAATAGTTTTTTTATTATTTTGAATTTTGTTTTAAATTTTTATATATATAGTTTTAAATTTTTTAAATTTTTATAATTTTAAATTTATATTTTTCTAAATCGAAGGGCTCTGACATTTTCTGACGAGGGTTTCAAGGTTAGGGTTCGACATTTACAGTTTAAGCAGCGACCAACATGGTGACGAGAGGGGGAGGGAGTGGAGCTCTCTCCTACAAGTAGGTAGTGGTGGACAGAGTGAAAGGCCCACGCGACGTGGAATTTAAGGAACCCCTGATAGGTACCTCGGGATCAAGGACTGAGAATAATCAAGAGATTAACCAAGGAAAAAATGACCGTGTGGGGGAGGAGGCCAGGGAAGCTCGGAACAATATACCAGAAACGACTAACCCTAGTGGGGTAGGTGGGCCTAATCCATGTAAGCAAAAAACAACGTTAATCCCACAAATTATCTTGGAAAATCCCCAAACTCAACTCTTCCGGGATCATATGAAGACGCATGCCCTAATATCAAGTTTATGGGCATGTGGTCCACAGAAAAGACTCTACGCAATTGAATAAAATACCAATGGAAGCCAAGTGGAGAAGTCAACCTCCACCTGGGATTGAAAGGTTTCTTCACAACAATTTTCATGAAATTAGAGGACAGGGATAAAATATTTGAGGGGGGGCCGTATTTCCATGCCTCAGCAGGGTTGTACATGCGGTCGTGGAACGAAAACTTCTCCCCAGAGAAGGAGACTTTTAAAAACGTCCCAGTTTGGTTTAGGCTTTATTCCCTACTATTAGATTACTGGTTGTTATCCACCTTCAAAGAGATAGGGAACAAGCTAGGAAAATATGTCAAGACGTCGGAAGCAACATTAAAAGGGAGGTATACATCCTATGTGAGGATCTGTATAGAGATGGATTTATCGAGGGCTCTCCTGGAGGCCATAAGTATGGAGTTCAAGGATGAGGAATGGATCCAAAGTATAGACTATGAGAAGATTATTTTTTAATGTATAAGGTGTCATGAACATGGACACCTACTAAGAGAATTCCCTCTAAACAAAAAATGGAACCAGAAAACTCTAAACAACAACAGGATGAGGATGTATTTGTGAGGCCGAACTACAAAGGCAAAGGAAATAAGAGACAAGGAAAGCCCCCCATAGAGAGTAACCCGGAAGCAAGGAATAGAGAAGAAGGAAGGGGAAACCCTAAACAAGGGGAAGAAGAGGAAAATAAAAGGACAAAAGCAAGGGAGATAAATGAACAGGAAACCCATGAGACCACAGAAAATCAAAACACCAAAGGCGATCAGGGATTTAACGTGAGCACAATGTAAGGAGGAGTAGGAGATCCAAATACCCCAATGCAGAAGGTATAGGGAGATTCATAAATGACACCAATTGAGGTAGGAAGAAAAGACCCAAACCTCAGAGACATCATGGAAAGGGAATGGATAGACCTCCTGAACATATTGGAACTATGGAAAAGGCAGGGAGTCGACAATATTCCAATGGAACAACTGGATCACATTCAATACCTTTTCCTTCTTGGGGAGGAGGAAAAAAATAGAGGAACCAAGAACATGCATGGTGAAATAGGACACCTGGGTATTAAAACCGGAGATGGCCAGCCACAACACTCACCCAAGTAGGCAAGGCGAAAGAAAGGTAGGAAATCAAACAATGTAGCCCTACAAGAACTAGGTGCTCTGCTGATAAACTCAGGTAAGATCAAAAATATCTTTCATAACTCCCCCCCACATGTTTAAATGAAGGTTATTACTTAGAATATAAGATGCCTAAACATCCCAAGAAAACAATGAATCCTTAAAAACGGACAGAGGAAGGAACAACCTGACATTTGTTTCATACAAGAAACAAAATGCAATATGGATAGAATGGAAATAATTAGTAAGAAATATTGGAGTAAGTATAAGTTATTGGTTGTAGAGATTCAAAACATGGTGGGAGGAATACTCACCCTGTGGAACCCACAATCGGTGAACCTACTCTATGTTGAAGACACAAGGCACACGTTATCTGTTAAAATGCAAGTGATAGGGAACACAAAGGAGGTCCTTTGCACAAATGTGTATGGACCTCAGGCATTGGAGGAAAAAAGAAGAATGCTCCTAGATCTAGAAAATCTAAAGGAGTGGATCGGTAACCTTCATTGGATTCTGGCTAGGGATTTCAACATTATCACTACTTTGGCTAAGAAAAAAGTGGGTAACCGGAGATTGGACAGTGATGTGGAAGAATTCTCAGCCTTCATAAATATAATGGAGCTAGTGGACATCAGGACAAGCAATGGCCAATTTACCTAGAATAACAAAAGACTAGCACACCACCAGGTTTCCACAAGGCTAGAAAAATTACTAGTCACATAATCCATCATTATGCAGGTTTTAGCGTTGGATTACAGTATCCTTCCCTGGGGGTGATCAGATAATTGGCCAATGCAACTGAAGGCAAATTTTCAGACAACAGTAAAGAACGGACCCTTCAGATTTGAGAAATTCTGGATTGACCACCCTACTTTCAAGGAGAACATCAAAACATGGTGGCAGGAGGAACTCCCAGAAAAAGGGACAATGATGTTCAAACTACATAAGAAACTCAAGTACATAAAACAAATACTTAAGGCATGGAACCGAGAAGTTTTTGGGAACATCGACCAAGAGAAAAAAAGGATCGAAGACACAATGGGAGAGTTGTAGGAGAAATGCATCCAAGAGGGCTACACGGAGGAAAGGAAACAAGAAGAAAACCAATTAATCTGGGACTGGGAAGCAAGATGTAAGTAGGAAGAGACCCTGTGGCGACAAAAATCCAGAATCAGGTGGCTTAAGGAAGGTGATAGGAATAGCAAGTTCTTCCATATAAAAACTATAGAGAGAAGATCTCATAATAAAATTTTGAATATTCGGGATTAGGAAGGGATAGAAAGAGAGTCCCACTAGGACATTGAAAACACACTAGTCAAACACTTCTAGGGGATAGTCAAAGAACCCAACCGGGATAGGATCGCTTCCATCCAAAGGATAATTAGGCACATCCCCAAGATGGTCACAGAGGAACATAATGTCAATCTGTGAAAACCCATAGAAAAGGAAGAAGTCGACCAAGTGGGCCAAGAGATGCCTAATGGAAAGGCCCCAAGCCCAGATGGTTTCACTATGGAATTTTCCAAAGATTGTTGGGATGTGTTTAAGCATGAGATTTATGGAGTAGTGGAGGATTCTATATGCTCAGCCTCCATCTTGAAGGCACTAAATGGCACGATGATCACTCTGATCCCAAAAGAAAATGAAGCTAGAACTCCAGATCTCCATAGGTCGATAGCTCTGTGCAATTTGGTGTATAAGATAATTTCCAAAGTCATAGCCAATAGATTGAAACCACTCCTTCCAAATTTGATATCACAGAAACAGGTGGGATTTGTGGAAGGGAGACAGATTCTGGATAATATCATACAATCCCATGAAATAATACTATCACATACCCAATATGAAATTAAAAAAAAATCGTTTTTTTTTTCTTCTCTTCTCCGAGGAATAGAGTTCCCCGAATCCCTACGGGCCTGATACAAGCCCTACCATACCTTATTCATACCCATATGATTGGCGGCTATGACCACAGGTCTTACCGGAGAGGTGCTCTCGGCTTTCGTGATTCAGAAAAATCACGATGCATGTATTCCCTTGTTCATTTCGGGGTTTCATCCATCGGAATTTCGCATCTAGCGAACACGAGGAAAACTGACCTTCAGGAATCTCAGGCACCGAAAAGCCAGAACACCAAAACCATGTGTGCTAATCCATTTTGGGACTTCACCTATTGGGATTTCGCGATATGCGAGGACAAGACCCTTGCCTCTAGACGTCCTGGGTGCCGAAACACCGAAACATTAAATTCTAGTCATTCTATACTCATTTCGGGGTTTCATACTTCGGGATTTCGAGATATGCGATGACAAGAGGTCTCGCACTTAGGTTTCCCGAGAGCCGAAACTACGAAACCTTAACATATGTACATATACAGATAAAGGTCGCTCAGCCTATTTCGGGATATTGCAAACCGGGTTTTCAGGATATGCTACGACAGGTGGTCTCGTACTTAGGTTTCCCAGGAGACGAACTCAGGAACACCAAACTCTTAAACATGCTCCACTGTTTCGAGGTTTCCTTCATCAGGATTTCGTGAGTCGGGGTTCAATACTAATGAATACCTGGGACCCACGCTTGGGTACTCTGGATGACGAAACATCATACTTCTCTATGTTCTATCTCTTCGAGATTTTGCAAGTCGGGATTTCGGGGCTTGCGAGTACAAGGGGACTCGCCCTTGGGGATCCCAGGTGCCGAAATGCTGTCATTTCGGGTTTTTGTGAAATGGGATTTCGGGTCTTGCGAGTGCAGGAGAACTTGCACTTAGGTTCCCTGGGTGCCGAAGCTCTGAAAACTCATAGCTTACCCATACACTGGTATATCGAGAGTTCGCAACTTGGGATTTCAGAACTTGTGAGTACAAGGGGAATATGCCCTTCGGTATTCTGGATACCGAAATGCCGAAATATCAGGATTTCTTTGCACGTTATCATTTTAGGTTTTCATATGTCGAGATTTCGAGAGTCGTGAGGACATGGATTCTTACCCTCTGGTCTCCCGAGTGCTGAAATGCCAAAACGCTTACTGGCCGCCACGTGTACTCTGTAGCTGGGCGGTCCATGCATTCCCATGGATCTTGGGATCGGCGGTCCCGATCTCTTCGTTGCTTGTGAAGGTTAAAAAGGGGTCAAGGAATTCACGCATGTGTTACTTCATTCAATTTTAATGGCCGTAATAGACCTTAAATTCTTCGAAAGGATCCCAATCATGCGTTTAGCAAGAGGAAGGGTATCTTGGGTATCGAACCACCGAAGGGTCTTAATTCATCCACGAGCTATCATTTCGGGATTTCGTGGGTCGGGCTTTCAGGACTTGCGAGTACGAGAGGACTCGTACCTAGATGTCCCGGGTGCTGAAATTTCGTAAGAACTTAACTTACCCCCATGCTGACATTTTGGGATTTCACAAGTCGGGACTTCGGGACTTGCGAGTACAAGGGAACTCGCCCTTGGGGATTCCGGGTGCCGAAATGCCGAAATGTTGAAGTCTATGAAGACTGTTCTCCCTCGTGCAAGATTTTAAGACTTAAGCTATATTATCCTCCTTCGGGTCCTCAGGCAGTTTTCACCAGGTTCAAAGACCAGACCAAAAAGTCTTCTGGAGGGTAAGGCAGCGATCCCAAAGGGGTGCCCCTGTGGGAATATCTATCCAAGGCATTACTTGAGGTGAAAAAGGGCATAGATTTCCCAAGAACAGACTTGAAGTCTAAATTAGTTCGTTACATATATATATCTATCTATAAACATAAGCCATACGTGGTATGTTAAATAAAATCATGCAGCCACCATTTCTGATCAAAACACCACACAAACAATCTTATACTGAAACCATTCATAATTTCACAGGCTATGAGCATACATGTCAGCATATAAATTGTCAATAAGCAAGATATAAAACACTTGTTAGAAATAACACCAGTTTTTGAGGCAACTGCTGAGAGGGGTGCTCGTTTCCACCCAACCATAGGCTCGGCGATTCCGAAGGGATTTACCACTAGCCACCCCCGAGCTGAGACCACTATGCTGGGAGAATGAGTCTCTGTTCGTCAGTGATCGAGAATGAAGGTTACTCTCCTTCTTCTCTGTTATCACTCTCTCTGTATATTCTTCAGAGTTCTTTCCATTTTCTCTTCTCTTTTCCCTCGTGTTTCCCCCAGTCGCACACTCTTCCTGCCTTTTCTCCTTCCGGCGAGGTTGCATGTGGCATGATATTCCTCGCAGTGGTTAGGCCTGAGGAATCTGTGGATGGGAGGTTCACCCCCATCCCTCATTACTCATGAGGATCCCTCTACCTACCAACCTGCAAGTCATTTATTTCAGGCCAGCGAGCCGCTCTTGGTTCTCCGGGCCAGTGAAGTCCAAATACGGTATTGGTTTCGGTGGAAGTTAATGCCACCATTCCAGGTGCCTTCCACTGCCTTTCTTCAGACATCGTGGTCTCTTTTTCAGCACATCCCCCTCTCAACAGTCCTGCAATATATATCATAATATTATTTACATTCATCGACCTTTTTCACAGGGTCCATACACATCACACATTCACATTCTTGAGTTTTCCATAGTTCTTGGCCAGTATAGTTATTTTTACAGACTAGGGGAAATAGGGTGTTACAATTCCCTTCCCCTTAAAGGAACATCGTCCTCGATGTTCTTATCTATCAACATGACATGCATGTACAAAAGTAAACAAAATCGGATATGCCTGTCTCATGGCATCCTCCATTTCCCATGTAGCCTCATCTGGGCCAAAATGTCTCCACTGCACCTTGACCTGTGCAATGGTTCGGTTCTGAAGTGAGCTTTCCTTTCTGTCCAGTATGCACTGAGGTTCTGGTAGTAATTATCCCTTCGATTCCACCTAGATCATAGACCAGTCAATTATATGATTAGCATCATGTACATATTTCTTCAATAATGAAACATGGAAAACATTATGTGCTTTTATTATGGGAGGTAGTGCTAGCCTATAGGCTATAGGTCCCACTCTATATAGAACCTCATAGGGGCCATAATACTATGGTGCCAACTTGGCACAGGCTCCCATTTTTAGGGAACTCTTCCTGGGCCTAACTCTGAGAAATACATGGTCTCCCGTCTTGAACTCTCTTGGAAATCTCTTTTGGTCGGCATAACTTTTCTCCCAATTCTGAGCGACCTTCAAGTTTTATTTTATATGAATTACTTGTTGTTTCATTTCTTTCAACATGTCGGGTCCAAAAGAAATTTTGTTTACGGGATTACTCGAACTGACAGGAGTGTTGCATGGCCTACCATAGAGTATTTCGAACAGACTCATTTTTAGGGATTCTTGGTAGCCGTTGTTGTAGGAGAATTCCACCAGTGGTAGGTAGTCTTCCCACTTCTTGGGTTGATGCATCACATGCATTCTTAACATGTCTTCTAGTATTTGGTTCACTCTTTCTATCTGTCCATTGTTTTGAGGGTGATAGGCAGTGGTAAACAACAACTTGGTCTCTAAACCAACCATCAGTGATTTCCAAAAGTTGGAAGTAAATTTTGTGTCTCAGTCAGAAACGATCTCTTTTAGCATACCATGCAGTCTGAATATCTCCTTCATGAATACCTGGGCGACATCTATTTCTTTGCACGTCGATTTGATGGGGATGAAATGAGCAGACTTGCTCAATTTATCCACCACTACCATAATAGCGTCATTCTTCTTGGTCGATGTTGGTAATCCAGTGATGAAATCCATGGATATGGTTTCCCATTTCCATTCTAGGATTGGTAAAGGTTGCAATAACCCTACTAGGTGTCGATGTTCTGCTTTGACCTGTTGGCACTCTATGCATTTGGCCAAGTATTCGGCTATGAATTTCTTCAATCCAGGCCAATAAAATTGTTTCTTGGTGGCAGTGATTATCTTCAGGTATCCTGGATGACCAGTATAGGGTCTTTTGTGTAGTTCATCCATAATGAAACTCTTCAAGTAGTCACAATTTGGAATGTACAATCTACTTTTGTAAGTGATCAGACCTCCTTCGGTCATCTAGTAACCTTCATATTTTACCCCAATGGGCTCTTGCTGTAGGTACGAGGTCACGGTCTAGACAATTGGATCTGTCTCTTGTGCATTTCTGACTCTTTCCTTGACATTCGTCTCACAGGTGCTTAGCGCTGCCAAGTGAATTGTTTTCATGCTTCTACTAAGGGCATCAACCACCCTATTTTCTTTTCCTTTAATGTGTTTGATTTCGAAATCAAATTCACTAAGGAGGACCATCCATCTAGCTTGTCTCGCATTGAGCTTCGGTTGGTCAAACAAATATTGCAATCCATAGTGATCTGTCATAAGTACAAATTTCCTTCCTAGGAGGTAATGCCTCCACATTTTCAAGGCGTGCACTATGGCGACCAACTCTAGATCATGAGTCACATAGTTGACTTCATGTTCGTTCAATTTCTGAGATTCATAGCAGACCACATTTCCTCCTTGCATAAGGACTCCTCTGAGCCCTTCCTTGCAGGCATTTGTGCACATGAGGAAATCTGCTTTGGGGTCAGCGATTTTCAGCACGAGTGCGTGGGTCAGTAGATGTTTCAGGGTTTGAAATCTCTCTTCACATTTTTGTGTCCATGCGAATTTTGTCCCCTTTTTCTGGAGGGTAGTGATTGGACAACCAATCTTGGAGAATCCTTTTATAAATCTCCTATAGTATCCTGCTAATCCCATAAAGGATCTAATATCCAAAACATCCTTTCAGGTAGGCCATTCCATGATAGACCTGATCTTATCAGGGTGTACTTCTACTCCTCCTTCCGATAAAACATGGCCCAAGTAATGTATTTTCTTCTGGAAGAAGTCACACTTGCTGAATTTGGCATAGAGTTGATGCTGTCTTAGTACTTGTAGCACAAGTCTAAGATGTTCTTCATGCTCTTCTCTATTCTTGGAATAAATTAATATATCGTCAATAAAAACCATCACAAATTTGTCTAGGAATTTGCTGAGTACATTATTCATCAAGCACATGAAAGTGGAAGGGGCATTGTTTAACCCAAATGGCACTGCCACAAACTCATAGTGACCATACCGTGTCCGGAAAGAATTTTTATGGATGTCTTCACCCTCGATTTGGACTTGATGGTATCCTGACCTCAAGTCAATCTTTGAGAAAATAGATGCACTTCCCAATTGATCGAACAGGTCATCGATCCTGGGAAAGGGGTATTTTTTCTTTATGGTTACCTTATTGAGTTGTCTATAATCTATACACAGTCTAAGGGTACGATCCTTCTTTTTCACAAATAGAACTAGTGCTCCCCATGGAGACACGTTGGGTCGAATATATCCCTTCTCCATCATTTCTTTTAATTGCAATTTGAGTTCAACTAACTCGAGTGTGCTCATCCAGTAGGATGTTCTAGACACCAGCACCATTCCCGGTGCAAGTTCTATCGAGAAGTCAATGTCCCTTCTCAGAGGTAGACTTGGTACCTCTTCTGAAAATACATCTCTGTATTCTCTCAGGGTAGGGTGGTCTTCAAGTCTTGGTTTTTCACCTTCAATTGCTTTCAACACCTGTATTGCATATAGGGGACATCCCTTTCGGCAATACTTTCTCATTTGCAGAACTGATATTTGTCTCACCGAGACAGGTTTTTGGATCCCCTGAAGGGTTATCCTTTTTCCTTCTTGACTTACACATTCTAAGGTTTTATGGTAATAGTCCAATCTGGCTTTATGGGTGGCTAGCCAGTCCATACCAATCAACAGATCATACGATCCCATGGCCAATATGTTAAGGGTTACTTGGGTGGGGAATTCACCCAACATCAATTGGTAGGTTGGCATGACCTCTGCTACCATTCTTTTGGTGCCAGTGGCTAACTGTACCAACCATGGCTTGGTGTTTTTGTGTGGCTGTAGTTTACACTTATCAAAAGCCTTAGGGGATATATAACTCAAATTTGAACCAGGATCAATCAAAATAGACACTAGATGGTTGGAAATCATACCTTCTATTTCCACCACTGAAGCTTGGTGGTCAGCCTGGTTATTATCCAAGGCTGCATGAATTTGCGGCACACTCCTGGCCACATCATTGATGGTAGTAGCTTCCTGGATGTTATAAATTCTCCGACTATTTTGTTGTCGGTGTGCACAGTCTCTCAAGAGATGTTCTTCTCTGCAACCCCAACATTTCATAGGTTCTCTCTTTGTGTTATCAACCTTCACTGGTATAGGTCCAGAAGTTTTATTTATACCCAATGAGGGAAAGTTCTGTTGGTGTACACTCCGAGCTGGGAATCTCATTCTTGGGTTCTTCTTATAGTTCTTAAATCTTGGGGATTTAATCCCCTTTTTCTGAAATCTTAAATTATTCTTTTGTTTTCATCCTTCACGAGGTTCTTCTCGATGTCCAAACTGTTCATGGCAATATGTTGCCTTTCGAATAGTGCCTTCTAGGGTCTTTGGCTCATGAAATTCAATTTTGTTCCGGTAGTCCTTGGGTAGTCCGTTGATGAAGTGTTTCACCTTTGCCTTTTCTTATTTTATATAAGGTACATACCTCAACAAATCGAGGAATTTGTTGGCATATTCCTCTATAGTGAGTTTCCCTAGTTTGAGTTCATAAAATTCTTTAGTTTTCTCATTGAAATATTTTTCCGACAGATAATTTTTCCGAAAGTATTTCTCAAACTGTTCCCAAGACAGGTCCTCTTCGCGAACTCCTTTCACGTTCTTAAGGTCTTCCCACCAAATGGAAGCCTTTCCGTTCAAGTTAAAGGTGTCCACTCGGGCCTTCAAATTTTTTGAGAAGTCATGGACTCTAAAATACTTCTTTAGTCCAAGCAGTCAGGCCTTTGCTTCCTCTCCCTTATTTATTTCACCATCGAAGGAGGGTGGTTTGGCCTTTCTGAATTCTTCGAATTTACGACCCTTGGAAAGATTTTTCTTTTTTTGTTTTCTTCGGGGACAGGAACTGGTTCTGTTGCTAGAAGAGCCCTCTGAATCGCCAGCTTCCTTCTCAAAGGAATCATCCAGCGCTGGTCCTTTTCCTCTGGGGTGGACCTTTCTCGAGGTGCTCCTCTCAGTGTGGCCACTGATATGGACATGTTTTTGTATCTCAGGTTCATGCTGCATTTGTCGTTGTAGGTTGGATAAGCTCTGTGATAAAACTATGTTAATTTCTATTTGTTTCTCTTGTTCTTTCATCATCCTTTCATTGTCAGCCTTGCAGCTTTGTAATTTGACCATGAGCCTCCTCATAGTCTCAGCTAGATCTGGAGGGGTCCCTACTGCTCTTCTTTCGTCAGACTCTTCATCTCTATTGTGGGAGCCTTCTCCCATCTCTTAGTGAGTCACCATTCTCTGCGTCTATAAATTTCCATGGTTGATCGTCCGCTTGGGTGCAGAATACAAACGCTGGTTGCTAGTCAATATTTAGATACATTCATAATCCCGCGCATAATTCATATTTCTTTCACATGCGTACACACAATCGAGGTTCTCATTTTCAACTTTGACCTAAGATAAGAGGGTTAAGATAAAGGGTTTCTCCTTTTACGAGTGCTTCGAACGAAGTCTCTGCGCAACTCATTCATGAGCCCAAGCAGTCCAAGTATTGTAGCCATGCTCTAATACCAATTTGTCACATACCCAATATGAAATTAAAAAAAAAATGGTTTTTTTTTCTTCTCTTCTCTGAGGAATAGAGTTCCCCGAATCCCTACAGGCCTGATATAGGCCCTACCATACCTTATTCATACCCATATGATCGGCGTCTATGACCACAAGTCTTACCGAAGAGGTGCTCCCAGCTTTAGTGATTCGGAAAAATCGCGATACATGTATTCCCTTGTTCATTTCGGGGTTTCATCCATCGGAATTTCACGTCTAGTGAACACGAGGAAAACAGACCTTCAGGAATCCCGAGCACCAAAAATCCGGAACACCAAAACCATGTGTTCTAATCCATTTCGGGACTTCGCCTATCGGGATTTCATGATATGCAAGGACAAGACCCTTGCCTCTAGACGTCCCAGGTGCCGAAACACCAAAACATTAAATTCTAGTCATTCTATACTCATTTCGGGGTTTCATACTTCAGGGTTTCGGGATATGCGATGACAGGAGGTCTTGCACTTAGGTTTCCCGGGAGCCAAAACTCTGAAACCTTAACATATGTACATATACAGATAAAGTTCGCTTGGCCTATTTTGGGATATCGCAAACCGGGTTTTCAGGATATGCGACGACAGGTGATCTCGTACTTAGGTTTCCCAGGAGAAGAACTCAGGAACACCAAACTCTTAAACATGTTCCACTGTTTCGGGGTTTCCTTCATCGGAATTTCGCGAGTCGGGGTACAATATTGATGAATACCCGGGACCTGCGCTTGGGTACTCCGGATGCCGAAACACCGAAAAATCATACTTCTGTATGTTCTATCTCTTCGGGATTTTGCAAGTCGGCATTTCGGGGCTTGCGAGTACAAGGGGACTTGCCCTTGGGGATCCCGAGTGCCGAAACACCGAAAGGTCCTATCTCATTCACATGTTGTCATTTCGGATTTTTGTGAACTGGGATTTCGGGTCTTGCAAGTGCAGGAGAACTCGCACTTAGGTTCCCCAGGTGCTGAAGCTCCGAAAACTCATAGCTTACCCATATGTTGGCATATCGGGAGTTCGCAAGTCGGGATTTCGGGACTTGTGAGTACAAGGGGAATACGCCCTTCAGTATTTCGGGTACCGAAATACCAAAATATCAGGATTTCTACGCACGTTATCATTTTGGGTTTTCATATGTCGGGATTTCGAGAGTCGTGGGGACATGGGTTCTTACCCTCTGGTCTCCCGAGTTTCGAAACATTGAAATGCTTACCGACCGCCACGTGTACTCTGTAGCTGGGTGGTCCATGCATTCCCATGGAACTTGGGATAGACGGTCCTAATCTTTTTGTTGCTTGCGAAGGTTAAAAAGGGGTCAAGGCATTAATGCGTGTGTTCCTTCATTCAATTTTAACAGCCGTAATAGACCTTAGATCCTCCGAAAGGATCCCAATCATATGTTTAGAAAGAGGAAGGGTATCTTGGGTATCGAACCACCGAAGGGTCTTAATTCATCCATGAGCTATCATTTCAGGATTTCGCGGGTCGAGGTTTCGGGACTTGCGAGTACGAGAGGACTCGCACCTAGATGTCCCGGGTGCCAAAATTCCGTAAGCACTTAACTTACCCCCACGTTGACATTTTGGGATTTCGCAAGTCGGGACTTCGGGACTTGCGAGTACAAGGGAACTCGCCCTTGGGGATTCCGAGTGCCAAAATGCCGAAATGTTGAAGTCTATGAAGACCGTTCTCCCTCGTGCAAGATTTTAAGACTTAAGCTATATTATCCTCCTTCGGGTCCTCAGGTAGTTTTCACCAGGTTCGAAGACCAGACCGAAAAGTCTTATGGAGGGAAGGCAGCAATCCCAAAGGGGTGCCCCTGTGGGAAGATCTATCCAGGGCATTACTTGAGGTGAAAAAGGGCATAGATTTCCCAAGAACAAACTTGAAGTCTGAATTAGTTCGGTACACACACACACACACACACACATATATATAAACATAAGCCATACGTGGTCTGTTAAATAAAAGCATGCAGCCACCATTTCTGATCAAAACACCACACAGACAGTCTTATACTGAAACCATTCATAATTTCACAGGCTATGAGCATGCATGTCAGCATATAAATTGTCAAGAAGCAAGATATAAATCACTTATCAGAAATAACACCAGTTTTTGAGGCAACTACTGAGAGGGGTGCTCATTTCCACCCAACCATAGGCTCGGCGATTCCGAAGGGATTTACCACTAGCCACCCCCGAGGTAAGACCATGATGCTGCGAGACTAAGTCTTTGTTCATCAGTGATCGAGAACGAAGGTCACTCTCCTTCTTCTCTGCTATCACTCGCTCTGTATATTCTTCAGAGTTCTTTCCATTTTCTCTTCTCTTTTCCCTCGCATCTCCTCCAGTCGCACACTCTTCCTTCATTTTCTCCTTCCGGCGAGGTTGCGTGTGGCATGATCTTCCTCGCGGTGGTCAAGCTTGAGGACTCTGTGGATGGGCAGTTCACCCCCATCCCTCATTACTCATGAGGATCCCTCTACATACCAACCTACGAGTCATTTATTTTGGGCTAGCGAGCCGCTCTTGGTTCTCCGAGCCAGTGAAGTCCAAATACGGTATTGGTTTCGATGGAAGTTAATGCCACCATTCTAGATGCCTTCCACCGCCTTTCTTCAGCCATCGTGGTCTCTTTTTCAGCACATCCCCCTCTCAGCAGTCCTGCAATTATATCATAATATTATTTACATTCATCGACCTTTTTCACAGGATCCATACAGATCACACATTCACATTCTTGAGTTTGCCACAGTTCTTGGCCAGTATAGTTATTTTTACAGACTGGGGGAAACAAGGTGTTACAAATACACACAATGAAAAGTCAAAGGAAAGGGGGGATGTTAATCCAGCTGGACCTAGCGAAGGATTATGACAAAATAAGTTGGTACTACATGGCGAAGGCCATGGAATCTTTTGGTTTCGACGATCATTGGATTAAATGGATCATAAGCCTAGTTTCTAAAACAAGCTTCTTGTTGTTGGTTAATGGATCCCCAACCAATACTTTCTATCCAATGAGAGGCATAAGACAAGAGGATCTGTTATCCCCCTTCATGTTCATTCTAATGATGGAAGGGATGAGAAGGAGTATAAAAAATGCAATATCCAAAGGAGAAATAAAAGGCCTCAAATCGTTCGAAGATTTCCCGACCTCAACACACCAACATTTTGTGGATGACACCCTGCTCCATGGAACCCCCACGGTAATGGAACCTAAGGCTTATAAAAAAATATTAGAGGATTTCTAAGAGGCCTCAGGGGATGAAATTAATCACTCCAAATCCATGATCTTTTTTTTCAATACAAATCCTGCAATCCAAAGGAACCTGGCCAACATTCTAGGGTTTGAACGTAAAAAACTCCCAACGAAATATTTTGGAGTCCCCCTTACGGATAGGGCATGCAGGAACGCAACATGGGAAGGAGTTATCAACAAATTGCAGGAGGGGGTAAAGAATTGGACGTACAAAGCTCTAAACCTTGTTGGACGGCTAATCCTCACAAAAGAGGTACTACAAGCAATATCGGTGTTTATGATGTCTGTGTTTCCAACCCCCAAAGGCATCCTACAAAAAATCAGAGCCATCTAGAGAGATTTCCTATGGAGAGGAGCAGAGGATAAAAATAAATGGGTGTTGGTGGCGTGGGACAAGGTGTGCAAACCAAAAAATAAAGGGGGCCTCAGGTTACAACACCCACAGGTAACCAACATGGCTTACGAGGAAAAGATGTGGTGGAAATGGATAAAGGAAAGCTCAGTGCCATGGGAAAATATGTGGAAAGATAAAGGCACCCCAGAAGTCAACAACTAGGAGTGGATCAGGTTCATGGGCACAAGGGAGGGGTCGACCATCTGGAATCTAGCTTGGTTAAATAAAAACTGGATACAGAGTCACAACTTTTGGGAATTTAGGAATGGGAGAACAACGAGGTTCTCGGAGGACGCGTGGCAACAGGAACCCAGAATGGAAACTCAAGACAAGGAGGATCTCAAACAAGCGATGATTAGGAAAGGAAAAATGAAATTCCATCAGTACAGGAAGCAAAGGGATGGGAATGCCAGATGGAGGATTTGGGACAAAATTAACCGATAAAATAGAGCTATGATCACTATGGTGATGAAAGAGGTTGAGGAGGAATTGGGGAAAATGAAAATTGGGGTCTCGAAAGAAGAGGACCAATTGAGGTGGGGCAGGAAAAATGGGGGCGAATTCAACCTAAAAGAGGCCCGGTATTACATAACACACTAGGACCAAGAAAACCCAGAGCCACACTAGGAGAGGATATGTAAGGGCCCCCAGTGGCAAAAAATCAAAATTTTCGAATGGCTAGTCCTACAAAAGAGGATACTGATGTGGGAGAACCTAAAAAAAAAGGGTTTCCTAGGTCCCTCACGGTGCCACCTCTATGAGGTCAAGGAAGAGTCGATGGATCATCTCCTCGACAAATGCAACTCTACAGTCGAGATCTAGGATTGGGTGGCATGTATTTACTGCCAATCGAATCGGGTCAGGTGGGATATTAGAGCGGAAATCAAACACTAGAAATAGAGGTATAATGAAAATGAGGTGGTGAACCTTTGTTGGGGTCTGATGCTAGGGATGGTTATATGGGCGATTTGGAAGGAACGGAACAAATGAACTTTTAGGAATGAAATCCAACCGATAGAGCGGATAAAGGATACAATTATATATCAAATAAGAGAAATAGTGCAAAGCCTTAACCTTAAAAATTCCAAAACTCAAATCACAGATCAAGAATCTTGAATTTTGGAACTATTCTATTTGAAATACTAGAGCTATAACATACCTATGGTTCGTGATCCGCAGATCCAGACAAGAGTCAGTACCTAGGCTCCTCCTTCGACAAGGTTCCTCAAACTAAATTTTGATGGGGTAGTGAAAGGAAATCCAGGAGTGGCAGGATTAGGTGGAGTAATAAGAGATAGTGGAGGAACTATCATTTGCCTGTATGCTGGAAGAATAGGAAATTCAAAAAATAATGCAACGGAGTTTGGAGATCTAGAACTCGGCCTAGACATTATGTGAAGAGAAGGTATGAAAAATTCCATCGTGGAAGGCGACTTGACTCTGGTAATAAACACAATGAAGAAAATCCAGTATGGAACCAAGGTGGGAAAGGTGCAATGGAATTGGCACCTAGTGCAATCCCTGCAAAAAATCAAGGAGCATCTAAGAACCCTGAACACAGTGGAGTTTCGTTGGATTCACAGGACGACGAATGCACTAGCGGATAGGCTAGCCAATGAGGGGTTTAATAGGGATGGCCAAGAACTAGACGAGGCCTAGACCAGAATACCCAAGGGGCAACTTAGAACAGACTACATCCACCTGGCGACAAGAGATCATGGTGGAAAATTCAAATACAAAGGTCACATTGAGGAGTATGACGCGAGGCTTCTCGACCAGACGTGGGACTGAGGGAGAATATGATTTTCACAACACTTGGACACCAATTATCATGCAGGAACATGATAGGAAGCAGGTGGGCGGACAAAAGGTAGTACGATACATTAGCAAGGGTCGTGGTGAAAGAAAGAGAGAACGTCCAGGCAGTAGGCTGGATTCTCAGGAAGAATTAAGGCATGAGGAGATGGTGATAACCAGGGAAGAATCATTGGCCCCTAGGACAAGTACGGGGATAAGAGCAGTCGGATCCCAAGCGAGTAAGGGTTGAGGAAAGGATAGGGGAAGAGGTCGTAACATCATGGGAATCATAGCCTTACCAAAAAATAATGAAGGGCTAGCTCACCACCTTGGGCAAAAATTGGTAGGAGGTACAGGCCCGCAGATGAGGAAACACTATAAGAAGAAGGCCAACAAACAATATTCCAACCAAAAGATGTTGATTAAGGTTCATTACAGCCTCAAGAGAAGAGTAGTTAAGGAGAATAGAGAAGTGTGGAATAGGAAGAACTTCCAGAGCACGGTCCAAGGGAGACAAAGAAAAGTGGCATGCCTGAAGCACACACAGAGGAAGAGAAGCCCCCTGGGGAAGGAGATCCCAGAAAGTTTGAGGTGTTTAACTAGGATTGAGCAGGTTGTGAGAGAAGCAGAGAGCACCTTCCATAGAATGGTCTCGCCGAAGGGGAGGCAACAATTAACAGGTGGGAAGAGGAAATAAAGGAGGAGTAGAACGGCAAAGAGCGGGGTGAGATGGTGTAGGAAGCAGATTGGGTGACAAACCTGGGGGATACGCGTCCCAGGGAGACCCTCTACCATAAAACGGTAGAGACTACTAATTAAGTTTTGTAGTAGAATTTGGTTTGTATTGAAGATTTTTAGTTAGCTCTTTGTGACTGTGCATCTCAGACTAGATAAGGAAGGTCTGGTCTGGTTTCCATTTTTTGGCAAACCAAATACCTATAGAGTGATTTTTAAAACTAGCAGCAAGGGTCCCCTGATCTGGTTTCCTTTTAGGCAGACCAAGATCCCCATTTTGTACCATATTTCCTACAAGTAATATATATTTCTACACTCACTT
>JZKD02S1673381.1:413599-437450 GCA_000966675.3 Picea glauca
GAGATAGAGTGAGAGGAAGGGGGGGATATAGAGGGATACAAAGAGGGGAAATAGAGAGAGGAATAGGGACATAGAGAGTGAGAGTGGGACTAATAATGAGGAGAGAGAGAGAGAAAGGGGGGGAGAGAGGTGGAAGAGAGAGGGGAGGGAGGGACAAAGGGGAATAGGGAGGGAGAGAGAGTGGAAGAGGTGGGGGGGATAGATAGGGAGTGGGTGTGAGAGTCTAAGGCATGTCAAGGAAATGTCTAGGTCTAGGTATTTTCATTCCTTGAGATGTCTAAGTATTTTCATGTCTAGGTCTTACCATGTATAGGAGTGTGAGGGTGAGAGAGGGAGATAGTGTAAGGTCTCTTCCAACAGAGCCTTATAAATCATAAATTAAAATAGGGACATGCTAAACTAACCTTAAACCATTCCTTATTCATCATAATAATCCACTACATATTCAACATATTAATATTCATGACCAGATAATAATAAATTTCATAACACAACAGAATAATGAAAATACATACCTCTAATTGATGCTACTGTTGTCCCCAACTCTGCTTGATGCACTGCCCAAAACCATCTAACCACCCAACCATCTAGGAACAAAGCCTCTTCGACACCCTAGCTCCAGGATTATGTAAGGATTCCTATCCCCCGAGCCCAAAACTCCTAGCAACAGGTGTCCCCTATCTCAGTCCTCCAACAAAATTCTCCAGCCAGAAACTAGTAATCCAATCTCCCAATCTCCCCTACAGTCAAAATGTCCAATATTGTCTCCCTTATGAAAATAATCTCACTCCAAAAAAAAGTGCCCCCTCCCGAGTGTTTTTCCCCCTCATATCCTCCTTTTCCTCCCTTCCTCATTCATCGCCTTCTTCCTTTCATTAAGACTCACCCACCTTATCCCTCCATTCAATGCCAACCACCTTATCCCCTTCTCTTTAATGGTTCCATCATCTGATACGTTAAGTTTTCATTTAATAAATTAAAATTTATTAAACTTAAATTCATTAATCAAATTTTTTAATGAGTTAATTAATTAATTAATATACATTAAACAATTAATAATTAAGGACAATTAATTAATTAATTAAACCTAATATACTTTAACCATTATTTAACTATGACAATTAATTATTTAACTAGGGTTGTTACATACACCCACCCTTCAGGAAACTTCGTTCCGAAGTTAAAGTATTTTAAGATACACGGGAAAGACACAGGGTTCACACATTCATATCCAATAACCAACATTATCAATAGGTAATCCAAGAAAACTCATACATACTAGTGTACATGTGCAAGAAATGCATGTGTAGCTAGTACATACAAGTCTCGTGCATGTAATAATAACAATAACTATCACCTCTATAGTAATTTACGTATGCATCCAATCCATTCAACAAGACTATTCATTGTATAAAAGATAATAACCCAATCAAATGTCTACAAAATCCCTTAATTACAATTATCTAGCTCAACAATGTTATTTAGACAATTGTAGTTTAGTTAAGTAATTATGAATATTCATATATAGACATTTTCTTTTCAGAAGGACAAACAATAAATTCCACCATAAGGAAAATCTCCATACACTCTCAACTATTTTTACTCATCCTTCCTCCCTAACTTACTTCCATCTTCCATTCCTATCCTTCCTCTGCTGGACTATATTGGAGCGTCAACTATATTGACCTAACTCCAAATAGAACCTGTAAATGGAAGTGTCACTATCTTGACCAAGCTTCCCTAGCAGGAAACTAACAGTCATCATCACATGTCTAGGGGAGCTTAAGCTAAAACTGTCCTCCCATGACTCCAGGTTTTAGAGGATACACGGTGGGAAATGCCTCCACCCCTCCTAATAGGACTAGGGTCTACAACCTATAATGGAATATACAGTGTTACCATGTTGCTGGGAGTTTTTTCATCGTTTATTCGGTATTAGGCAGTCTCACCACCTGAAATCCTGCACTGGTCCACATATCATAGCATTGCATTCAAACCAATATAATTTTACATACAAAGATTCATACCTTATTGTTTCTCGGCCAGTGGTCATGACATCCACTTTCATCATCATTATCCCTTGGCTATTTCATAGCCCAATAACCTGCAGATTAGTCTATAACACAAACTCATACAAATCTTATGCATTATCATCAAGTAGTTGCATACAACCATAATTTCAATTTGGTATCCATGTACCAACAATTTTAACATCAAAGTTTTCAAGTTAGAAATAGATCTCATAATATTCCATAATTCAATTAACATTACCCATTCATAGAATTATCATTTACATTTTAGATTGCATCATATCCAACATTATTCAAATAACATTTAAACCTTCATAGGATTCTCATTCACATAGTATATCGCATCATATCCATCATCATCAATAACATTTAAACATTCATAGAATTTACATTCACATAGTAGATCACATCATATCCATCATCATCAATAACATTTAAACATTCATAAAATTTACATTCTCACAATATATTGCATCATATCCATCATCATCAATAAAATTTAAACATTCATACAAGTTCATACGTCTTAAAAGTTCAAGTGTATCCTTTAATAGTTTTAATGTGAATAGAAAATAAAGGTTTTTAGGCCTCAGGTAATCCTAGTTGTCTAAGTCAAAAGGTGGCGTTACATAATCCCAACCTTCGAGAAACATATTCTCGAGGTGGTCAAAAAAGTGAGGGATAATCTCATCATAATGTCTCGGCATCCTCCCAAGTAGTAGATCCTAGACTAAACTTGTCCCACTGGACCTTAGCTTGGTCTACCAGATGATTCCTGAGCTATCAGATTCTACGGTCCAATATGCGTAACGGTTCTACCGTGAGGGTTCCCATGTCCGATACCTGCAATTCCTTCCAATTTAGTCTATGTGATTCATCAACAACATAATGACGTAGAACAGATACATGAAAAACATTATGAGTTTTATGCAAGTGGGATGGCAGTACTAGACGATAGGCAATGGGTCCAATTTTCTCTTGGATTTTGAACGGTCCTATAAATTGAGGTGACAAATTTGTCCCCTTCCTGAACCAAATGGTACTCTTATTAGGCCTAATGTGAATGAAAACTTGATCTCCCACTTTATAACTTCGATCAGTCCTGTGTGCATCTGCATAACTTTTTTTTCTATCCTGTGCTTCCTTTAGTCTCTGCCTAATCTGAATCACCTCTTCCTCCATCTCTTGAATCAATTATGGCCCAACTGTTACTCGGTCTTATAATCTTTCCCAACTCAATGGTGTTCTGCATGGCTTCCATATAGAGCTTCATAGGGTGGAATTCCGATGGAGCTATGAAAACTGTTATTGTAGGTGAACTCTACCAAAGGTAGGTACATCTCCCAATGGGTTTGATTATCCATGACATACATCCTAAGCATGTCTTCCATGAATTGATTTACTCTCTCATTTTTCCCATCTGTTTCAGGATGATAAGTTGTGCTTAATTTCAACCGAGTCCCCAATGCTGACTGCAAAGTTGTCGAAAACCTAGAAGTGAATCTAGAGTCCCTATCTGAAATGATCTTCTTAGGTATCCCGTGCAAACATATGACCTCACTTACAAACATGCGTGCCACATTAGTGACATCATAAGTGTCTCTAACCGGAATAAAATGATCACTCTTGGTAAACTTATCAACTATCACAAGAATGGCATTGTGTCTATGAGACGTGAGTGGCAACCCCACCACAAAATCCATAGAAATGACTTCCCACTTGGTGATAGGAACATCATGTGGTTGTAGGAGACCTACCAGGTGATGGTGGTCAACTTTCACTTGTTGAAATTCTAGGCATTTGGCGACGAAATGGACTACATCACGCTTCATGCCTACCCAGAAGAATAGCTTCCTCATGTTTTTGTACATTTTCTTCACACCTGGATGTGCACAATAAAGTGCTCTATGGGATTCCTTTAGTATGATGCTTCGAATATCCCCACCTTCGGGGATGTACATCCTTCCTTGATATCTTAATAGTCTGTTTGCTTCCAGACTATATCCTTCATACTTTGGATCTAATTTCCTCCCACTTTGGAGGTTTGAAGTAACCTTTAAATACCAACTGTCTCCATGGAGTTGTGTCAACACACGTTCCCTCAGATTGACTTTTAAGGGTACCAAGGAGAAGACACGTGCCTTCTACTGAAGGTATCCGCAACCACATTCTCTTTTCCTTTGATATATGAAATACCAAAATCATACTCACTCATGAACTCACTCCATCGCCTTTGCCTAGCATTCAGATCCCTTTGAGTGAAGAGATGTTGTAAACTTTGATGGTCCATTTTGAGCTCAAAGTTTCTCCCTACTAGATAGTGCCTCCAAAGTTTCAGAGCTAGCATTACAGTTGCCAACTCTAAATCATGAGTAGCATAAATCTCTTCGTGTTTCTTCAACTTCCTTAATGCATAAACTATCACTCCTCCATCCTACATTAGCACGACCCCAAACCCTTTCTTCAAGGCATCCATGCAGACTGTGAAGTCCTTTTCCATATCTGACACTCGTAGAATTGGTGCACTAGTTAGTAACCTTTTAAGCTCGATGAATTCACTATCACAATATTCTGTCCATTCATATCTGACCCCCTTATGCTGCAAAATGGTGATGGGTTTCTCTATTTTAGAGAAGCCTTCCACAAATATTCGATAATAACCTACTAGCCCCATGCATCTTCTTCCCTCATGAGAATTGTTCAGTACTGGCCACTCCATAATGGCCTTTACCTTTTCTAGGTCCACAGAGAATCCTTCGTTGAAAATGATATGACCTAAATAGTGGATTTCTTTCTGGAAGAAGGAACACTTTGACAACTTCCCATACAATTTGTTCTCTCTAAGGTAGGACAACACCACTCACAAGTGTTCCTCATGTTCTCTTTCATTCTGGGAATAGATGAGGATATCATATAAAAAGACTTATACAAAGCAGTCTAAATACCTCCGGAATACACTGTTCATGAGGCTCATGAATACTGTTGGTGCATTGGTCAAACCGAAAGGCACTACAACAAACTCGTAATGCCCAAATCAAGTTGGAAAGGCAGTTTTAGGAATATTTCCTTCCCTAATCCTTAACTGGTGATACCCTGATCACAAATCAATCTTTGAGAATACCACTGCTCCTTTCATCTGATCAAAGAGATCATCTATCCATGGCATTGGATACCTATTTTTCACTGTAGCATGGTTCAAGTCTCTGTAATCTATACACAGTCGTAAGGAACCATCCTTCTTATTCACAAAGATTACTAGTGCACCCCAAGGTGAGACACTAGACCTTATTATCCCTAAGTCGAGTAGCTCTTTCAACTGCATCTGCAACTCACAAAGTTATGGCGCTATCATCCTATACAGAATCTTGGAGATTGGTTCTACACCAGGTTTTAGCTCAATAGTAAAATCAAGCTCCCTCTTAGGAGGTAACCCTGGTAACTCGTTTGGAAAAACATATTTAAACTCCGACAATACTAGGTACTGATCCAAGGAGGGTCCTTTCCATTCACTCACTGCTTCCACTACATAAAGTTGACACCCTTGCCTCATGCACCGCTTAACCTTCATAGTTGAGATAAAGTGTAGGGACACCTTTCTCCGTACACCTTGGATCTCTACTGGCCTTCCTTTGTCGTCAACACAAAGCACCCTTTTTGTGAAACAATCTACCATAGCTCGATGGGATTCTAACCAATCCATTCTAATGATTAGGTCATATGCCCCGAGAGCAGTGACATATACCTTCAACCTGGTAGTACACACTCCCAGGTCTACTAGACAATTATCAACGCTAGGTCCTACTGCTTGTTTTTCCCCCGAAGCCATCTTGACTTGTTTAAAGTCATCGTGCTCGTAGGCTTCCAACCCACTCCTTTCTAATGCAGATGGTGAAATGAAACTATCTGTAGCACCTTTTAACGCTTTGTAATTTGCCCAAGGCTGCGAAGGCAGTCACAGAGGCAACCTCAAACCACTTGGAGTCTTGGATCTAGCCCTCCAAGACTCAGAGAGGGCTCTCTCTTTTCGATTTAACTTGGTTTGTATGGGATGGATGTTAGGCTAGCTATGAAAGTATGGGGTTGGGGTTTTTGAAATATTTAGATGAGGATGTGGTTGACGAGTTTCTCAGATCACCATTGGGCTATGAGGTCTGTTTATAAGATAATGATCAAATCAGATCTAGAGGTAAATGTCTCCACAGGGAAAGATAGTAACAATTGTTGGATCGTCTTAGATTTAATGCCTATGAATAAGGTGAAAAGGGAGAGATCCACTGAACAGAGGAGCAGTTAAGAATTCCTTTGTAAAGCTTCAAATGAATAAAATATAGATTATTGAAAAATTGGACAAAGAGTATGCATGCATAAATTATTCTCCATTACTCTCTTTCAATAATAAGAAATGAAATTGCTTGAATGATAGAAGAAAGATAACTAAAACAGACAAGGAACACACCACCAACGCTGCTACACAAGAATCCTATAAATCATTTTCTCTATTACTGTTTAGTCATTCAAAATTATAGACAAAAACCTCCTGGAGTAGCAAGGCCCACAGTCCAGCCAATAGGGAAAAACTTCACACAGGTTGAACCTTCCTCCCAGCTCGAACCCCCCTTTCATCTTTTACATGTCTTTATATAAGAAAAAATACCTCAGCCTTGCCAAGACTCCAACTCTATCTCTGCTTTCTAAAAATAGAAAAGCAGTTACAATCCTCTCGACACCTGTAAACTGTCTTCTAAAGAAAATCAAAGGAAAGTCCAATTTGGTGACTACTGCTTGAACATATGGAACACCGGAGGTTATTAAGATTTGCTGGAGAATAGACTCTAACAACATCAAAACAAAGAAGTGCAGTATCAGTCGAATGCTTGAGGTTGTTGGAGATTTGCTGCCAGCTGGAGGATCGGTGCTCTAACCACTGCCTGAAATATAGGAAATTTCTGCCATTTGTCATGAGTGAAGTTAAATTGCCACTGGTCGAACTGCCATCTGCTCCATGATCTTCCTGAACCATTGCCTCAAATCCTGGATCTGTTTCATTTGTTCTGGCTGATCATGTGTCTTGACTGCCAGTTACATTCAAAAGGATACCTCAAAACAAGGATACTCTGCCACATCAACTAGAAGGATTATCCTTCAATTGTTACCTCAAATTCTGGGCAATTATCTAACTGTTGATAATTTTCTTAAATAAATTATACTAGAACTATTTTCTAGAAATGCTCCAAATTTGAGACAGAGTGCCACCTAGGGTGTTGGTTTGCTCTACCAAATGTTCTGAACATAATCAATGTACCATAAAATAATATCTTGTTAATATCATGATCAAAGCCGAATATGATATTTGTCTACTAATTTTGGGTCTCAGCCAAGTGTCCTAAATTCTTTCAAACTGATCATCGAATCCTTGGGAATGCTGGATCTAGATTTTCTACCAATTAGATTCCTGAGACAAACTCCAACTGATATTAAATGTTGAATCTTAACTACTTGGAATTTGGAATTGATTTTCTCCATTGTTACCACAAAATCTGGGATCCTTTATCAAACTGTTGATTTCACACCTCCAAGTGCCATTGCTACCGAAGTTGCTAGAATCAATATTTCACCCTCTGCTGATGTCGAGCCCAGGAATTTTCCCTCTGTCATTTTTGATAAACACATTAGGCTGCCAACTATACCCTGTTCCTATCCCTGAGCTAGTTTTGACTGTCTGCTGATTTTTTTTCTCTCAATCCTTGAGTTCATATTGATGACATGAAATCTGCAACCTCACCCTGAACATGCTCTGTCAGAAATGCCAATACAAGCTGCATTGAAGGAATTCAATTGCTACAAAAACTTCTCAATCCTCCTATATCAAACGCGCCACTTGACTCTGAGTATTTCTTAAAATCTTCCTTCCATTTCCCATGGCGAGAGAAAATGTCAATGCTATATTTTGAGATGCCCGGGAGAGTTCCTCCATGGCTCTTCTTCATTTGTTGGGCTTAGAGTTATTTAGTCAACATAAGCCTTAGAACCCGTCTGCTTCTTCTTGGCGCCTACAACTTCTTTATTATGAAACGTAATTCTGAACTGTGTATGCAAACCAGTCTCGACGTTTTAAGAGACCTCATGCTCTCATTCTTTCTCATGTGAATCCACTGACAATGCTCTCATATAGAGACAGATACAAACCTCTCTTATTCTGAATACCATCAATAAGGACATACAGACTTTGAGTACGATTTTCACTTCTTGGTTTGCTGGCAACTTCAAGAACTTTGAGGAAAACCAGCATCTGGCTTTCAACTCACACCTGTAATTCTCATCATATACATCGTGGAAATTTTTTGGCTCATAAGGGTTTCATCTCATATCCTGACTAAGCATGCGCACACACTTGGTAACTGGGCTTATCTTTGGCTCCTAAGAATTCACTTCGACAGCTGCCAAACTCCTTAGCGATGGATGGAACAAGAAACTGCCTCCAATTTTGTGTTCAAACAGGAGATTTCCAGATGTCCCATGAGGAATTCATGGTAGAAATCAGGCCTGTTCTTTTATTTTATTTTTTTGGCTTCTGTGGGCAATGTCCCACATTCATGAGGAGAAGGAATTTATAAGCGTTTATATATGCGAATGTTTGCATCATATACTCGATGATGTGAGCCCAAGGCTACCACTTGAGTTTGGTGCTGGTGCTTTGGCGCTGGCTTGGATGTTGTTTTCTTTGGTGAGTGACTTGTGTTGTTGTTGATGCAGATGTGTGGCTCCAGATATAAAGAACAACTCTCGGTGTTGAGCTTGGCCTTGGGCCAACATATTTTTTTAATCAAAATTTTAAGAAAACCAAACCAAAAACCTGTGATAAGGCTGAGAACCAATTTTGACTTAAAAAGGTCAAATTAGACTAATAAATTCAAAGTTCAGGTTAAAAACAAAATCAAAAACTTATCCATGTATTTCTTTTTTCCACCCAAACCAACTATTCATAATTTCTTGCCCAAAATGCACCGACAATTTAACATGCTTTGAAGTTTGCGTGCAAGGTTCTTGGCTTATGCTTGGTCAGAGTCAAGTGCTTTCTGTTGCCTTCACTATGTATCATGAGCAAAAGCGTAATGCCTGAAATAGATAGATATTAGTCAGAATACTGATTTCCCCTATTGTATAGGGTTCTAACAGCACCATAATCAAACAAAATTTTAACATTGATATGATTTAGCGTACCTGACGATTCCACCACCATGGATTGATGTTCTGCCTGGCGATTATTAACCGCTGCATAAATCTGGTGGCTTCCACTTGCTCTTCCCATTGGGGCCTTTCCTTCTCTATGAACAATTATTGATTGTAACTCTGGGCAGTCACGCTTGTAATGGGGTCCTCCACATCCCCAACATGTAACACGATATTGAACCTGTGCACTGCTCTATGGTTTCCTCTAAAATGAGTTCCTTCCCCTAGAACCCCTACCCCTACTAGTTGCTCCCTGAGAAGGTCGTGGACCTACCTGTGTCGTTGGTGATGAACAGGATGTTGCACTTGCTTCCATTGAAATACTTGTGGTGACTATCCTTGGTGCGAATCTAATACGATATGGAGGTGGCCTTGAGCTCCCTCCCCTGAAAAATGTCCTAGGGGTCTTCCCCATGAATCCAAGACGATGCGGAAAGGTCGATCTCGTACCTCCATTTAAGTTGATGTGTTCTTCCGCATAACGTGCATTTTTGCTCGCTTATGCTACTGAAGACGATTTCCACATCCACACCATGGCCCTTATCTTAGGTTTTAACCCATAGACAAAGCGCTTTTCCTGTCGTTGGTCATTATCAATGTATGAAACATATTTGACCAATTCCATAAACCTGATCTTGTATTCTTCTACGGTCCTGTTTCCCTGTACTAGAGCATGAAATGCTCCCACATATTGTTCCTCATAGTAAGCTGGTAGATATTTCCTTTGAAACCTCTCTTCAAAATGTTCCCAAGAGACAGTGTCCAGGGTAAGGTGCGATTGCCTCTCCAGGTTGCCCCACCAGTTCAAGGCACTGCCTCTCAACTGAAAAATTGTTATTTTTGCCTTCGACATGGACGCATAGTCTCTTAAGGTGAAACACCTTGTCATGCCTTCCAACCATGCCTTCGCAAGTTCACTGGCACGACCCCCGGCTAACTCTAAAAGTTTGATCTTCTGCAAGTTCTCTAGTGATGTCTTCGAGTGGAGGCCCTCCCCCTGAATCCCTCGATGCTTCAGGATTACCCATTCCATATGGTGGGGGATCCACTTCGATCCCTGCTGGCTAATGCCCCTTTAAAGTCTCATTTATGGCCTGCAAAGAGCGCAGTATGAGGGCTAATTCAGGCGATGGTGGTGGCGGTGCTGGCAGTCTCTGCGTCGATGCCCCTCTGCCTTGATTTCCTCTCGTCCTCACCATCCTGTATACTTGAATTTGCATCAACCAAGAGTTTGTCAGGGATATTCTAAGGCAATTCGCATTTGCGCAACTTAAACTTGAAAATAGGGTTAGGTGTAAGTTGTTTTTTTACTTGTCTAAAAACAAACGTTACTCTCTTTAGGGGAAGTGGCTAGGTCAGGGTTGAAAGCCTCTAAGATTGATGTCTTCGCCTAAGGAAATTGACTCCCTCACCTTAATAAACATATTTAACCTATAATTACTATCATGGTTCAGTGGTATACGGTCTTTGGTGAAAGCTCTATACTCGGTGGATAGGTCATCAGTTCAAAATTCGTCTGCTCCAACAAAAATTAAAAAAAAAAAAAAATGTCATGTTTTAACCTAATTTATCATTAACACTAAATGTTTACTTAGTTAATTAACCATTCTATTCTATTAGTCACTAATAGACTAATTTAATTTTGTTTTAAGAAAAAATTATATATTTAATTAGAGCTTAATTAAATTTTATTATTAATTTAAGGATTAAACTCAATTAAGGCTTAAACCTTATTATTTTATTTTTTTGGATTTCATTAAATAATTAGAATTTTAAGATAAATAAGTATTTACAATCTAAATTTGATAAATAAAAAAAATAAAAGAATGTTGAATTAGTATATATATATATATATATATATATATATATATATATATATATATATATATATATAGATATAATTTAAATAATAAGAAAAAAAATCAAAATAATTAAAAAAAAGGTGCGGGCACGCATGAATTCCACATGCCCACCCTACTTCCTCCAGCGCCCTCCTTATCTAAACCCTAACCCTTCATTTCCCCCCTCTTCCTTTTTTTGGTCCCTAGCTACACGGTCAGTTGCCATGGTTGTTCCCTCTGCACAACCTTCGTGGTTCTCACACTGAGTTGGTGTGCAATCAATTCTTACGTGGTCTCCTCCCTCATGGCTAGGCTTGGTGCTTGTGCATTTGGCTTGTCTTAGTTGCTAACTTGTGTGTTGGTTTATATGTTGTTTTGGTTCTGACTAACCTGTGTTTTGTTTGTAGGTTGCATGGATCTAGAGAAGGAGCTAAGCCCTCATGCCCCTTGGTATTTGCTTCTCTGGTGCTTGGGAGTTGGTCTATGACCTGCGTTTTGGTTGTATTCTTGACTCATGCTCTTATATTTGTGTGGCTTGTTTGATTCGTTGAGGTGAGCAATGCGCTTGAAACCCTAATGACTCTGCCTTGGTGCTTGGCGTTCTTGCTCTGTGCCCCTCCTACGACTTGTTTGATGCGTTGAGCATAGTGGAGACCCCTCATGGGATATTCCTCCATGTGACTTTGTTTTCTTGTTCAAAGATGCGTTGAGAGATTAATGTTGGATTAAGGGCTCTGCTCTTGGTGCCTTGTGAATGGATGATGCTCTTGATTCTTAAATCGGCTGCTCAAGCTCGAGAATTCATTTGTTGATTTTACCTTTTATTCATTGTTAAATCCTTGGCTGCCAGTGTAGTGCATATATAGTCCACCGATGGACTCTTGTCGAGTCTCCTATTGGCACCTTGTGTGGGCGTAGTTGATAGCTACTTTGATGATTGAGGCTCGGGCATTGATGCTCTCGACTGAATGTGGTGTATGGTGGCACGTCGTGGATGAATTAAAAGTTGGGCAAGCCTAATAACTGTTTTTCATCTTCTTGGAATATTTTTTGTTTACTTGCCTTTGAATTCCTATTACATTATCCTTGGACCCCACGAATTATTTTCCTAAATTCTATTGTTATATTTGTTGCTAAACTTATTTGAATTCTTAGATTATCCTTGGACCTCATGAGCTCCATCCTTTTTTTTTTTTTTTACTGTAGTTTTTATCTGAATGTCTTGTAAGGCTTTCTGAAAATTGTTCTATGGATATTATAGAAGTGTAAACGTAACTTCTTCCATGAGTTATTTTGAATAGAAATTACCATCGCATGACTTTTCAAGTGCCATAGTTAAACTGCTACTTGGACCAAAACATTACATTTTACCCAAGTTGTTGCATGAAATAAGACTTTATTCTTTTCCTTGTGAACACCTAGGGTTTGAGGCCAAGGTTATTGGAATTTGTTTGGACATAACTACTGTCAATTGTTGTTATGACTTGATATGTGGTTATTAATGATTGAAACCCATAATTTTCATACTTTTTTTTTTGTTTTTATATTTATATTATATAAGTATATAGAATGGAAAGGGCTTGGCCCTTGCGCTTGGCTTTGGTGATTTTTGTGTTGGTTTGTTCTCGACAAGTGGACTTGGAGTTTGACATGGTTTAATATGTTTATGTTTAGACTAGGTCACTTGTGTGCCCACATTTTTGTTTTCATTATATATATATATATATATATATATATATATATACTAAAAAACAATTGTGTGCTTGGCTTGTAGGTTAGGTGGAGCTGGAGCTTGGCCGAGATTTGTATACATTTATGTACACACTCCCTCACATTTTCTATATACAAAGTGTTAATGTGTATCTAACCATTTCTATTACATAACCCCTTTCAAGGGTTTCATTGTACAGGTCAACAAGTTTTAGAGTTTTTAGAGAGTTTCAGGGTTGTTTACAGGACACACAGCTTAACTTTTTGTCCAGATTCAAGAGGATGGGTGGGTAGGTAGGCCCTTGGCTCCAAATTTTAAACTAGGGCTCTGATACCATGCGTAAGGTCTCTTCCAACAGAGACTTATAAATCGTAAATTAAAATAGAGACATGCTAAACTAACCTTAAACCATTCCTTATTCATCATAATAATCCGCTACATATTCAACGTATTAATATTCATGAGAAGATTATAATAAATTTCATAACACAATAGAATAATGAAAATACATACCTCTAACTGATGCTACTGTTGTCCCCAACTCTGCTTGATGCACTGCCCAAAACTGTCTAACCACCTAGCCAGCTAGGAACAAAGCCTCTCTGCCCCCCTAGCTCCAGGATTCTGTAAGGATTCCTGGCCCTCGAGCCCAAAACTCCCAGCAACAGGTGTCCCCTATCTTAGTCCTCCAACAAACTTCTCCAACCAAAAACCAATAATCCAATCTCCCCCGTAGTCAAAATGGTCAATATCATCTCCCTTATGAAAATAATCTCACTCCAAAAAACAATTCCAACTCCCAAGTGTTTTTCCCCCTCATATCCTCCTTTTCCTCCCTTCCTCATTCAACACCTTCTTCCTTTCACTAATATTCACTCACCTTATCCCTCCATTCAATGCCAACCAACTTATCCCCTTCTCCTTAATGGTTCCATTATCCTATATGTTAAGTTTCCATTTAATAAATTAAAATTTATTAAACTTAAATTCATTAGTCAAATTTTTTAATGAGTTAATTAATTAATTAATATACATTAAACAATTAATAATTCAGGACAATTAATTAATTAATTAATTAAACTTAATATACTTTAAACCATTATTTAACTATGACAATTAATTATTTAACTAGGGTTGTTATAGATAGAAAGGGGGTAGAGAGGGAGAGTGAGTGGGATATAGAGTGGGGGGTAGATGTAGGAGAGAGAGAGAGAGAGACGAGGGAATGACTTATAAGAGAGTGTGCACGTTATTGGGAACGGGTGTGTGTTCCTAGAGCTGTGCACGCTCTTAAGAACGTGCACGCATTCTTTTGAATTCAGTTTTTTTTGGGTGGGATTGACAATGTGTATGCTAACTTGGTTGGATCGAATTTATGTTCGGGATGAAAAACCTAGTGGTTCGGTCTAAAAATTGATTAAAACCTCCATTTTTTTGAATACTCCTTTATATCTCTATCTTTGACGTTATTTTTCTATAGGATAAACAACTCACTTGTTGAGGTAACTATAGACATAGATAGACTCGACTATGCAGATTTCAAATATATAATTAAAAAAAAAATTATATTGTTTACTATTTTTAATCTATTTTTGTCTTCACTTATATTAAAATCCTAGAATACACACCTTTCTTATTTATTTTATAATTTTTTTTCGGCTTAACCACTTCTTGAATGAGTTATATGTGGGACTAGAGGAGACCGATAGCTACAATCTAAAAAAATAAAATTGTTTTGATCATGTTAATACCCTCTTAGCCTACACGAACACAAGGCGTTGTAATTTCAGGCATATGTTGACTTTGATAATTTTAAAATTTCCAAAAAATACACAACACAAGAAAAATGGGTTCTCTACAAGTATACAAGTTTTGGGAACGAAATTCCATCATTAAGGTACTCAACATCTGCATGAACAAAACTTATACCTTATATTTTGTTGGAAAAATAAGATAGTATTGTTAAAAAATATCAAATTTTACATAGTTATTCACAATATCTATGAACAAAAGTTGTATATTCGGAAATCTAATTCAATTTCCTACGTTTCATATTCTTACACCATATTCAAATTCATTGTAAAAGTACCTTAATCCCTCCAAGTTAACATATTGTTGTTTTTCCAGGTTTGCACTTCCACTAACGAGTCATGAGAGACCATAATTATCTTGCACTCAACCTTAACAAATCTATGGGTAATATAGTTAATTTTCTTATGGAGTATGGGTAATCCAGTTAATTTTCTTATGGAAGAGGATCTTAGAATATGCAAGAAGTATTTATAAGGAATCCAATGTAGGCAAACACAAGAAGGAAGATCTATAAAATTGCAAAAGTTGTGAGGAAAAATTCAAATTTGAAAGTAGATATGAAAGAAAAAAGAATGTGCATTGAATATCCAAGTTTTATCATGAACACTTTGAACAATTGTGATTTTAGAATGTTTTGTTTTTAGCATTTGGATAATGTTACTTGTTGAATCAATTATGATGCATCCTTAGGAAAATGATTGAGAAAATGACTTGGTAAATGAATTTGAATGACTTTAATCTCCACAATAAGATGCTTTTGTAATGCCTAAATTACAGAGCCTCATAGAAATAAATAATTTCTAATCTACTACTTTAATTGTTGCAACTTAGTTTAAAATTTCCTTTCTTGATTTTCTTTCTACCAGCATAATAATTGGCAACAACATGATAATCAACAACAAGCTAATAACAACAACATACTAACAACATAGCAACAACAACATAATAACAACATAATAATCAACATCAATTTAATGATAGAAGAAAATGCATAAAGTATCTACCTCAATCTGAAGCTTAGTTGATTTAGCCCTTTCCTGGTTGTTGATGAGCCTTCCCAACTACCCAAACTGAGTATCAACCTCTTAGCCAACTAGGAACAACCTCTGCGGCTCCCTAGATATAGGAATCCTTGCGGTTTCCTGTCCCCCGAGCCCAAAATTCCCAACAACAATTGTGTCCCTGTGAGAGTTCCAAAAAAAAAACAAATTGTTCACTAATCTGTTCCTTTCAGAATTTCTTCCTCCTCCTTCTTCCCCCAATTTCACCTCTCAAAACCAAACAACCAAAAGATCCCTCTCCAATTCCTCTCCCCTCTTTCTTATCCTCCTCCCTTGAATCCCTCTCCCTCCTTCAATTCTCCAACCACCTTATCCCCCATTAATTCCTCAACCACCTTATCCCTCCCATTAATTACTTCAACTATCAATTTAAATAATATTATAATAAAGACTCATAAATTTATTTTAACAATTAATTAAATTAATATTTATTAAGCATGATAATTAAATAATTAATTAGGGTTGTTACATACACCCACCCTTCAAGAAAATTCATCCCGAAGTTAGAGTAGTTTACAATATAAGGGTAATGACACATGGTTCATACATCCACATCAAATAAACAACATCATCCGTTAATAAAACAACTTATACATACTAGTGTACATGTGCAAGGAATGCATGTGCAACTAGAACATACAAGAATCACACATGTACTAATGACAATAATTATCACACCTATAGTAATTTTCATATGCGTCCAATCCAATCAACAAGACCATTCATTTCATAAAAGATAGTAAACCAATTAAAATGTTCACAAAATCCCTCAATTATAATAATTTAGCACAAAAAACATTCATTTAGATAATTGTAGTTCAGTTAAGCAATTATAAATATACATATATACATTTTTTTTTTCAAAAGGGGGAAAACAATAAATTCTACTATAAGGAGAAATCCCCACACACTCTCAACTATTTCTATTCATCATTTCTCCCTAACTTACTTCTATCTTCCATCCCTATCCTTCCTCCGTTAGACTATCTTGGAGCATAAACTATATTTACCTAACTCCAAATAGAACCCATAATCAAAAGTGTCAACTCTCTTGACCAAGCTTCCCCACCAAGGAACTGACAATCATCATCACACGTCTAGGGGAGTGTGAGCTAACACCATCCTCCCATGACTCCATGTTTCATAGAATGCATGGTGGGAAATTCCTCCAACCCTCCTAATATGACTAGGGTCCACACCCTACCATGGAACATACAGTGGAATTATGTTGCTGGGAATTTTGTCATCGTATATTTAGTTTTAGGTAGTCTCACCACCTGAAAAAACTGCACTAGTCCATATATCATTGCAATGCATTCGAACCAAAATAATTTCACATACAAGGATTCATACCATATTGTTTCTCGGTCGGTGTTCACGATATCAAATTTTTATTATCATTATCCTTTGGCTATTTCATAGCCCACTTACTTGCAGATTAGTCTATAACACAAAATCATACATATATATGAATTATCATCATGTAAATGAATTTAACCATAATCTCAATTCAGTATCCACGTACCAACAACTTTAAATGTCAAAATTTTCAAGTTAAAAATAGATTGTATAATATCCATCATAATTCAAATAACATTAAATATTCATAGAATTGACATTCACATAATAGATTGCATAATATCCATGATCATTCAAATAACGTTAAACATTCATAGAATTGACATTCACATAGGTTCATACGTCTTAAAAGTTCAAGTGTATCATTAATAGTTTCACAGTGAATAGAAAACAAAGGTGATTAGGCCTTAGGTAATTCTAGATTTCTAAGTCAAAAGGTGGCATTACATACACCCAAACTTCGAGAAACATATTCCCAAGGTGGTAAAAAAAGTGAGGGATGATCTCGTCATAAGGTCTCGACATTCTCCCAAGTGGCAGATCATGGGCTATGCTTGTCCCACTGGACCTTAACTTGTTCTACCAGATGGTTCCTGAGTTGTCAGACCCTACGATACAATATGTGTAATGGTTCTACCATGAGGGTTCCTGCATCCAATACCTACAATTTCTTCCAATTCAGTTTATGAGATTCGTCAGCAACATAATGATGTAGAAAAAATACATGAAAAACACTATGAGTTTTATGCAAGTGGGGTGGTAGTAGGAGATGATAGGCAATGGGTCCAATTCTTTCTTAGATTTTGAACAGTCCTATAAATCGAGGTGACAAATTTGTCCCCTTCCTGAACCAAATAGTACTCTTATTAGTCTTGATACGAATGAAAACTTGATCTCCCACTTTATAACTTTGTTCAGTCCTATGTGCATCAACATAAATTTTCTGTCTATCATGTGATTCCTTTAGTTGTTTCCTAATCTGAAACACTTGTTCCTCCATCTCTTGAATCAGTTCTGGCCCAACTGTCACTCGATCTTCTAACCTTTCCCAACTCAACAGTGTTCTGCATGGCCCTCCATACAGAGCTTTATAGGGTGGCATTCCAATGGATGTATGAAAATTGTTATTGTAGGAGAACTCTACCAAAGGTAGATACTTCTCCCAATGGGTTTGATTATCTATAACATACATCCTGAGCATGTCTTCCATAACCTGATTTACTCTCTCAGTTTTCCCATCTATTTTAGGATGATAAGTTGTGCTTAAGTTCAACTAAGTCCCCAACGTTGACTGCAAACTTGTCCAAAGCCTAGAAGTGAATCTGAAGTCCCTATATGAAATGATCTTTTTGGGTAACCAGTGTAAACTGATGACCTCACTTATAAACACATGTGCCACATCAGTGACATTGTAAGTGTCTCTAACTGGAATAAAATGAGTACTTTTTGTCAGCTTATCAACTATCACAAGAATGACATTGTGTCTATGTGATGTGAGCGGCAATCCCACAAAACAATCCATAGAAATGGCTTCCCATTTGGACATAGGGACATCATGTGGTTGTAGGAGACGTGCTGGGTGGTAGTGGTCAACTTTCACTTGTTGACACTCTAGGCACTTGGAAATGAAATGAAATACATCATGCTTCATGCCTACCCAGAAGAAAAGCTTCTTCATGTCTGTGTACATTTTTTTCACACCCAGATGCGCACAATGAAGTGCTCTATGGGCTTCCTTGAGTATGATGCTTCGAATATCCCCACCTTCGGGGATGTACATCCTTCCTTGATATCTTAATAGTCCATCTGCTTGCAGTCTATATCCTTCATACTTTGGATCTAATTGCCTTCCATTTTGGAGGGTTGAGGTAACCTTTAAATACCAACTATCTCCAAGAAGTTTCCCCAACACATGCTCCCTAAGATTAACTTTTAAGGGTACCAAGGAGAAGTCACGTGGTCTCCTACTCAAGGCATCCACGACCACATTTTCCTTTCCCTTGATGTACAGAATTCCAAAACCGTACTCACTCATAAACTCACTCCATTGCCTCTTCCTAGCATTGAGATCCCTTTGACTGAAGAGATGATTTAAGATTTCATGGTCCGTTTTGAGCTCAAAGTTTCTCCCCACGAGATAATGCCTCCAAAGTTTTAGAGCTAGCATTACAAATTCGAACTCTAAATCATGAGTAGCATAAATATCCTCATGTTGCTTCAAATTCCTTGATGCATACACTATCACTCCTCCATCCTTCATTAGCACGTCCCCCAACCCTTGTTTCGAGGCATCCATGCAAACTGTGAAGTATTTTTCCATATTCAACACTCATAGAATTGGTGCACTAGTTAGTAACCTCTTAAGCGCAATGAATGCAATATCACATTCTTTTATCCATTCATACCTGACCCCCTTGCGTTGCAAATTGGTGATGGGTTTCGCTATTTTAGAGAACCCTTTCATAAATATCCAACAATAACCTGCTAGCCCCATGAAGCTTCTTACCTCATGAGCATTTTTTGACACTGGCCATTCCATAATGGCCTTTACCTTTTTTGGGTCCACAGAGATTCCTTCACTGGAAAGGATATGACCTAAATAGTGAATTTCTTTCTGGAAGAAATAACACTTTGAAAACTTTTCATACAATTTGTTCTCTCCAAGGCATGACAAAACCACTTGCAAGTGTTCCTCATGTTCTCTTTTATTCTTGGAATAGATAAGGATATCATCCAGAAAGACTTGTACAAAGCCGTATAAGTATTTTCGGAATACACCATTCATGAGGCTTATGAATATTGATGGCCCATTGGTCAAACCAAAAGGTACTACAACTAACTCGTAATGCCCAAACTGAGTTTGAAATGCAGTTTTCCGAATATCACCTTCCTTGATCCTTAACTGGTGATACCCTGATCACAGATCAATTTTTGAGAACATTGTTTCTCCTTTCACCTGATCAAAGATATCATCTATATGTTGCATTGGGTACCTATTTTTCACTGTGGCATAGTTCAATTCCCTATAATCTATACATAGTCATCAGGAACCATTATTCTTCTTCACAAAAATTACTAGTGCACCCCAAGGTGAGACACTAGGCCTTATTATCCCTAAGTTGAGTAGTTCTTTCAACTGCATCTGCAACTCACAAAGTTCTAGTGTTGTCATCATATACAGAGTCTTGGAAATTGGCTCCACACCAGTTTTTAGCTCAATGGTAAAATCAATCTCCCTCTCAGGAGGTAACCATGGAAACTCTTTCGGAAAAACATCCTTAAACTCCGACAATACTGGGTACTAATCCAAGGAGGGTCCTTTCCCTTCATTTCCTTCTTCCACTACATATAATTGACAACCTTGCCTCATGCAAATTTTAACCTTCATGGTCGAGATAAAGTGTAGAGACACTTTCCTCCGTACACCGCGGATCTCTACTGACCTTCCTTCATCGTCAATGCAAAGCACCATTTTCATGAAAAAATCTACCATAGATTGACGGGCTTCTAACCAATCCATTCAAATGGTTAGGTCATATGCCCCCAGAGAAGTGGCGTACACCTTAAACCTAGTAGTACACACTCCCAGGTCTACTAGACAATTATCGATGCTAGGTCCTACCCCTTTTTTCCCCCCGAAGCCATCTCGACTTGTTTAAAGTCATCGTGCTTGTAGGCTGCCAACCCACACTTTTCTAATGCACAAGGTGAAATGAAACTATCTGTAGCACCATAATCAAATAAAATTTTAACATTGACATGATTTAGCATACCTGACGAATCCACCATCGTGGATTGATGTTCTTCCTGGCAATTATTAACCACTGCATAAATTTGGTGGCTACTACTCGCTCTTACCATTGGGGCCTTTCCTTCTCTATGCACAAATCCTTCTTGTAACTCTGGGAAGTCACACTGGTAATGGGGTCCTCCACACCCCCAACACATAACATGAGATGGAACCTGCACACTACTCTGTGATGGTCTCTTAAATGATTTCCTTCCCCTGGAGCCCCTACCCATACTTGCTTCTCCCCGAGAAGGTCATGGACCTACCTGCATCATTGGTGATGAGTGGGATGTTTCACTCACTTCCATTGATATACTTGTAGCAATTGTTCTAGGTGTGACTCTATTGCTATAAAAGGGTGGCCTAGAACTTCCTCCCTTGAAGAAGGTCCTAGGGGCCTTCCCCATGAATCTAGGATGTTGTGGAAAGGTTGATCTCATACCTCTGTTTAAGCTCATATGATCCTCCACATAACATGCATTTTCAACTACTTCAGTTACTGATGATAGTTTCCACATCTGTACCATGGCCCTTATCTTAGGGTTTAACCCATACAAAAAACGTTTTTCCTGTCATTGATTGGTATCCATGTACGAGATATATTTTACCAACACCATGAACCTGATCTCATACTCTTCCATGGTCCCGTTTCCCTAAACTAGAGCATGAAATGATCCCACCTGTTGTTCCTCGTAGTAAGCCGACAAATATTTCCTCCAGAACCTTTCCTCAAAAATCTCCCATGAGACGGTGTCTGGGGTAAGGTGCAACTACCTCTCCAGGTTACCCCACTAGTTCAAGTCACTGTCCCTCAAATGAAACATCACTATGTTCACCTTATATGTGGAAGCATAGTCTCTTAAGGAGAAACATCATGTCATTCATTTCAACCATGCCTCCACACTTTCACTTGCATGACCCCCAACAAACTCCGGGAGTTTAATATTTTGTAGTTCTCTGGTGATGTCCCATGGTGGAGGCCCTCCCTCTAAGTCCCTTGACACTTTAGGTTTACCCACTCCAGATGGTGGGGGTTCCACTTAGACATCTGCTGACTGACGTCCCTTTAATGTCTCATTAATAGTCTCCAAAGAGCATAAAATGAGATCTAATTCAGGCGATGGTGGTGGCAGCACCAATGTTGGTGGTCTTTGCGATGATTCCCCTTGGCCTCGATTTCCCCAAGTCCTAACCATATTGAATAATTGAATTTGAATCAAACCAAATGCTTATCAGGGAATATTTTAAGGTAGTCCACATTCACTCAACTTATACATGTAAACATAGCGTTAGGCGTAAGTTTTTTTTTACTTATTTGTAAACAAATGTTACTCTCTTTAGGGTAAGTGGCTTAGGTCAGGGTTAAGCATATAAGCTTGGTATCATCATCTAAGTATACTACTAACTCTCTCTCCTCGCTAACTAGGATAGCAGTGTGGGGTACTTCACCACTTACCTTTGGGTATTTCCTTAACATGCATTATAACCCGTCTTCTAAACCTTATATCCTTATATACCTTATAAATAATTAATCCCTCTCTTATTTAATAATGTTTTATAATTGACTAACTAAATATTTATGACATTACCCTTAATAACATTATATTAATTTAAGGTAATGTTAATTAATCAACTTTACATTAACACTTTTTTTTTTTTAAACCTATACATTATAACAATAATTTGAATTTTATATATATCAATATTAATATTATTAAGTTTTGTAATCAATTAACTTAAGGTAGATTATTATTAATATTTTCTAATTAATAAATTATCCTTAAAACTTATTAATAATATTTTCTAAATAATAATATTAAAAAAAAAATTATCTTTAAAACTTACAATAATATTTTCTAAACTTATACTAATATTTTTTTACCATTTGTAGGGCTTATTAATAATATTTTCAAAATAAAAAATTAAATCAAATTAAATTAAAAGAAATTAAAATAATTAGGGTTGGGCGTCGTGGGTCCTCGCATGAGGCCCACATGCCCCGCCGCCACCCCCCGCTGGGCTCTTCGTACCTACAACCCTACCTCCAACAAACTCTCACTCGCACATTGCATAATGTTCCTTCCCAACCGCCTCTTCCATTCTACAACTGCGGGTCGAGGGTTTCTCTCTTTGGGTCCCCCATGGGCTCTTCCTTTCAATTTGGCGCTTGTATTTGACTTGGGTCGAGATTGGTCCAGTGCTTGGCATGTTGGCTAGCATGGAGTTTGTGAGTCCTTTGAATAGCAAGAGGTTGGGGTTTTGATGCTTGGTGTAGTGCATGAGCTCTTTGTAGCCTCCTCCTCCTCTAGGGCTTGGTGTTTGGCACTGGGATTTGGCTCTTTGTGGGCTCTCTCCATAGTGCATTGTGTAAGGGCATTTCCTTGTGACCTGAATCTTGATGCTTACAGTGTATGGCTCAACTCTTGGTTTTAGACAAGTAGTGCAAATGGTAGAGCGCTCGCATTTGGTGGACCAAATGCGAGGATGCATTGAGCACCCTCTTCTTTGCTTCTCGATTAGCGGATGGTGGTTAAGTGGTTAGCACCCAAGGAGGATGCAAGTTCGAATCTCTTGTTGCTTCTGGGATCAACTTGCTTGGTGTTGAACATCCTACAATGTAAGTGCTCCCGAGTGGGATATTTATACTCCAGACGAGATGCCCTTCTCACCATGGCTTCTCGGTTGTGTCTTGGCTTCACGCCACTGTAATCCTGCTTCTCACCTAACACTTGATCTATGTTTATATTTGGAGCTTAGTCTTGGTGTTCAGACTATCCATATCTCAGGTGCTTGACTTGTTGTTAGTTAGGGCTGGATAGGTGTAGTGCATGAAACATATGCTCCTCGTGGACTCCTCCTTTATGGTGCTTGGACAAGACTTGGTGCTCCTCCACCCTTGTGACTTGCGCTTGGTGGCTTATATGATGGTCAAATATTTGGAGTAGTGGGCTCGATGATAGAAATACCAATATCTATATTTTTTATTCTATATATTTTTAATATATTTCATTTATTTT
>JZKD02S1673381.1:447772-474158 GCA_000966675.3 Picea glauca
CTTTATCCTTAGCCATATGATAAGATGCTCCTGAATCAATAAGCCACTCATCATAAGAAGAAGTAGTAGTAGAATTTGAATTGAAGGAGAAACCAGAAGAAGAAAGTGCATGTCCGTGAGAAGAAGAAGTAGAACCAATACTGATGTTGTGCTTCTTCATCGTTTCTTCTAAAGCTGCCATCTTCTTGAAACATTTGGACTCATCATGACCATGTTTATCACAAAAGTTGCAATGTCTGTTAGTATTATTACTTTTATATTTTTCTCCTTTGTCACCAGTAGGAGCTGAAGCTATCTAAGCAGGTTTGGAACCCTTATGTTGTTTGTTGTTGTAGTGAGAATCTTGCTTCTTGGGATACTTGGGTTTATCTTTCTGCTAGGCAACTAAGGCTTTGTTGGAGAGACCTGCAACATTGATCACTCCAAATTGTACAAGCTTATCTTCCTCTCAAATCAAAGAAGCACAAAAGGACTCAAGATTGGGTTTTTCATAAGCTTCTTCCCCTAGAGCCTCTCTCATGGCATAAAAGGTAGATACAAACACAAAATATGCACTACCTAGCCTAGAAAGAATAAGATAGATGCAACTCTCTTCCTCCATCTTTATCTTACATTCTTCACATAAAATTATGAGTGTTTTAAACCTAGATAGATAGTCTCCAGGGCAAGAAAAATCATTTGGACTCAAGATCAGTATTTGATTTTCTAACTGTTGTGCTCGAATAATATTGAGTTTACCAAATACATATTCAACTGTGTCCCAAGCTTCGTTAGGTTCATCAATATCTTGAAGGTGGTATCTTAAATCAAGAGAGATGGAAATTCTAATTAGTCCACATGCTTTTTCATTCCTATTATCCCACTTGGATTTCTTATCAACATCAGTGGGTGTTTTTTTTCCTTTCCCAAGGTAATCCGGTACAAGCCTTTACTTCTTAATAAATCTTCCATATGAGATTTCCATTGGAAGTAGTTGTTGCTGGTAAGCAAGACAATACTTGTAGAATCCATATTAAATATGCAGATAATGTGGATTTAAAAATTGAAACTGATGATCTAGATGGAAAGAGCTCGAAAAGTTATGCGGTTTTAAAAAAAAATGGCACTGAAAACGGACTTCTGATGTTAGATTTATGCCCTTTTAAAAAAAGGCACAATCAGTAACCAAATGACCACGTGATTGTGTAAGTTGCTTTATGAAGTGACCCAATTTTATAAAGATAAGTGGGGATCACTTTTACAACGAAGTTACTTTATAACAGAAAAGTTGCATGCAAAATAAATAACTCTAAAATAAAATATTAAAGCTATTTATAGTGATTCACTTTTATACTTGAAGTGAAATACACTTTACAATTTTAGCATAAACTTTTTCAAAAAAGGTAACAAAAGAGAGACTTGAACTCAAGACCTCTTAATTAATAAGACAACTTTCAACAAAATGATCTAGCAAAACATATTGTAATGATCAGAAGGAGGATTGGGGGTGTTGTTGTTGTTGTGGAAGACGGCGTTGGAGAGCGTGCTAAAATAAAACTTTTTTCACACAAGAAAAAAATTTCGCTTCTAGATGACAACAAGGGTTAGATCTCGGTTAGGTTACCTGGAAGATGCACATTTTCCTATATGTTTATGATTTTCCGAGATCACACATGGTGCAGGGAAAAGAGAATACGTATATCTAAAAGAGTAGCAACCCAGAAATAAAAAATTCAAACAGAAATAAAATCAAAATAAAACTTTGCAGAAATTTAAAAAATGTGTATTCAAGCTTTATACCTCTGGATCTTACTGTAATGGTCGTATCTTGGGAAAACGAAAACCTTTTCGAGTGAAAATCAAAGTGTTCCTAAATGAAACGAATGCTCCGGATGCAATGAAATAGTCCTCGCATCCCATAAATGTATGCAAATGTCATAAAATGGATATGAGGCAACTCAACTTCATAATCTCGATCTACAATAGGAGCGGGTCTTCAAACATGCTCTGATACCATGTTCGACAACACAGGTATTCCAACAGAGGATGAACACCTTCAGTAACCACTCACATAACCAGATCAAAGATCAACACACTAATGTTTTCACGTGGTAAAACCCCTATGGGGAAACATCCACGACCCCAACCAATGCAGCCACTTTGAGCAGTTTATTAATGCAAAGAAAAATATTACAGAGAGATTTTACAAGAGAGTTTCTCACAATCGATCATCGGAAAATGACCCTCCATGCTCTTTAAATAAATATCATGGAACAATCGGGTGTTAAGCCACAGATCAATGGTCGTTAAGATTGAGGAGAGTATGAACTGTCGGATCACTCTATGTAGGGAACATATTGTGACCATAAGATTTCCTAACTACAAATGCATACTAATGCATACTAAAGAAACATACTAAGAAACACACTTTTACCTAACGACATATTATACCAAGTATATATTAACTAACTCCTAAGTGTATAAATATCCTAACAGTCGGGACAAAGTCTGTAAGCCCAAATCTCTAGGAGGTCTGGGTCTCAGGGACTTAGCAAATTAAACAACACAATGGGAGAAAAGATATGGTGGAGATGGCTTAAAACTCCGGCTGAGCTCTGGGAAAAACTCTGGAAACATAAATATGCCCCGAACACACATCAAGATCATCTTATTAGGCTGCAGGAAAAAATTCAAGGCTCCAACATTTGGAACGCGACGTGGAAAAACCAACCTTTAATATAGGAACATGTTTTTTGGGAAATTCGTAATGGCCATAATGCACTATTCTGGACGGACTCCTGGTAGCAACTGCCATCCCTTCAAACTGAAGAAAAACCTAAGATCTTACGAAAATCACATTCAAGATCTATCCTTTTTCAAAGTGGCGGAACTGTGGTTAATTACCCCCATCAACTCTCCTTGGCGGAGTTGGAAATCAACCCACCAGGAACTCCAAGTGGAAAATGATTGCAACTTGCAACACTGGAAGAAAATAACAAACCAAAGGTGAATCTAATTAAGCACAGCCCTAGAAATTCTCAGATGGGGTCATACTCCGCATGGAAACCTCACACTCAAAGAGGGATATACTTTACAGGAAAAATTCCAAAATATTCAAAAAGATCACATTTGGACAACAATATGGAAATCGAGATTCTGGCCAAAAATATCCACTTTCCTCTGGCTTCTAATTCAGAACAAGATCTTAACCTATGACAACCTCAAAAAATGAGGATTCATAGACCCCTCAATGTTCCACCTCTGTTACCACCAGGAAGAAACCATGGAGCACCTCCTAAACAACTATCCAATCGATGAGGAAATCTGGAATCAGGACACCCAACTCATGAGATGAACCAAACGAGAAAACAAAAACATCATCAACAGAATCAGGGATTGGGGACCTGGATGCTATAAAAGTCATATCCTTAACGGAACTTGGCAACTCCTAATAGGCTTCATTTTATGGAAACTATGGAAAGAGAGGAACAACTGTATCTTTCATTCCTAGACCTCCCTGCCCACCCACCTCTACACCACTATCCTCTCGCATCTTCAGGAAACTCTCCAGCTACATACGTGGACCCAGGAAGATTTCCCCATTGATCCAAGTGAACTCTCCATCCTAAACTCATGGGGATTCTCTCTTTCAATCTCCACCTTGCCCCTGCAACCCCCCCTAAAAGAAAAGGCCTTCAGTCCCATTACTTGGCTTTCCCCCCATCCGAATTTCACAAAGTCAATTTTTATGGAGCCTCCAAAGGCAATCCAAGAATTTCAGGATATGGAGCGTTCATAAGGAATAACATAGGCCAAATTCAATACCTCATCGCAAAAAATCTGGGATTCAACGCCAACAATTCAGCGAAAATCTTGGATCTCATTAAAGGGGTACAAATAACTCTTGACCACGATCTCACTTTCCTGATCATTGAAGGAGACTCCAAATTCATCATCGACCTAGCTACCAAAATCATAAATGGAAAAGATCCAGAAAAAATAACCCCTAGCTGGCGTCTCCTGGGCCCCCTAAACAGTCTCAAGGAACTTCGCATTCCCTCTCTAACTCTCACCACCTCTCATATAAGGTGAAGCACAAATAAAGTGGAAGATAGACTTGCCAATGCAGGGGTTGAATCCACGCAGCAGGTCATTTTATTCGATACAAGGAAGTCCCCAAGCTCGTCTCTTTGGCTCCAATGAATGGAGATAGCCCAATAAGACTTTCCTCCCCCGAATGAGGTGCCACCTGGCCAACGTTAGTGGATACATGGAACCTAGCAGCCAGGGGAGTTATTAACCCCGACCGCTAGCCCACAACCATTAACCATTGCATGGCTCACACCATGAGAACAATACTAGTAGTGCGCATGGATAACTAGGCCAAGTTAATGGCCGCTCAAGCAAGACAGACCAGGCGTACCAAGCCTAGGATGGTTGTCAACTCGACTCTAATGGCTAGGGGTGTTGTTAACTCACGGGGGTGCGATAATAAACAAGCAATTGACCTGGTGCATTCATCCATTTTTCCTCCGCCTTGGTTTATTCTCTTCAACTCCTCTGAGCGTTTCTTTATCATCGTCCTCTAGTTATTTTTCTCGGGTTCTCTCTCCTCTTACCCAACCATCACCTCACTCCTTATTTATGTCAGCCTCTATAATTGTGTTGTCTTTGTCACCCTCTCTCTAGTGAACTTTCACCACTCACTCGGCCTCCACAAGCTTCGTCTCTACAAGTTCACCAGTGCCTCCCTTCTCTTGGCCTTTTCGAGATTTTCCAAGCACCATCTAACCGCCTCCCATCCCTCATCCCAAGGCCTCCACACTCTTCCCAACATGCCTAGAGAAAGAGGGAAATATAAGAGGGGGTCACGATACTATAGTTCCCTCTCGAGGCGCAACAATCTCTCCCCCTCCTAATTGGCTCCCATTACTCATTTTTACAACCCAAGGCACAACAACCAAAGGTCGCAGGAGGCGCCTCTATCCACCCCACATCTGCTCCATGGCTTCATCCTGGTTAAGGAGGAAGCACCACCTTTGTGCACACGCATTCCTCTGTCCACCCCTCATTTTCTCCATGGCCTCAGCTCGGTTAAGGAGGAAGCACCACCTTCTTACGCACGCATTCTTATGACCGACAGTCTCCTGCCCCACCCCCTAAAACCCAATCCTCAGGACCCTTATTATGGAGATGGCAGCTGCATGGTGGAGGAGGAAATCCCCATGAGATGGCAGGTGGAGTAAAACACAATGGTCGTCGGCGAAGAAAACATAGTGGTCGCCAATGAGAAAAACAAAGTGGTCTCCAGCGAGGAAAAGGGGTGTATCAGCCCCAACAATTTGAAAATCGCCTCACTGATCCAAATGGATATCGGTGGCCACCCACATTTTCTAACTGGCTCAAAACAACTTTCTGACATTTTTGGCAATTTACTATTTTTAGCAGTTTTTACTTTTGGGGCCATTTTGAGGGCCTAAATGAAGGTTTTTCTATATTGATCTCCTCAATGATAGCCAAAGACATGACTGAGCCCCAAAAATGAATCTCTTCGACGATACCTTTCCAACGGGCTATCACACGCTTAAAATGGAGATCATATGCAAAAGTTACGACCCCAGGAAGTTGATGTACTAGCTTACCCAAACGGGGCCCACATGACTTTTGGCGCTACATCTCCTAGGGTTAGGATTTTCGATGTCTAGGGTTTTTCTCATTCTTTCTTATTGTAGAAAGGCCTTTAGAGCCTCATTGTAACCTTCTTCTTGTGAATGCACGCTGTCGTCACATCTCTTCTCAGAGATAAGCCGCCACCATTCCAGCAAGCTTGTTTCCGCTGCATTTTACAGTTTCAACTTATTTCGTTATTGAATAGAAAACTAGTTTTACTATATATCTATTATTTTTTGTTAAGAACCTATTAATAATATATATTCATTTCGTTCTTCTCATAAAATTTGGATCAGTGGTATCAGAGCGGTTTGCTCCTTGTCATCTTGATGCATGTCCCCAACGAGGTCGGAGTACAAAGAGTTGGGTCTCGAGCTTGTTTCTCTTGAGGACAGAAGCTCTCGCACGCCCAAGTGACCTCCCATGGTAGGAGAAAAAAAATATGATGGGATAGGATATCATTTCAAACTGTTAATTGAGGAATCCCTCATGCAATAGAGGAATGAGATGATGGATAGTTTCGCGCAACTCCTTCGGCGAATACCAACAGGCGACGCATCTTCTTCGAACGGAGGTGACACCCCCTTCAAGGTACAAATAAACTTTGATATTCATATATTTGAATTTTAGATAGACCCATATGCTATAGACAAGTGGTTTGAAGGTCTTAATGCATGTCCCCAACGATTTCGGAGTACAAAGAGTTGGGTCTCGAGCTTGTTTCTCTTGAGGAAAGAAGCTCTCACACGCCCAAGCAACCTCCCATGGCAGGAGAATGGTTTGGCGCTTCATCTCATAGGGTTAGGTTTTTGGATGTCTAGGATTTTTTGCATTCCTTCTTATTGTAGAAAGACCTTCAGAGCCTCATTGTAACCTTCTTCTTGCGAATGTGTGCTGCCTTCACATCTCTTCTCAGAGATAAACCGCCACCATTCTAGCAAGCTTGTTTCCGCTGCATTTTACAGTTTCAGCTTATTTCGTTATTGAATAGAAATCCAGTTTTTCTGTATCTCTGTTATTTTGTGTTAAGCACATATTAATAATCTGTATTCATTTCGTTCTTCTCATAAAATCCGGATCAGTGGTATCAGAGCGGTCTGCTCCTTGTCATCTTAATGCATGTACCCAACAAGTTCGGAGTACAAAGAGTTGGGTCTTAAGATTGTTTCTCTTGAGGAAAGAAGCTCTCACACGCCCAAGAGAACTCCCATGGAAGGAGAAAAGAAAAATGACGGGACAGGATATCTTTTCAAACTGTTGATTGAGGAATCCCTCACGTAAGAGAGGAACGAGATGATGGATAGTTTCGCGCAAATCCTTCAACGACTACCAACAGGCGACACATCTTCTTCGAACGGAGGTGCCACCCCCTTCAAGGTACAAATAAACTTTTATATTCCTATATTTGAAGGTCAGATAGATGCAGATGTTGTAGACAAGTGGTTGAATCTACTAGAAGGGTATTTTTCTGTTCATAAATTTTCGGATAGAGAAACGATTACTTTTGCGCTCCTCAAAACCGTTCCCCATTTCAAATATTGGTGGGAAACTTTCTATTAGCAAAAGGAAATAGAGGAAAGATCATTATTTTCAGTCACGACCACCTTGGAATCCTTCAGGGATTCTTTTAAAGAACAATACTATCATCTCGGAAATTATGACGACTTGTATACCAAATGGACCACACTGCGGCAAGAAAGAGACAAAGTAGTGGCAGATTTCACAAATATCTTCCATACCTTGCGCACTAAGTTGGGTATCAAATATTCGGAGAAACATCTGGTGCTCAAGTATCGCGGTGCTCTGCATAGATACATCCAGACCAAAATGGAATTTATAGACATCTCATCCTTGGGCACAACCTACCGATATGCCGTCAAAATTGAGCAGAAGATCAAACAAAAGGCGCGACAATTTGGGCCTGGGAACCCCTCACAACAAAAGCCAGGAATGGGCGGCACCAACCCACCGAACAAATGACAAAGAAAATATGGGCAGTATCAAGACAACCAGTACAAGCCGCAAGCAAAGAAGGACACCAGAAAGACAAAGAAAGATACCCGGAAGTGGTGCGACTTCCATAAGAGCCCTTGACATAACACTACTAACTGCCGCTCAAAGAAGTCGTTGGTGGCCGAAGTGAAAGCCTCTGAATCAGATGTAGATTCTAACTTCGAGAAAGAACCAGAAAGGGGAAGTATTATTCGTCAATGAAATACAAAGGAATGATTGAGCTCCCAAAATGAATTTCCTCAATGATACCTTTCCAACGGGCTATCACACGCCTAAAATGGAGATCGTATGCAAAAGTTACGACACCGAGATGTTGATGTACTAGCTTACCCAAATGGGGCCCACATGACTTTTGGCGCTTCATCTCCTAGGGTTAGGTTTTTGGATGTCTAGGGTTTTTTCATTCTTGATTATTATAGAAAGGCATTCAGATCCTCATTGTAACCTTCTTCTTGTGAATGCGCGTTGTCGTCGCATCTCTTCTCAGAGATAATCCGCCACCATTCTAGCAGGCTTGTTTTTGTTGCATTTTACAGTTTCATCTTATTTCATTATCTCTGTTATTTTGTGTTAAGCACCTATTAATAATCTGTATTCATTTCATTTTTCTCATAAAATTTGGATCAGTGGTATCAGAGCGGTCTGCTCCTTGTTGTCTTAATGCATGTCCCCAACGAGGTTGGAGTACAAAGAGTTGGGTCTCGAGCTTGTTTCTCTTGAGGACAAAAGCTCTTGCACACCCAAGAGACCTCCCATGGCAGGAAAAAAGAAAGATGACAGGAAAAGAGATCATTTCAAACTGTTGATTGAGGAAGCCCTCAGGCAACAGAGGAACGAGATGATGGATAGTTTTGCGCAAATCCTTCGACGACTACCAACAGGCGACGCATCTTCTTCGAACGGAGGCGCCGCCCCCTTCAAGGTACAAATAAACTTTGATATTCCTATATTTGAAGGTCAGATAGACGTAGATTTTGTAGACAAGTGGTTGAATCTACTAGAAGGGTATTTTTCTGTTCATAAATTTTCGGATAGAGAAAAGATTACTTTTGCGCTCCTCAAATCCATTCCCCATGTCAAAGATTGGTGGGAAACTTTCTATGAGCAAAAGGAAATAGAGGAAAGATCATTATTTTCAGTCACGACCACCTAGGAATCCTTCAGGGATGCTATTAAGGAACAATACTACCCTGTTGGAAGTTATGACAACCTGTATACCAAATGGACCACACTGCGGCAAGAAAGAGACCAAGAAGTGCCGGATTTCACAAATATCTTCCATACGTTGCGCACCAAGTTGGGTATCAAAGATTCGGAGCAACATCTAGTGCTCAAGTATCATGGTGCTCTACATAGATACATCCAAACTAAAATGGAATTTTTGGACATCTCATCCTTGGGCGCGGCCTACCAATATGCCATCAAAATCGAGCAGAAGCTCAAACAAAATGCACGGCAATTTGGGTCTAGGAACCCCTCACAACAAAAGCCAGGAAAGGGTGGCCCCAACCCACCGAACAAAGGACAACAAATATGGGCAGTATCAAGACAACTAGTATAAGCTGCAAGCAAAGAAGGACACTGGAAAGACAAAGAAAGATACCGGCAAGTGGTGCGACTTCCATAAGAGCCCTTGGCATAACACTACTGACTCCCGCTCAAAGTAGTCGTTGGTGGCTGAAGTGAAAGCCTCTGAATCGGATGCAGATTCTGACTCCAAGACAGAACCAGAAAGGGGAAGATGGATCATTGACGCAGAACCCAGTGCCACCATTGCTACCACCAAGCTCCAGCCTGGTGAACCAGACGAGCCAGAAGAAGGAGAGCACCTCTTCCATTCAAAGATGTGGGTAAAAGGCACTCTGTTGCACGTCATCATTGATAGTGGTAGCTAGAAGAACCTCATCTCAGTAGAGGTCGTCAAGCGGTTGGCCCTGTCAACAACGTGGCATCCACAACCCTACACCATTGGATGGCTCCACCAAGGAAGCAATTTCCATGTCAGCCAACAGTGCCGACTGTCATACGACATCAAGCCCTTCAAAGACGTGGTATTGTGTGATGTTGCTCCTCTCGAAGTTTGTGATGTTCTTTTGGGCCAACCTTTTTTAGGGAAACGTCATGTTGTATATGAGTCTAGGCCTCGTAGTGTTATTATTACTTTGAACAGAAAATTGTACAGGATACCCGAGGCAGTCCCACCTAGTGCTATTTCCTTGATCTCTTCCAATCAATGCAAGAAGGTCATCTCACATATGGGGAAGTTTGTCTTCTTCATGATTTTCTCTTAGAACAAATGAAAGATCGCAGCCACATCCAAGGTCTCTACGACCGATCTCTCCACACAACGGAATCAAGTAGATAAGGCCATGGAAGAATACTCGGATATCTTCTCCTCACCTACAGGGGTACCTCTGCACTGCCAGGTCAAGCACCCCATCGATCTGACCCCCGACGCACTTCTACCCAATGGGCCAGTCTATCGTCTCTTTTTGTTAGAGAATGAGGAGATCAAGTGACAGATCCAAGAAATGCTCCACAAGGGGCACATCCACCCAGCTCATCACCTTGCAGGAGCCCAATTGTGTTGGTACAGAAGAAAGATGGAACCTGGCGACTCTGTATTGATTATCGGGCTCTGAATAAAATCACTGTCACAAATCGATACCCAATTCCTCGAATCGATGACCTCCTTGATCAACTCATGGGGGACAAATACTTCAGTAAGATTGATCTGAAGTTTGGCTACCACCAGGTCCCGATAGAACAAACAGATGTATGGAAGACTGCCTTCAAGTCAAAGGAAGGGCTTTTTGAATGGTTGTTCATGCCCTTTGGTTTGACAAATGCTCCAGCCACTTTCATGAGGATGATGGATGATATACTGCGACCATTCACCAATACTTTTGTAGTGGTGTATCTGGATGACATTCTAATTTACAACAAGACTTGGGCCGAACACTTGCAGCATATTCAAAATGTTCTGCACACCCTGCGACAGCACAAGCTATACGCCAACCTACAAAAATGATCCTTCGGCATGGATAGGGTCCATTAACTGGGCTACATCATTGATCAGCATGGCGTACATGTGGATCCAGCCAAGATCCAAGTCATCCGTGACTGGGCAGCCCCAACAACACTCACTGAGCATTGGATCTTCTTGGGACTTGCTAAGTTCTACCACAGGTTCGTGTTGGGTTTCTCCCATATTTCATGGGCCCTCAGCCAAATAAACAGTGGTGGTGGTAAGGCAAAATTTGCGTGGGGCCGGTCCCAACAACAAGCGTTTGATGATTTGAAGCAGTGCTTGTGCTCAACCCTAGTAATTTCACTACTGGATGTGCAACATCCCTTTGAGATCAAGACAGATGCTTCAGACTATGCTGCGGGTGTCGTTCTCACTCAGAACGGCCACCTCATCGCCTATCATAGTGAGACACTATCCAATATATTTCGTAAGTACCCTACTTACGATAAAGAAATGTACTCCATTGTGAAAGCATGACACCAGTGGAGACATTACATTCTTGAGAAGGAGACAGCCATCCTCATTGATCATAAGCCACTGCAGTTCATCCACACACAGGGAAAACTGTAGAATGACCGCCATCAAAAGTGGTCCACATACTTGCAGCAATTCCACCTCAACATCAAGTATAAAACAGGAAGCACCAATCGTGTCGCTGATTGCCTTAGCAGACCTCTAGTCGTAGCACTCACCACGGTGCTAGACTCTTGTGGCCATGATACATCTGGATGGCCCCAAATCTATGAGAGAGAACCTGACTTCGCCACCACCTACCAAATATTGGGTGCAAATGTAGTTGTCGATAATTTCCATCTTCAGGATGGGTTGTTATGTCATCTGGGCCATATCTATGTTCCATCAAGTGAGCGAGCGAAGTTGATCTGGGAAGCCCACTACAATCACGTGGAAAGACACTTCGGTGTCAAAAAGACAGTGGCGATGCTACAGAAACATTTCCACTGGCCGAAACTTCGACAAGAGGTCGGCAAGTATAATAGTTCCTGCACTGCCTGCGTTATTGCCAAACCAACGACAAAGAAATAGGGCCTGTACACCCCTCTTCCTACTCCTGACAGGCCATGGGAATCCATCTCAATGGACTACATGTCAGGCGTCCCATCCACCAAGCAGGGAAATGACTGTGTTTTTGTGGTTGTTGATCGTTTTTCTAAGATGGCGATTATGGTTGCTTGCAAGAAGAGCATCACAGTAGAGGCCACTGCCAAGCTCATATTTGAATGAGTTTGGGTACATTTTGGAATCCCACAAGCCTATGGTAACTGCTAGACACCAAGCTCACCAAATCCACGACCTTCCACCCCCATACAGATGGCCAAACTGAAGTTGTAAATCGAATGATTGTGCATATCCTTCGCATGTATAATTCAAAGAACCCTCACACATGGGATGAGAGCCTTCCCTATTTCCAACATAGCTACAACCGATCCTTTCATAGCTGAATCCGCCACAACCCCTTTCAAGTGGGGTTGGGATTCCAACCATTGAGTACCATAGATGTTTCACTTCCCCTTGCGGTCACTTCGACTGACTCATCTCTTGCTCCAACTAAAGCTGACAAAGCCACCCGACTCATTGAGCGGATCCAACACATGCACCAACAGGTTCAGGATATCCTACAGAAGTCCAATGACAAGTACAAACAATGCCATGATCAACATCGAGTGTCGCATAAGTTTCAGGTGAGCGACAAAGTTTGGTTGCACTTGTAGAAAGAACGCCTTACAGGACCCCATCGGAAGCTTCTCCCACTCTTTTATGGATTGTACACTATCACCAAGGCCCTGGGGGATAATTCTTTTGAGCTGAACATTCCTCCTTTCCTTGGCCTGCACCCAGTGTTCAATGTGGATCTCCTTCGCCCTTATTTCCCACCATTATTGGACACCTCAGAAGTAGTAGAACAACTCACACTAGCAGAGCTCACCCTTGACTGCATACAACAGGCATCGAATGATCATATTGTGGACAGACAGATCAATGGCACTCGACAACAAAGGATCCAGCTTTATCGAGTCGTCAAAGCAGGGTAGCTCCTGCACCAAGGCAAGTGGCTCACCCGGGGCCAAATTCAGTAGAAATTTCCTCATCTAATGGGGGATCTCAATGAAATGGAGAAAATTTCTTCCTAAGGATGGAGGATTGATCCAGATGGATATCGGTGGCCACCCACCTTTTCCAACTAGCTCAAAATAACTTTCTGACATTTTTGGCAATTTATTATTTTTAGCAGTTTTTACTTTCGAGGCCATTTTGGGGGTCTAAATGAAGGTTTTTTGGTATCGTGCTATGTAATGATTATTGAAGACATTATTGAGCCCCCAAAATGAATCTCCTCAATGATACCTTTCCAACGGGCTATCACATGCCTAAAACGAAGATCGTATGCAAAAGTTACGACCCCGAGAATTTGATGTACTAGCTTACCCAAACGTGGCCCACATGACTTTTGGTGCTTCATCTCCTAGGGTTAGGTTTTTGGATGTCTAGGGTTTTTGGAATTCTTGCTTATTGTAGAAAGGCCTTCAGAGCCTCATTGTAACCTTCTTCTTGCGAATGCGCGTTGTCATCACATCTCTTCTCAGAGATAAGTTGCCACTATTCCAGCAAGATTGTTTCCGCTGCATTTTAAAGTTTCATCTTATTTCGTTATTGGATAGAAAACCAATTTTACTGTATATCTGTTATTTTTTATTAAGCACCTGTTAATAATATGTATTCATTTCATTATGCTCATAAAATCCAGATCAGTGGTATTAGAGCGGTCTGCTCCTTGTCGTCTTAATGCATGTCCCCAACGAGGTCAGAGTACAAAGAGTTGGGTCTCGAGCTTGTTTCTCTTGAGGACAGAAGCTCTCACATACCCAAGTGACCTCCCATGGTAAGAGAAAATAAAGATGATGGGACAGGAGATCCTTTCAAACTGTTCATTGAGGAATCCCTCATGCAACAGAGGAACGAGATGATGGATAGTTTCGCGCAAATCCTTCGACGACTACCAATAGGCGACACATCTTCTTCGATATTCCTATATTTGAAGGTCAGATAGATGCAGATGTTGTAGACAAGTGGTTGAATCTACTAGAAGGGTATTTTTCTATTCATAAATTATCGGATAGAGAAAAGATTACTATTGCGCTCCTCAAAGCCGTTCCCCATGTCAAAGATTGGTTGGAAACTTTCTGTGTGCAAAAGGAAACAGACGAAAGCTCATTATTTTCAGTCACGGCCACCTGAGAATCCTTCAGGGATGCCATTAAGGAACAATACTACCCTGTCATAAGTTATGATGACCTGTATACCAAATGGACCACACTGCGACAAGAAAGAGACCAAGCAGTGCCAAATTTCACAAATATCTTCCATACCTAGTGCACCAAGTTGGGTATCAAAGATTCGGAGCGACATCTGGTGCTCAAGTATTGCAGTGCTCTGCATAGATACATCCATATGGAAATGGAATTTCTAGAAATCTCATCCTTGGGCACGACCTACCGATATTTCGTCAAAATCGAGCATAAGCTCAAATAAAATCCGCAGCAATTTGGGCCTCGGAACCCCTCACAACAAAATCCAGGAAAGGGCGGTCCCAACCCACCGAACAAAGGACATATCAAAGATGGGCAGTATCAAGACAACCAGTACAAGCCGCAAGCAAAGAAGGACACCAGAAATATAAAGAAAGATACTGGTAAGTGGTGCGACTTCCATAAGATCCCTTGGCATAACACTGTTGACTACCACTTAAAGTAGTCGTTGGTGGCCGAAGTGAAAGCCTCTAAATAGGATGTCGATTCTGACTCTGAGACAGAACCGAAAAGGGGAAGACGGATCATTGATGCGGAACCCAGTGCCACCATTTCTACCACCAATCTCCAGCCTGGTGAACCATACGAGCCAAAGGAAGGAGAGCACCTCTTCCATTCATATATGTGGGTAAAAGGGACCCCACTGCACTTCATCGTTGATAGTGGTAGCCAGAAGAACCTAATCTCAGCAGAGGTCGTCAAGCGGCTGGCCCTGTCAACATTGCCGCACCCACAACACTACACCATTGGATGGCTCTACCAAGGAAGCGATCTCTGTGTCAGCTAACAGTGACGAATGTCGTACGGTATCAACCCCTTCAAAGATGAGGTATTGTGTGATGTTTCTCCTCTCGAAGTTTGTGATGTTCTTTTGGGCCAACCTTATTTATGGAAACGTCATGTTGTATATGAGTCTAGGCCATGTAGTGTTATTATTACTTTGAACCGAAAATTGTACAGGATACCTGAGGCAGTCCCACCTAGTGTTATTTCCTCGATCTCTGCTAAGCAATGAAGGAAGGTCATCTCGCAGACGAGGAAGTTTGTCTTCTTCGTGATTCGCTCTCAGAACAAGCGAAAGATCACAGCCACATCCAAGGTCTCTGCGGTCGATCTCTCCACACAACAAAAACAAGTAGATAAGGTTGTGGAAGAATACTCAAATATCTTCTCCTCACCTACAGGGGTACCTCCGCATTGCCAGGTCAAGCAGCCCATTGATCTGATCCCGGCGCACCGCTACCCAATGGGCCAGTCTATCGTCGCTCTTTGTTAGAGAATGAGGAGATCAAGCGACAGATCCAAGAATTGCTCCACAAGGGGAATATCCACCCCAGCTCATCACCTTGCGGGAGCCCAATCGTGTTGGTATAGAAGAAAGATGGAACCTGGTGACTCTGTATTGATTACCTGGCTCTGAATAAAATCACTGTCAAAAACTGGTACCTGATTCCTCGAATTGATGACCTCCTTGATAAACTCACCGGGGCCAAATACTTCAGTAAGATTGATCTGAAGTTTGGCTACCACTAGATCGAGACAAATGCTTCATACTATGCTATGGGCACCATTCTCATTACATTGTTGGGAAGGAGACAGTCATCCACACTAATCATAAGCCACTGCAGTTCATGCAGAAACAGGGAAAACTACAGAATGAACACCATCAAAAGTGGTCCACATACTTGCAACAATTCCACCTAAACATCAAGTATAAAAAAATAAGCACCAACCACGTCACTGATTGCCTCAGTAGGCCTCCAGTCGCAGCGCTCACCACGGTGCTAGACTCTTGCGGCCATGAGACATTTGGATGGCCCCAACTCTATGAGAGAGAACCTGACTTCGCCACCACCTACCAAATGTTGGGTGCAAATGCAGTTGTCGATAATTTCCATCTTCATGATGGCTTGTTATGTCGTCTGGGCCATATCTATGTTCCATCAAGTGAGCGAGCGAAGTTGATCTGGGAAGCCCACTGTAGTCAGGTGGCAGGACACTTCGGCATCGAAAAGATAGTGGCGATGCTACAGAAACATTTCCACTGGCTGAAACTTCGACAGGAGGTCGGCAAGTATATCAGGTCCTACACTGCCTGCACTATTGCCAAACCGACCACTAAGAAACAGGGCATGTACACCCCTCTTCCTACTCCTGAGAGGCCATGGGAATCCATCTCAATGGACTACATGTCAGGCCTCCCATCCACTAGTTGGGGAAATGACTGTGTTTTTGTGGTTTTTCATCGTTTTCTAAGATGGCGATTATGGTTGCCTGCAAGAAGAGCATCACAACAAAGGCCACTGCCAAGCTCTTCTTTGAATGAGTTTGGGTACATTTTGGAATCTCACAAATCATTGTATCATATCGAGATAGTCTATTTCTCAGCACATTTTGGTCGATCCTCTGGTCACGGCTATACACCAAGCTCACCGAATCCACGGCCTTCCACCCCCAAATAGATGACCAAACCGAGGTTGTAAATCGAATGATTGTACATATCCTTCGCATGTATAATTCAAAGAACCCTTGCACATGGGATGAGAGCCTTCTCTATGTCCAGCATAGCTACAACCGAGCCTTTCATAGCTCAACCGGCCACAACCCCTTTCAAGTGGGGTTGGGATTCCAACCATTGGGTCCCATAGATGTTTTACTTCCCCTTGCGGTCACTTCGAATGACTCATCTCCTGCTCCAACTGAACTGACAAAGCCACTCGGTTCATTGAGCAGATCAAGCACGTCCACCAACAGGTTCAGGATATCCTACAGAATTCCAATGACAAGTACAAATAGGGCCATGATCAACATCGAGTGCCACATAAGTTTCAGGTGAGCGAAAAAGTTTGGTTGCAGTTGCAGAAAGAACGCTTTATAGGACCCCATCGGAAACTTTTCCCACTCTGTTATGGATTGTACACTATCACCAAGGCCATTGGGGATAATACTTTTGATCTCAACATTCCTCCTTTCCTTGGCCTGCACCTAGTGTTCAATGTGGATCTCCTTCACCCTTATTTCCCACCACTATTGGACACCTCAGAAGTAGCAGAACAACTGACACCAACAGATTTCAACCCCGATTGCATACAATAGGCATACAATGATCATATTGTGGACAGACAGATTAAGGGAACTTGAAAAACATAGGATACAACTTTATCGAGTCGTCAAAGAAGGGAAGCTCCTATACCTAGGCAAGTGGCTCACCCAGGGCCAAATTCAGCAGAAATTTCCTCATATAATGGGGGAACTCAATGCAATGGAGACCATTGCTTCCTAAGGAGGGAGGATTGATCCATATGGATATCGGTGGCCACCCACCTTTTCCATCTGGCTCAAAACAACTTTTTGACATTTTTGGCAATTTACTATTTTTAACAGTTTTTACATACGGGGCCATTTTGAGGGCCTAAATGAATGTTTTTCAGTATCGAGCTTCTGAATGATAGCCAAAGGTTTTATTGATCCCCCAAAATGAATCTTCTCGATGATACCTTTCCAACGGGCTATCACACACCTAAAACGAAGATCGTATGCAAAAGTTACGACCTCGAGAAGTTGATGTCCTAGCTTACCCAAACGGGGCCCACATGACTTTTGGCGCTTCATCTCCTAGGGTTAGGTTTTTGGATGTCTAGGATTTTTTTCATTCCTTCTTATTGTAGAAAGACCTTTAGAGCCTCATTGCAACCTTCTTCTTGTGAATGTGCGCTGCCTTCACATCTCTTCTCAGAGATAAGCCGCCACCAATCTAGCAAGCTTGTTTCCGCTGCATTTTACAGTTTCATCTTATTTCGTTATTGAATAGAAATCCAGTTTTTCTGTATCTCTGTTATTTTGTGTTAAGCACCTATTAATAATCTGTATTCATTTCGTTCTTCTCATAAAATCCGGATCAGTGGTATCAGAGCGGTCTGCTCCTTGTCGTCTTAATGCATGTCCCCAACGAGTTCGAAGTACAAAGAGTTGGGTCTCGAGCTTGTTTCTCTTGAGGAAAGAAGCTCTCACACACCCAAGTGACCTCCCATGGAAGGAGAATGGTTTGTGGCAGCATATTCAGCAGGTTCTGCACACCCTGCGGCAACACAAGCTATACGCCAACCTAGAAAAATGCTCCTTCGGCATGGACAGGGTCCATTACCTGGGCTACATCATTGATCGGCATGGCGTACATGTGGATCCAGCCAAGATCCAAATCATCCATGACTGGCCAGCCCCAAAAACACTCACTGAGATTCAGAGCCTCTTCAAACTTGCTAATTTCTACAGCAGGTTCGTGTTGGGTTTCTCCCATATTGCATGGGCCCTCAGCCAAATAAACAGGGGTGGTGGTAAGGAAAAATTTGTGTGGGGCCTGTCCCAACAATAAGCGTTCGATGATTTGAAGCAGTGCTTGTGCTCAGCCCCAGTAATTTCACTACCGGACCTGCAACGTCCCTTTGAGATTGAGACAGATGCTTTAGACTATGTTGTGGGCACCATTCTCACTCAGCACGGCCACCCTGTTGCCCATCATAGTGAGACATTGTCTGATACTATATGTAAGTACCCTAATTACGACAAAGAAATGTAATCTATCGTGAAAGCATGCTGCTAGTGGAGACATTACATTCTTGGGAAGGAGACAGTCATCCACATTGATCATAAGCCACAGCAGTTCATGCAAACAAAGGGAAAACTGCAGAATGACCGCCATCAAAAGTGGTCCACATACTTGCAGCAATTCGACCTCAACATCAAGTATAAAACAGGAAGCACCAATCGCTGGTCATTGATTTCCTCAGCAGACTGCCAATCGCATCACTCACCACGGTGCTAGACTCTTGCGACCATGAGACATATGGATGGCCCCAACTCTATGAGACAGAACCTGACTTCGACACCACCTACCAAATGTTGGGTGCAAATGTAGTTGTCGATAATTTCCATCTTTAGGATGGGTTGTTATGTTGTCTAGGCCATATCTGTGTTCCCTCAAGTGAGCTAGTGAATTTGATATGGAAAGCCCAGTAAATTCGGGTGGCAGGACACTTCGGCATCAAAAAGACAGTGGAGATGCTACAGAAACATTTCGACTGGCTGAAACTTTGATAGGAGGTCGACAAGTATATCAGGTCCTGCACTGCCTGTGCTATTGCCAAACCGACCACTAAGAAATAGGACCTGTACACCCCTATTCCTACTATTGTCAGGCCATGGGAATTCATCTCAATGGACTACATGTTGCACCTCCCATCCACCAAGCGGGGAAATGAATGTGTTTTTGTGGTTGTTGATCGTTTTTCTAAGATGGCGATTATGGTTGCCTCCAAGAAGAGCATCACAGCAGAGGCCACTACCAAGCTCTTCTTTGAACACGTTTGGGTACATTTTGGAATCCCACAAACCATTGTATCAGATCGGGATAGTCGATTTCTTAGCACATTCTAGTCGAGCCTCTGGTCATTGCTGGACACCAAGCTCACCAAATCCACAACCTTCCACCCCCAGACAGATGGCCAAACTGAGGTTGTAAATCGAATGATTGTGTATATCCTTCACATGTATAATTCAAAGAACCCTCGCACATGGGATGAGAGCCTTCCCTATTCCCATCATAGCTACAACCGAGCCTTGCATAGCTCAACCGGCCACAACCCCTTTCAAGTAGGGTTGGGATTCCAACCATTGGGTCCCATAAATGTTTCACTTCCCCTTGCTATCACTTCGAATGACTCATCTCCTACTCCAACTGAAGCTGACAAAGCCACCCAATTCATTGAGCAGATCCAGCACATCCGCCAACAGGTTCAGGATGTCCTACAGAATTCCAATGACAAGTACAAACAACGCCATGATCAACATCGAGTGCTGCATAAGTTTTAGGTGAGAAACAAAGTTTGGTTGAACTACTAGAAAGAACGCCTTACAGGACCCCATCGGAAGCTTCTCCCACTCCGTTATGGACCATACACTATCACCAAGGTCATGGGGGATAATGGTTTTGAGCTCAACATTCCTCCTTTCCTTGGCCTGCACCCAGTGTTCAACATGGATCTCCTTCGCCCTTATTTCCCACCATTATTGGACACCTCAAAAGTAGCAGAACAACTCACATAAACAGAGCTCAACCCCGACTACATACAACATGCATCCAATGATCAGATTGTGGATAGACAGATCAAGGGCACTCGACAACAAAGGATCCAACTTTATCGAGTCGTCAAAGCAGGGCAGCTCCTGCACCAAGGCAAGTGGCTCACACAGGGCCAAATTCAGCAGAAGCTTCCTCATCTAATGGGGTACCTCAACGCAATGGAGACCATTGCTTCCTAAGGAGGGAGGATTGATCCAGATGGATATCGGTGGCCACCCACCTTTTCTAGCTGGCTCAAAACAACTTTCTGACATATTTGGCAATTTACTATTTTTAGCAGTTTTTACTTCCGGGGCCATTTTGAGGGCCTAAATGAAGGTTTTTTGGTATCGAGCTCCTCAATGATATTCAAATGCATTGTTGAGAAACCAAAATGAATCTCCTTGACGATACCTTTCCAACGGGATATCACGCTCCTAAAACGGAGACCGTATGCAAAAGTTACGACCCCGGGAAGTTGATGTACTAGCTTACCCAAACGGGGCCCACATGACTTTTGGCGGTTCATCTCCTAGGGTTAGGTTTTTGGATGTCTAGGGTTTTTGGAATTATTTATTATTGTAGAAATTCCTTCAGAGCCTCATTGTAACCTTCTTCTTGCGAATGCGCACTGTCGTCACATATCTTCTCAGAGATAAGCCACCACCATTCTAGCAAGCTTGTTTCCACTGCATTTTATAGTTTCAACTTATTTCGTTATTGAATAGAAAACCAGCTTTACTGTATCTCTGTTATTTTATGTTAATCACCTGTTAATAATCTATATTCATTTCGTTATGCTCATAGAATCTGGATCAGTGGTATCAGAGCGGTCTTCTCCTTGTCGTCTTAATGCATTTCCCCAACGAGGTCGGAGTACAAAGAGTTGGGTCTCGAGCTTGTTTCTCTTGAGGAAAAAATCTCTCGCACACCCAACCAACCTCCCATGGAAAGAGAAAAGAAAGATGACAAGATAGGAGATCCTTTCAAACTATTTATTGAGGAAGTCCTCACGCAACAGAGGAACGAGATGATGGATAGTTTCGTGCAAATCCTTCAACGACTACTAACAGGCGACGCATCTTCTTTGAACAGAGGCACCACCCCCTTCAAGGTACAAATAAACATTGATATTTCTATATTTGAAGGTCAGATAGACACAGATGTTGTAGACAAGTGGTTGAATCTACTAGAAGGGTATTTTTTTGTTCATAAATTTTCGGATAGAGAAAAGATTACTTTTGCGCTCCTCAAAGTCGTTCCCCATGTCAAAGATTGGTGGGAAACTTTCTGTGAGCAAAAGGAAACAGAGGAAAGCTCATTATTTTCAGTCATGGCCACCTGGGAATCCTTCAGAGATGCTATTAAGGAACAATACTACCTTGTCGGAAGTTATGACAACCTGTATACCAAATGGACCACACTGCGGCAAGAAAGAGACCAAGCAGTGCCAGATTTCACAAATATCTTCCATACGTTGCGCACCAAGTTGGGTATCAAAGATTCAGAGTGACATCTGGTGCTCAAGTATCATGGTTCTCTGCATAGATACATCCATACCGAAATAGAATTTCTGGACATCTCATCCTTGGGCACATCCTACCGATATGTCATCAAAATTGAGCAGAAGCTCAAACAAAAGGCGCGGCAATATGGGCCTGGAAACCCCTCACAACAAAATCCAGGAAAGGGCGGCCCCAACCCATCGAACAAAGGATAGAGCAAGGATGGGCAGTGTCAAGACAACGAGTAATAGATGCAAGCAAAGAAGGACACTGGAAAGACAAAGAAAGATAATGGGAAGTGGTGCAACTTCCATAAGAGCCCTTGGCATAACACTGTCGACTGCCGCTCAAAGCAGTCGTTGGTGGCCGAAGTGAAAGGCTATGAATCAGATGTAGATTCTGACTCCAGGATAGAACCAGAAAAGGGAAGATGAATCATTGATGCGGAACCCACTGCCATCGTTGCTACCACCAAGCTCCAGCCTATTGAACCAGACAAGCGAGAAGAAGGAGAGCGCCTCTTTCATTCACAGATGTGGGTAAAAGGAAACTCGCTGCACTTCATCATTGATAGAAGTAGCCATAAGAACCTCATCTTAGTAGAGTTCGTCAAGCAGCTAGCCCTGTAAACAACGCCACACCTACAACCCTACACCATTGGATGGCTCCACCAAGGAAATGATCTCTGTGTCAGCCAACAGTGTCGACTATCGTACGTCATCAAGCCCTTCAAAGATGAGGTATTGTGTGATGTTTCTCCTCTCGAAGTTTGTGATGTTCTTTTGGGCCAACCTTATTTATGGAAACGTCATGTTGTATATGAGTCTAGGCCTCATAGTGTTATTATTACTTTGAACAGAAAATTGTACAGGATACCCGAGGCAGTCCCACCTAGTGCTATTTCGTTGATCTCTGCTAAGCAATGCTGCAAGGTCATCTCGTAGACGGGGAAGTTTGTCTTCTTCGTGATTTTCTCTCAGAACAAGCAAAAGATCGCAGCCACATCCAAGGTCTCTGCGGCCGATCTCTCCACACAGCAGAAGCAAGTGGATAAGGTCATGGAAGAATACTCAAATATCTTATCCTCACCTACATGGGTACCTCTGCACTGCCAGGTCAAGCACCCGATCGATTTGACCCCTGGTGCAAGGTTTCCCAATGGGCCAATCTATCATCTCTCTTTGTTAGAGAATGAGGAGATCAAGCAACAGATCCAAGAATTTCTCCACAAGGGGCACATCTTCCCCAGCTCATCGCCTTGTGGGAGCCCAATCGTGATGGTACAGAAGAAAGATGGAACCTAGCGACTCTGTATTGATTACCAGGCTCTAAATAAAATCACTGTCAGAAACCGGTACCCGATTCCCTGAATCGATGACCTCCTTGATCAACTCATGGGGGCCAAATACTTCAGTAAGATTGATCTGAAGTCTGGCTACCACCAGGTCCCGATAGAACAGACAGATGTATGGAAGATCGCCTTCAAGTCAAAGGAAGGAATTTTTGAATGGTTGGTCACGCCCTTTGGTTTGAAAAATGCTCCAGCCACTTTCATGACGATGATGGATGATATCATATGACCATTCACCAATATTTTTGTAGTGGTGTATCTGGATGACATTCTAATTTACAACAAGACTTGGGCCGAACACTTGCAGCATATTCAGCAGGTTATGCACACCCTGCGAAAGCACAAGCTATACGCCAACCTGGAAAAACTTTCCTTAAGCATGGACAGGGTCCATTACCTGGGCTACATAATTGATCAGCATGGCGTACATGTGGATCCAGCCAAGATCCAAGTCATCCATGACTGGCCAGCCCCAAAAACACTCACTGAGCTTCGGAGCTTCTTCGGACTTGCTAATTTCTACCGCAGGTTCGTGTTGGGTTTCTCCCATATTGCATGGGCCCTCAGCCAAATAAACAGAGGTGGTGGTAAGGAAAAATTTGTGTGGGGCCGGTCCCAACAAAAAGCGTTCGATAATTTGAAGCAGCGCTTGTGTTCATCCCCAATACTTTCACTATCAGACCTACAACATCCCTTTGAGATTGAGACAGATGCTTCAGACTATGTTGTGGGCGTCATTCTCACTCAGCACGGCCACCCCATGGCCTATCATAGTGAGACACAGTCCGATACTGTCCGTAAGTACCCTAATTATGACAAAGAAATGTACTCCACTATGCAAGCATGCTGCCAGTGGAGACATTACATTCTTGGGAAGGAGACAATCATCCACACTGATCATAAGCCACTGCAATTCATGCAGACACAGGGAAAACTGCAGAATGACCGCCATCAAAAGTGGTCCACATACTTGCAGCAATTCCACCTCAACATCAAGTATAGAACAAGAAGCACCAATCGCGTCACTGATTGCCTCAGCATACCGCCAGTTGCAACACTCACCACGGTGATAGACTCTTGCGGCCATGAGACATCTGGATGGCCCCAACTCTATGAGACAGAACCTAACTTCGCCAACACCTACCAAATGTTGGGTGCAAATGCAGTTGTCGATAATTTCCATCTTCAGGATGGCTTGTTATGTCGTCTGGGCCATATCTGTGTTCCATCAAGTGAGCGAGGGAAGTTGATCTGGGAAGCCCACTACAGTCGGGTGGCAGGATACTTCTGAGTCGAAATGATAGTGGCGATGCTACATAAACATTTCCACTAGCTGAAACTTCGATAGGAGGTCGGAAAGTATATCAGGTCCTGCACTACCTACGCTATTGCCAAACCGACCACTAAGAAATAGGGCTTGTCCACCCCTCTTCCTACTCTTGACAGGCCATGGGAATCCATCTCAATGGACTACATGTCGGGCCTCCCATCCACCAAGCGGGGAAATGAATGTGTTTTTGTGGTTGTTGATCGTTTTTCTAAGATGGCGATTCTGGTTGCCTGCAAGAAGAGCATCACGGCAGAGGCCACTGCCAAGCTCTTCTTTGAACGAGTTTGGGTACATTTTGGAATCCCACAAACCATTGTATCATATCGGGATAGTCAATTTCTCAGCACATTCTGGTCGAGCCTCTGGTCACTGCTGGACACCAAGCTCACCAAATCCACAGCCTTCCACCCCCAGACAAATGCGCAAACCGAGGTTGTAAATCGAATGATTGTGTATATCATTTGCATGTATAATTCAAAGAACCCTCGCACATGGGATGAGAGCCTTCCCTATTTCCAGCATAGCTACAACCGAGCCTTTCATACCTCAACCGTCCACAGCCGCTTTCAAGTGGGTTGGGATTCCAACCATTGGGTCCCACAGAGGTTTCACTTCCCCTTGCGGTCACGTTGACTGACTCATCTCCTACTCCAACTGAAGCTAACAAAGCCACCCGGTTCATTGATCGGATCCATCACATCCGCCAACAGGTTCAGGATATCCTACAGAATTCCAATGACAAGTACAAACATCGCCATGATCAACATCGGGTGCTGCATAAGTTTCAGGTGAGCGACAAAGTTTGGTTGCAGTTGCAGAAAGAACGCCTTACAGGACCCCATTAGAAGCTTCGCCCACTCCATTATGGACCATACACTATCACCAAGGCCGTGGGGGATAATTATTTTGAGCTCAACATTCCTCTTTTCCTTGGTCTGCACCCAGTGTTCAACGTGGATCTCCTTCGCCCTTATTTCCCACCATTATTGGACACCTCAGAAGTAGTAGAACAGCTGACACCAACAAAGCTCAACCTCGACTGCATACAATAGGAATCCAATGATCAAATTGTGGACAGACAGATCAAGGGCACTCGACAACAAAGGATCCAACTTTATCGAGTCGTCAAAGCAGGGCAGCTCTTGCACCAAGGCAAGTGGCTCACCCAGGGCCAAATTCAACAGAAATTTCCTCATCTAATGGGGGACCTCAATGCAATGGAGACCATTTCTTCCTAAGGAGGGAGGATTGATCTAGATGGATATCGGTGGCCACCCACCTTTTCCAACTGGCTCAAAACAACTTTTTGACATTTTTGGCAATTTACTGTTTTTACCAGTTTTTACTTTCGGGACCATTTTGAGGGCCTAAATGAAGGTTTTTCTATATCGAGCCCCTTAATGATATCCAAAGGAATTATAGAGCCCCAAAAATGAATCTCCTCGATGATACCTTTCCAATGGGCTATCACACGCCTAAAACGGAGATAGTATGCAAAAGTTACGACCCCGGGAAGTTGATGTCCTAGCTTACCCAACTGAGGCCCACATGACTTTTGGCACTTCATCTCCTAGGGTTAGTTTTTTGGATGTCTAGGGTTTTTGGAATTCTTGCTTATTGTAGAAAGGCCTTCAGAGCCTCATTGTAACCTTCTTCTTGTGAATTCGCGTTGCCGTCACATATCTTCTCAGAGATAAGCCGCCAACATTCCAACAAGCTTGTTTCCGCTGCATTTTACAGTTTTAGCTTATTTTGTTATTGAATAGAAAATCAGTTTTACTATATCTCTATTATTTTGTGTTAAGCACTTGTTAATAATTTGTATTCATTTCATTCTTCTCATAAAATCTGGATTAGTGGTATCAGAGTGCTCTGCTCCTTGTCGTCTTAATGCATGTCCCCAACGATGTCCAAGAGAAAAGAAAGATGACGGGACATGAGATCCTTTCAAACTGTTGATTGAGGAAGCCCTCACGCAATAGAGGAATGAGATGATGGATAGTTTTGCGCAAATCCTTTGGTGACTACCAACAGCAAATGCATCTTCTTCGAACGGAGGCATC
>JZKD02S1673381.1:525314-549473 GCA_000966675.3 Picea glauca
GGTAAATCTATGTATTATGTTTCATTCATAGATGATTTTTCAAGGAACACATGGATTTATTTTCTTAGAAAGAAATCTGAGGTATTTGATAAATTTAAAGATTTTAAGGCTTTGGTAGAAATCAGACAGAGAAGAAAATAAAGGTATTGAGAATAGATAATGATGGAGAATTTTGCGGAAATGAATTTGAAGAATTCTATAAGAAGTGTGGTATAGCAAGGCAGAATACCCCTCCATACACTCCTCAACAGAATGGAGTTGCAGAAAGGATGAACATGATTCTTATGGAAAAATTAAGGAGCATGCTTAGCAGTGTCGAGTTAGGACAATAATTATGGGCAGAGGCAGTAGGTAAAACATGTTACCTGGTCAATCAACCACCTTCATTAGCGTTGGATGATAAAAATCCGCACGAGGTATGGTCTGGAAAGAAACCCTCTCTTCAACATATTAGAGTGTTTGGTTGTGATGATTATGTACATGTTCCAAAGGAAAATAGAGGTAAGATGGATAAAAAGGATGAAAAGTGTATCTTTATTGGTTATAAAGATGGTGTGAAAGGTTATAAGATTTGGAACTCAAAAACCAAGAAAACGGTTTACATTCGAGATGTTGTTTTCAAAGAGGTAAAAGATGTGTCCAAACAGGAATTCCTACCAACGCAAGATGAACCTGAGAAAATAAAGCTTGAGTTGGATGATGCAAAATCTAAATCATCTGAAGAAGAGGAAGCAGAAGAAGAAGAAGAACCTCATACCCCAGTATTGAGGAGATTAGTGAGAGATAGAAGGAAACCGAAAATGTATTTTCCACCTGATTTTCATTCCAATTTTTCTTTATCTATTATTGATGATGATCCAATAACTGTTAGGGAAGCAGTGAATTCAGAGGATAGTAAACTCTGGAAGAAGGCCATGGTTGAAAAAATGGATGCCTTGGATAAGAATGAGGCATGGAATATAGTTCAGTTGCCAGCTGGAAGAAAATTGGTTGGTAGAAAATGGTTGATCAAGAAGAAGTTTAATGCACAAGGTAAAGTGGATAAATACAAAGCTCGATTAGTAGAAAAAAGTTATTCCCAGGTAGAGGGAATTGACTTTGGTGAGATTTTTTCTCTTGTTGCTAAGTTAACTTCTATTAGATTTCTTTTATCTATTGTTGCTTCTTTTGATCTTGAAGTGGAATAGATGGATGTGAAGACAACATTCCTACATGGGGATCTCGAAGAAGAAATCTACATGAAGAAGCCAAAAGGATTTGTAGTGAAGGAAAAGAATAGTTGGTATGCAAGCTAAAGAAGTCATTATATGGTCTAAATCAATCACCTAGGTTGTGGTACCAAAAGTTTGACACATAAATCCTTGGATTGGGATTTGCAAGAAGCAAGGATGATCACTGTGTATATTCCAAGAAGGTTGGTAATCACTTCATTTATGTAGTGTTGTATGTTGATGACATGTTGTTGGTAGGAAATAACATGGATGTTATCAAGGAGGTGAAATCACAACTATCCTCCAAATTTGACATGAAGGATATCAATGATGCTAACTTCATTCTAGGAATGGAGATTAAAAGAGATCGTGAAAACATAAAACTTGGTTGAATCAAAAAAAATATGTTGAGACGATATTGAAGAGGTTTAATATGCATGGAAGTAAACCGGTCAAGGTTCCTATTCCTATAGGTGTAAATTTATCTGCAGATCAGTGTCCCGAGACACAGGAATAAGAAGAGGACATGTCCCATGTTCCATATGCCAGTTCAGTTGGCAGTTTGATGTATGCAATGATCTGTACTAGACTGGACATTGCACATGTAGTGGGATTTTTGAGTAGGTATATGTCAAAACCAGGGAAGGAGCATTGGAAAATAGTAAAGAGGGTCTTCATGTATTTGCGTGGCACTACCAATTATGGATTGTGCTACCAAGGAAGACCAGGATTGGACAAAGTGGTGGACATACATGGATTTGTTGTTGCAGACTAGGTTGGATATCTGGATCATAATAGATCTACAAGTGGGTATGTGTTTAACCTATTTGGAGGAGAAATAAGTTGGATGAGCAAACGACAGGCTATAGTGGCACTCTCAACTACAGAAGCTGAATACATGGCAACCACTCATGCAAGCAAGGAAGCAGTATGGTTATAAATATTGTGTTAAGGTATTGGGTTGGTACAAAAAGTAGTGAGATTAGATTGTGACAGTCAACGTGCAATCTTCCTGGCAAAGAACCTAGCTTATCATTCAAAGAAAAATCATATTGATGTTCAATATCACTTTGTGAGAGACATGGTTGAGGAAAATAAGGTGTTGTTGGAAAAGGTTGACACTTTGAAGAATGTTGCAGATTCATTGAAAAAGTATGTAAGAACAAAAACTTTCTCCTAGTGTAGAGTAACAATGGGCATTGCTTCCCTGGATTGTTGACTATATAAAATTGGGACCCCTGGATGCAAAGAAAACAACAAGTGGGAGAATGTTGGGTATGTGTTATATTCTTTGCATGTGTGTGTGTGTGGGTGCATCAGATTCGAGAACTGCATCTGACGATCCCTTGTAGGAGTGCTTGGTTTGTATCGTGTGCATTGGGCACTTTCCTAGGGGGTCCCAAGGGGGGCATGTATGCCTTCGCTGGTTACGTGCAGCGTTCAGGGCAATGCCCTGAAATGTTTTTTTTGGCCGATTTTTGCTATTTTTAGTGGTTTGCTAAAAATAATCCCAGCTTTAGGGATTAGGGTTTTGGTATCTACGAAAAACCTAAAAACATTGTATATATTGTATAGTGAATGGTGAAATTCGATATAATGAATATAAGAAAGGTTTTCCCAGTTGAGGGTTTCCGATATAAATCTCTATGTACTATGTGAATGGGCCATGGATTAAATTTTGTTTTTCTTAAGAATATATATGCATTGCTTTACTTCACGGGTTTAAAACTTACAACTGGAAGGAGGCTTCGACCCCCTATATTTTTCAAGCTACAACCTGAGGGAATCTCCAACTCCCCAATTTTCTGGCTACAACTAGAAGGAGGCTACAACACCCTATGTTCCTTGGATACAACCAGAACGTGGATACAACCACCTATCCTTTCCCTATCCTCTTTCCCTAAAATATAAATTAAATGATGAAACCACTGCCACATTGTCACTATGATATATACCACTATAAACCTGTACCAATATTTGCCAACAACCTGTAACCAACCTATGCCACTGACCTATAACCAACCTGTACCTGTACTCATCATGTACCAACAAAACCCAACATGTACGTGACCTTTCTTTTTTGCAACACATGTATGTACGTGCCCTTTATATACTATAGTCCACGTATGTATGCGACCTTTCTATACTGTAGCATAAGTACACCTTCTAAAACACTAGGGTTTTCTCTTTCCTGAAAAAATTTGACCCTTTTCTTCCTCTGTCACATCAACCTACAACATGTCACTATGTCCAGACTATAGTTGTTCCCTATGCATACATCCTCATACAAATCCCTTAACCAAGTGCATCTATATATGTCTATTCATGTCTCATCCAAGTGTGTATAATCATGAACACGTATAATAACCCTCACATAAACTAGACATCAAACCATTTCTTATATGCAGCCTCTCAATACATCAACCACTTTACAACCACTTCACAAATACAATATCGCAACTATGTACCACAAAAACCCTTAACTATATGCCAAGAAATATAAGATGTGCCTCAAAACTAACAAGATGTACCAATGATCAATTATACAAGCACTGTATTTTTGTAGATGTGACTTACATAGTAAGTGCCATGCAACCAATAACTTATCTAGGGAAAATCCTCAAACCACTTTAAACATTTCTCATGTAGAAAAACAAATCCAACTACTCATCGAAATAATACATACCTTTTGAACCTGTAGATAGATTTGATGTACCTGATCACTGTATACCTTCATGGAATCTTTCTTTCAAACTCTAGAGATTCAACATCTTCATATTCTCAAGATTTTATGGCTTTAACCTCATGTACACGCTCTATTATACTTCCAGACCTCGTTCATACGTGCCCTTCTCCATTGCAGCCCGCGTAGACCTAAAAAACTAGGGGTTTTTCATTATTTTATTTTATTCTTAAACTTTCTATGTCAACCGTTTGTGCTACATCAAAATTATGAAACTTCAAATGTATCAATGAGTACTTGCAATAAACCTTACACAATAATGGATATTCAATGTACTTAATAGGTGCTAATAGGAGATCCTTTCTCTCTTATTTATATGTCCATGTAGCTTCCTCAAGGGGTTACCTTCTAACGAACTTAACCCAATTTCCTTATTTTATGGATAACCCACTTCTAACCCACTTTGCTACAAATATTAAATTCTCCACTTCGTTGCAACTAAATTATTTTTAATTATTTTCTTATTGCAACAACTTAACGCATGATTAACTCCTAGTTTCGCCCACTTGACTAGTCAACTTTTTCTAGGAGCTTCTAGAATAATTTGACTTCTTTGACCTTCTAGATAACTCATGAGGGTTCTCCAACTTCACAAGGCCATAATTCTCTAACCGTGAGGAGTTATGTGGTGTTCCACATATCACCGAAAATGGAATGACATGGATTATCCATATAGAATAGTTTTACCTACAAATATAATAATATTCATACCATTATGCATCAATCAAATTGAATTCCCTTAACCATACTGTTGGGGCTACCAGAATTTTCTACCGGACTTTCTTCAAAGGTTGACATCAATGACAACCAACCCAATTAATCAACGCAAAATAGAAATGTTCAGAGTAGAAATTACAGATATTACTCAAGTATATCACAAAAAGAAATAGAATTGCAAACACAATGGAAAATATGAACCAGAATAGTATGCCTTTATTGATATGGAAGCAATGTTCAATTGCCTCTTCGAGGGGGAAACCTCTAATAGAACATAGCTCAGATTACGAATGATTTCCATGAAATATTTTATAATGTTTTTACATCTTCATATATTACTTTTTACCACGGGACTATCCATAATCCAATAAATACTCCCCCATAGTGAACTTAATCCTATAGCACTTCCTTGAAAACTTTATGTTACCTCCATATACAATCATTACTTGAAACTCTAGTGCTAGATATATAATAAATTCATAAGTTTTTCTAATTTATAGTTAATGAATTTATGGGTACTACTAGATTCAATCAACACCAATACATCAAACATCGTAAATTCATTGTCCTAGTTGTCTATGAATAAAGTTATGGGTGCTACCTCTATCAATTAGGATAATGAATTTATGATGCTTGATGTAGCCAATTAATTTAAGGGATTGGGGAGTTGAAATACCAATCAAGGCATGTAGGGATATTTGGGGTTCCACATCTAGTTGATTAGAGGAAGGAATGTCATCATCTAGCTTAGGCAGAGATTATTGAGGGAGAGCATCACCATCATATTTTAAAATGTCCTTGAAAATTTCCATAAAAAATTTATGCTCCTTACATTTGTGCCTAGGAAAATATTTTCCATCACAATTGTAGCAAAGGCTTTTAAGTTCACATTCTGCAATTTCAACATAGGTAAATTTGTGGATCTTGAGAGGAGAGGGATTGGTGGGATGGGGAAAGGGAATAAACGATGGTTTTTTTATTTGAGCATTGACTACATATTATGCTTCCTTGGCTCATTGAGTTTTTGCAATGCAAGTGTTAGGGTGAGCCATTAAGACTTGAGCATGGATTTCTTGCTTTACACCAATAATAAATAATTTTTGAAAGAAGGTATCAGATAGACCTTCAGTGCGGAAAACAAGTTGCTCAAAAGAAAAGATGTAGTCTTCAACGGTACTTGATTGTTTAACCTTGGTCAATTGGATCAAATCATGAGTATCAGTTTCAAAAAATTCATAAGGATTGTTGAAAAAATGATTCCAAGCAATATAACCTATGTGGGAATTCTTACACCATTTTCACTGCTCAAGATCTAAATGCATTACATTGGAATGAAGTTTTATTGAGTCATTGGTGATGCAATGCATTGAAAATAGTGCTCCATTTGAGTGACCCAACCAGTGGAGTCAAAGCCATCAAATTTATTCACATCTAGTTTAGGAAGGAGCAGATCATGATCAAAGGTGTTAAAGTGAGACCCCATGGAATGGGATGATTCAACATGAATTTAGCAAAAATGTTAGACAATTGGTCAGGAAAATTGTTTAGTTTGGTGATATTAGCATTAACTGTGGCAAAGTTTTGATTGGTAACAGCTTTAGCTTTCATGAATTCAATTTGTGATTCATCTAATAGTTTTTCCAAGTTAGAAACATGGTTTCCATAATCTTGGTTTTAGGTTTTCTTGTGCTAGGCACTACAACCCTCCATTTTCTTGTAATCTACTTGCAAAACCCTCCAAGAAAACGAAGCCCCTTGTATTTTCCAACTTTGAAATCTCTTAAACTTGTATCTTCTTATGGATTCTTCCCCTTTCTCTAAACATGCTCTTCAAGCTTCACTTCTCATCCAAGTTTGTATGTTTCAAATTCGAGCACTTACGAAAAAGTTTAAGTTAAAATTTTGGTTCTTCGACAAATTAATAGAAACTCCCTTGATGTACATCGAAGGATTTACCACAAACTCATCTGATGTACATTGGGGGAGTTTTTATTGGGGAAGTTCTCTCCAACCACACCGATAACCATATGATGTCCACTTTTCTCTTTTCTTTCGAAAAGGATTTAAATTTCTCAAGTTCGTATTAACTTCTTTGATACATCGAAGGAGTTATTTGCATCTATTCTGATGAACTTCAGTGTACTTCTTATCAAGTATTCTAATGTGTATCGGATAATTTCCAACCAAGTCCTCTGATGCTCATCAAAGGACTTGTCACCAACTCAGTCGGTTTATAATTTTCTACCCATTTGCGTTTATTTCCCAATTTCTCCCAAAACTTATAAATAGGCACTCACCCTCAACCCTTATTGTTTCATTGAATGTCGAGGATAGGGGAGAAATCCCCAAGAAAAGACAAGATGAGCTTGAAGCTCCTCTTCCCTAACCAATCAACATCCTCCACGTATGAGATAATTTCCATGTAAGCCCTAACTCTATATTGCATCCATGCTTTTGCTAGTTAATAGTTCTAGGGCTAGGTATTTTTAATTCCTATATCCCCCCCACCAAGGGCCTTAAACTAGATTGTGCCCCCCCACCCCCCGAGGTTCATAGCCACCAGAGCCATAGGATCACCCTTTGAAACCCACGAGTTCCACACACAATAATCATGGCCCTTTTCTTAAATATATTGACAGCATACAAGGTATAACCCTCCCCCATGTTGCAAACCCTAAAGGAATTAACAAAAAACTTTTAACTGAAATGAACATTATCGGACCTAAACTTTGATGACGAAATTTATTAATCCAACATCTCAACCTCGTAAATTGAACCAAACCCTATGCCAAAACTTGAATTCAACACAATTTCCATTTATATTCATAGGTTGTCGTATGAAATTCTTTACTTCCAGCAGAACCCTCCCCGTGAACTATCTCGATAGTTATCGGCGAAGTTTATATAAACTTCCCTGAATCGTTCTTTGACTTGTTGGAGTACTTCATGCCAATCCCATTAACATACTTAATGATCCATCAGCTACCATCCCATCAACTTCCACGATGGTAATCGAATGACTTTCTATTAAATTCCCTGACGGTAATCAGAGGTTTTTTTTATCAAATTCTCCAATTTTCATACCCAACCTTCGACATAATTACCACAAACGCCTCTGATAGTCATCGGAACAGTTTGTAAGAAATACTCCAATTTTAACCTTTTGAGCGTCTTTTAAAACCGTTTCTTCTCTAGATCTCACCTAAGTTCCCACCATGCCTTCTATTATACTCTCATCGTCGAATGGAGACCTTCCACCCTATTGAAATATTATAATTGCAAAGGGTATTCTATTTATTATTGAGTCATTATTAATTAGATCAATCCCCTTTTGTGGATTGACATTTCAGGCATTGTAAATGACCAAATCCATTTTTGTGGATTGGTCAAACTCTAATTATATTATGCTAATTAATAAGTCAAATCTCGAGCCTAATTAAAGTGGTTTTAACCACTAAGAAGAGAATTTATCCATGCCCATTGAAGAGACACCTTTCCAGCGCCTGCCAACTAGTATAAATAAAGGAGGCTAGTACCTCATTATCACACTCACTCATCCACTCATCAAGTGCGCAATTTTTTAGAGCTACAGTTGGGAGAAGAAGGAAGAGAGAGGCACATTTCTCAGTGTTGGATATTCTCTAGTGTTTTGGTTTATTTTCTTGACATTGTATTGGCTATCTATATTAAGGAAGTTTTTGCTAGGTTTTCTCCCCCATGAGGGTTTCCCAGGATAAATGTTGTGTATCTTGTGATTGTGTTTCTCTCAGTGATCCTACCTATGCTATTGTTATCTAGTAAATTGAAAAGAAACATAATAATAGCTCAAAAATTAACATGGTATCAGAGCTAAGCTGAAGAGATCACCTTTCATTGGATAAGAAAAAACGTCAATGTTTTCGTACAATAAAATTAGGGCTTTTTATTGGAGAAGAAGTTTAGCCTAAAATTCATCAAGGAAGTGCACCCTAACCTAGCGAACTCATTGGAAACTTGAGCACACTTTTTCAGTTGACAGAACTCCCGAAAAGTGAAACCCTAGTTTTCACTGGTACCAAAAAACCAGAACCAGTACCAGAAGTACCAGTCCATATTTCCGCAGGTCAAATTTGAAAGGGTAAAATTTAGATTTTATGAAATCCAATTTCACCAGCCTACTTGCCTCAGCCAAGTGCACCTCCTAGTAAGTTCAGATTTAATTTCTGAGCACTTTCATTTTTTGGTCATTTTCCTAGCTACAAGTCAAGATGTCTACAAACACTGTGCTTATTGATAAGCTAGAAGGTGTGGATAACTGTTGTGCCTGGAAGTATAGGATTTCACTCATTCTTGAAGAGAATTAAGAGAATGATCTAGCAAGATTTATTAAGGAATATGTACCAGAACCTACTAATGTTATAACTAAAGTAAAACACCAGAAGGACATGGTTAGGGCCAAAAGAATCATTGTAGACTCTATTAAAGATCACTTGATCCCTCGAGTGGATTCAAAGAAAACTCCAAAATAAATGTTTGATTCCCTAACCAGAATGTATGAAGGAAAGAAAATCAACAAAAAGATGAATCTAAGAACTCAACTCAAAATTACAAGGATGCAAAAAGGAGAAACAATTCATGAACATTTCTCTAAAATATCACAATTCAAAGAGAATATAGAAGTAATTCGAGATAATATAGATGAATATGAACTCATAATGATAGCTCTTAATGGTCTCAGAATAACTTGGGATGTGTTCATCCAAACCATTTGTTCTAGAAAGGAGAAACTACATTTTGGCAGTCTTTGGGAAGAATGTGTTCAAGAAGAAGCAAGAGTATCTAACCGAGAAGCAATATTATCCAGAGATGAAGATAAATCCCTAGATGCTCATGCTAAAGGATAAAATAATATGTCTCACTTTCAGAAGGAGACTCATCAACACAAGGAATCTCACCCTCCAAAGAGATTCCAGAAGTTTCAGAAAGGTCAAAGAAGAGAAAGAGATTTATCCTCTTATCAATGCTACCATTGTGATAAGATGGGACATATTGCTAAGAATTTTCCATATAGAAGATAAGAATACAAGAATATAAACAAAAGGCACCATGCCCATACAGTTAAAGATGAAGAGCCACCCACAAAGATGATTAAAGAATAGATTGAGGACTATGTCTTAATCTCTTCCCTCTCAAGATCAGTGTCACCTGGTGATTATACTTGGCTCATAGATAGTAGTGCTCCCAAGCACATGACTATTCAAAGAGACATTCTCTCTAGTCTTATAGAAAAGAACTTTCCCAAGAAAGTTACACTTGGATATGATTATCAATACCCTATCAAAGGTGTGGGAGAGTCAAATTACAAACTTGATTCAGGAATCCCAATGAAGATGAAGGATGTACTATGTGTACCAGGTTTGACAGAGAACTTACTTTCTATCTCATCTTTAGATAAGAAAGGCTTCATAGTTTATTTCATAGATGGATAATTTATTATGTGGCGTAAAGGAAAAACTATAGAATATGCAATTGTTATTGGAACAGAGGAAGGTGGTTTGTATAAGATAAAAGGTCACCCAATTACAACCTTGACTCATTCCATTAAAAGTCCATGTGAAATTTGACATAGAATAATATCTCACATCAACTACAAGGCATTAGCATATGTGAGAAAGGTAGTCACAAGTCTACCAGGATTCAAATTTGATCATGAAGGTGTGTGCAAGGGATGTGCACCAGGAAAGAACATAAATAATCCTTTCCCAAAGAGCGAGAGTAAAGCAGAATGAGTCTTATAACTCATCCACTCAGATGTATGTGGACCAATACCATCAACCTATATTAGTGGGTATGTATACTATGTGTCATTCATTGATGATTATTCTTGCAAAACCTGGGTTTACTTTTTGAAATCAAAAGATGAAATGTTTGGTAAATTCAAGGAATTCAAAGCCTTGATAAAGAATCTTTCTAAAATAAATATCAAGATACTCAGGTCAGATAATGGAGGAGAATACACCTCAAAAGAGTTTGTAATATTTTGCATAGATGTTGGGATTAAGAGGGATCTAACCACTCCCTACAATTCTCAACAAAATGGTGTAGCAGAAAGGAAGAATAACTATAATGGAAGAAGTGAAGACTATGATCCATGATCAAGATCTTCCAATGCAGTTATGGGAAGAAGCAAAAAGAACAACAATGTATGTACAAAATAGATTATCCCATAGTGCACTTGGGTTCAAAACCCCCGAAGAAATTTTCTCCATAAAGAAGCTAGAAGTAAGCCATTTCAAGATATTTGGTTGCCCAGTGTTTGTACACATTATGAAGGATAAGAGAACCAAGTTGTACCCTTCAGGAAAGAAGGGAATATTTTTTGGATACTTTGAGGTCTCCAAGGCCTTCATAATTTAAATACCATGCTACCATCATATTGAGATCAACATTTATGCAACCTTTGATGAAGATGCAACATTCAATAAATCAAAGAGATTCCATCTTGAAGAAGTATATGAAGAAGAACCTGTAGCTCCCAGAGTTGTAAAAATAGTGAGGGAAGTCACAGTTTCACTTGATGATGAGATTCATGAAGATCATGATATGATAGAGTCTCAAGAACCTCCCCATATGATGATATCTCACAAGATAAATCCATCTTGGGCAAGGAAACTTATTCAAGATGGAGAGAAGTATGGTGCCCCTGAAGGAACCATGAGACAAGTTAAGAAACCTAATCCATTCTCCAGTTATATGGATTTGATGTGTGCTCACATAGAATAAGAGCCTACTTTCTTTGAATAAGCCATTCAAAATAAACAATGGGCATATTCCATGACAGAAGAATACCAATCCATTATAAAGAATGATGTATGGGAAATAGTTCCCAGACCAAAGAGAAAGAATGTGGTATCTTCCAAATGGATATACAAGATAAAACATGTTGCTGATGGAAGTATTGAGAAATATAAAGCAAGGTTTGTAGCTTGTGGATTTTCTCAAAAGGAAGGCATAGATTATGAAGAGACATTTTCTCCTATAGCTAGATACACTTCAATCAGAACCATCATATCCCTTTCAGCTAAGATGAAGTGGAAGTTACACCAGATGGATGTGAAAACAAATTTCTTAAATGGTGTCATTGAAGAGGAAGTGTACATATAAAAACCTCAAGGGATTGAGGTTGAAGATAGAAATAAACATGTATGCAAGTTGAAGAAGGCTCTAACGGATTGAAACAAGCTCCTAGAGCTTGGTATGGAAGAATTGACAGTTTCCTGATGAGCTTGGGCTTTACCAAGAGTAAAGTTGATTCTAACCTTTACTTAAAGTTTATGAATGATGAGTCAATTATATTATTGTTGTATGTGGATGACTTATTCTTAACTGGAGAAGAAAATCTCATCACTAATTGTAAGAAGAAGCTCACTGCAAAATTGAGATGAAAGACCTAGGCCTGATGCATTATTTCCTAGGTCTCAAAGTTTGGCAGAGTCCATAGAATATTTTCCTTAACGAAGGGAAGTATATTGTTGGAATATGGAAGAGGTTTGATATGTTGGAGTGTAAATCCATGAACACACTCAAGCTCATGGTTGGTACTTCGTCAGAATTGGTTGATGCTACGTTGTACAGAAAAATCATTGGATTGTTGATGTATCTGATGAACACCAAGCCAGATATATTTTTTTTTGTGAACACCTTGAGCCAGTATCTGGTAGAGCCCATACGTGTTCACCTTGTTTCTGAAAAACATGTGATTAAATACCTTAAGAGTACATTGTACTTTGGTCTCTGCTACAATGGAGATCAATACTTTAGACTTTTTGGTTATACCGATTCAGATTGGGCTGGAAGTGTTTCTGATGAAAATAACACTTCAGGATGTTTTTCACTCTGGGGTCAGGCATGAATTCATGGAATAGTAGGAAGACATCTAGTATTTCTCTCAGTATGGAATAAGTGGAATACATTGTTGCATGTTCCACTAGTTGTGAAACCATATGGATTGAGAAGTTGTTGGCAGGTCTATTTGATCTAGAGATGGAAGCAGCCATGATTCTATGTGATAACCAGAGCTGCATAAAGATGATAGAGAACCCTGTGTTCAATGACAAGTCAAAACACATAGAAATAAAATATCATTACATCTTTCATATGGTGCAGAGAGGAGCCATAAAGCTCCAATATGTTAGGACAGATGAGCAGGTTGCAAATGTGTTGACCAAGCCTCTGTCTCATGTAAATTTTGAGCACTTTTGAGACAAGATTGGTATAGTCAAAAATTAGGAATGATGTTGATGATACTATGGTATCCTGACCAACAGTGGGTAGCTCAGTTAGGATTTTATATCCTAGGGGACTGATCATCCCTGGACAGATCTAGAAGGTCTAGTAAGAATGGTCTGTCAAAGTACTTGTGCATGTATATGATAGTTGTGGTCAGTAGTGGTATCTCTGTTAGGATTATTATAATCCTAGGGAATAGTATGATTCCTGGGAAGATCCCGAATATCCAATAAGGATGGTCTGTAAGAGTACCACATGATAGCTCCGTTAGGATTATATATCCTATGGAATATTATGATTCCTAAGAAACTCTTTAGGGACTGTCAGAGTACCAAAATATGTTGCAACACCTGCCTCATTCTATTTCTCCATGATGATGATAATGTTGCTCCATTCTTCATGTTGTGATGATGTTGTTGCTCCAAGCTTCGTGCTATGATGATGTTGTTTCTCCAGCCTTTGTAATGTGATGATGATGTTGTTTTTGTTGATGTTATTGATGATGATGATGTATTAGTGTTATATTGATCCATGTTGATGCAGATGTTGATGATTCCATTCTAGGTCCTTGTTGTGGATGATGATATTAACGATGAGAAAAAATTCCGATGATTTATAGATATGTCATTCAATATTCTAGATGTTTTTTATATTTCTTCCCTCTCTCTCTCTCTCTCCTAATGATGTTGTTGAATACCCTTCTTGTTAAGGGTGAGTGTTGAAATATTGTAACTGCAAAGAGTATTCTATTTATTATTGAGTCATTATTTATTAGATCAATTACCTTTTGTGGATTGATCATGTCGAGCATTGTAAATGACCAAATCCCCTTTTGTGGATTGGTAAAACCCTAATTATATTATGCTAATTAATAAGTCGGCCCCTAGGCCTAATTAAAGTGGTTTTAACCACTAAGAAGAGAAGTTGGCCCTACCCAGTGAAGAGACACATTTCCAATGCCTGCCAGCTAGTATAAACAAAGGAGGCTAGTGCCTCATTATCACACTCACTCATTCACTCATCAAGTGCTCAAGTTTGGAGAGTTGCATTTGGGAGAAGGAGGAAGAGAGAGGCACATTTCTCAGTGTTGTATATTCTCTAGTGTTTTGGTTTATTTTCTTGGAATTGTATTGGCTATCTGTATTAAGAAAGTTTTTGTTGGGTTTTCTCCCCCATGAGGGTTTTCTAGGATAAATGTTGTGCATATTGTGATTGTGTTTCTCTCAATGATCCTAACCATGCTATTGTTATCTATTAAATTGAAAATAAACCTAATAATATCTCAAAACTTAACACACCCAACAGTAGCTCAAGAGAATCCTCGGGTAGTTGGAGATACTTAGACAAATTATATTTTTAGATAAACTATGTGTTTCTTTACACTAATCACATCTCTACTTTGTAGGTTCAGACATGTATTCGAGAAAGATAATGATCAGTAAGGAATCTTTTATCGAGGCCTCTCGTAGTGGCCTACATATTGAAGATGAACCGGACATTGTTAGGTCCATGCATGATGGAACCTATGGACTCCTAGACAAAAAAGGGGATGCACTCAAATGGGACGGTGTGTATCAAATGTTCAAAAAAGATAACTTCTCCACCAATTTCAAAGACTGGGATGAACTGAAGATATTTAAGAACATTAGAAGGTCTGGAATATTCAAAATAACATCTCATGTTGTTGTGTTCCCTTTCACTAACACCATCGCTTGGATATTGAAGCACGTAGATTTGGGGAATATATGTTTGCAACTCTAGAAGGGATCCCATAGCATCATTTCGATCTAAAGACTTAGAAAAATTCTATCATCTCAAGAAGGGGACTAAGAAGCTAAAAAACAAACTTCTTGTTGAGTTCCAACACACAACCAAGGAGCTATGTCCTAGGTGGTACAATATAGACAAGAAATTGAAACTTGTACCTAGGGGAGGGTACCGTACAACAAAAATAAGGAGGCCTTATCAGTACATGGTAGACATGCTATGTAGGCTACATGGGGAGCAAGATGCCTCCCAGTTCCCCCTGTCATACATGCCATTTATTTATTACTGCACATATGACGGATTATCATTTAACTAGGATGACATCTTATCGGCCAACCTGATGGAATCCATCACTGAAATTGTAGATTCTCAACTGATATCATTCCTAAGTTTCCACATGTCTTCATACCTTGTGAACATCAAGTGTGTATCCCACCAATACCCAAATATGGGTTATAAATGGAAACCATCAGATGAATCCATTCATATAAATTGAAAATTTCTCTAGGAGCACAAGTACATGATGAAATACCAAAATATGTACGAGCACTTTTTGGCTCATCTGTATGAGTTTATATTTTTCACGCCATCCCCATATGTGATTGACAAGGCCATAACTCTCATAAAAAGGATATGGAATTGGTACCTTATGGATCACCGTACTTATATCAAGGTTTACAGTTCCACAAAATCCCCCATCTCCTCCCTTAGTTTGTACCAAAAAAGCTAGTACTCCAGGAGGTGGCATATCAAACAGTGATCCATGGAGTAGGAGGAATTTTATACTAAGGAAAAAAGGAAATATTTCCAACACTCCCACTATACATTGGTGTCTACTCATTTTCAAATACCAAGAAAACACATGAAAAATTAAACACCTTTCTCTCATACCATTTTGGAGAGCAAAGGTTCAAGAGACACAACCCAAAAGGTGTTGTAAAAGAACATTTCAACAAGGTAGGATTTCCTTGGGAATATACAATAAAAGTTTGAAAGGAGGAGGAGGTACATCTCATTGAAAAAATGTATGATGAAGTCAACTTCAAATATGGGGAAGACCCTTAGGAAGGATTTAAAATGAGAATAAAGAACAAGAAGAATCCTGAAAGAAAGTAGAGAAAGAGACAACAAAAAATGAATCTTCCGCTTCTTCTTCTACACAATCAGGATCAGTAGATGAAGAAGAGATGTTGGCGAGTAAAAAGAGGAGGAAGAAGGATAAGTTTCAAAATAAAATAAAAAATGACATCACTGAGAAAAAGAGGAAAATTGTTGAAGAATCCAAAGCCAAATCCAAAGCAAAGGTTGTAGCAAAGGCAACTTCCCAGAAGGAAGCTAAGCAAAAGGAAGAAGTAGAAAAAGTTGTAGCAGACATGGAAGTAGTAGACAAAGAAACAAGGGAAGAACACAAAAAGAAATACGAGGAAGCCAGAAATAGTGAGACGGTCCTAATCAACATCGATATCCCTAAGATATCAATAGTCGGTGCCAACAAACATGGACAATTCAACAAACTAATTTTTGGACCATGTACTCCATTCGGGCCAAATGAGTTACCCAACTTGAATAATTTATTATATGACAAAGCATCAAGTAGGATCATGCAAGAAAAAGAGGAGAAAGTACCAGTAACATGAGGGAACCCAGCCTCAGTCATTACACAGATCCCCATGACACAACATGTCAACAAATACCCAATATCCATAACCTCAATTGGATCTGCTTTTTGGAATTCCACAGAAGATAACATCTGAGATTTGTGACAGTGAAATATAGAGAAAGAAGCAAGGATTAGAGAGCTTGAGGAAACGATTCAATAGGTAAAGGTGGATGAAGGCATCCTTTAGAGTTTCAAAACTAGCATGGAGAATATCAGAACTGAGCTAGAGGAGGATTTAATCAACATGTACGCTCATATTCACATGTTTAAGGAATTAGCTGCTATAATCATATACCAACATAGCACGGTGCAAAACCAAGATCACACAATTCAACATTATCGGGGAAGGTATGAACATTATTGATAAATAGATCATAGAAAACCTGGATGCAACAACTGATCTCTATCGCCCCTCATCCAGGGAAAGGAAAACTGACACCTATAAACTAGAATACTTCCAAAAAGCTACATACAAATCATACAAAGAAACTACAAACTCAATGGAAATTTGTTCATGCATACCCAAAGTGGCACAAGAATTACTCAAGTTATGTTGAATTCTCCAAATAGAGGATCTTGGAAAAAATATTATAATGGAAGAACTGGTCGACAAGGTACGTGACAACACAAGTCATAGATGAGGAGTCATCGAGGCACCCACCATAGTAACTACAGACCTAATAAATAAACACCTTATTCAACCAAAAAAGTTCCATACTATGGTTCATGAATTCATGGATACATTATCAAAAGATATGCAGACCCTTGATGACAAAGTGGCTTTGCACATGGACACCATAGAAGAGCTTGCATGTTGTAGACTCGTATATTTTCATAATCAACTGGAAATATGGGTAGCATACTTTTGGTACAAGAATCTGTAAAAGGAAAAAATAACAAATTCAAAATTGCTATTACCTGTACCATATTTTGTCTTTTCAGAGCTACTCTGAATTTTGTCTTTTCTTTGTACACATGCCATTGAGAAGAGGGGAGATGAACAATTTTGTAGCAGTTTCTTTAGGGGAAAACAAAGAGTCAAAAAACGGTTAGGAAAAAAAGTATAAATAGAAGAATATACCTACTTTGAAAGGGCTCTTAAGCATTGTATAAACTCAAGAACTAGTTCAAGGACATATACTGTGTTATTGAATATTGAGAAGCCCTCTAGGCCAGTTTTAGAAAGAGAGAAGAACTTGTGTCTGTGGATGTTTTATTGTGAACTGTTTCAAGTGGAATGTACGTTGATCACATGGATTGTAAGGATAATGTTTGATTATACTAATCTGATGCATTCAATGTCATTTTGTAGTATAGCTATTCTTTGTCATATTTATAAGTCCTAAGATTATGAGTTGTTAGGTATGCAGTAATATAATTTGGAATTTTCTGGTTATATGTTTGTATGCATGTGTTTCTAACTTTTCACCTTTCTACTATGTGGGTGAGGTTTTTTTGGCAGATTTTAGTTTCATTATAGCTCATTTTGGTTACTTGATTTCACTCTTAGATAGGATAGGATAAATTAGAAGTAGATTATATTTATTTTTATACATCGTCTTCATTTACATATTTACATTGCATAACCATCCATCTTCACCCTAATAAGCAACAATGTCATACATACCAAACTCGGTATGGGTCTCCTGAGCCAAACAATGCATAGTCTGATTAGGACCATGCATTGGGGAGAACCCCTTACTATTGCAAGGTGAATTCTTCCCCGTCAACCAAATTCTTGATATAAGGAGGGTGTATGGATTACATAAACGATATGCATAATCACGGTCAGTCCTATGAAATAAACCCTATTTCGAATCTTTTCCCACATATCATTCTTGAACAGGAGATTACCTATGAGGATACAAACCCTAATTTTGAAAGTTCCATATGTAGTCCTGAAACTCATACAAAAACTTGGTTTTGTGTGCCAAAAGAAAATCTCACTGAAACTCACCGTATCACATGTTCTTACACAAAATTACTTGGTAAGATACCGATAACTTCAAAGCTCAAAAGGAGGAAATATACCCATGTAGGACGACCAGTCAAGCTTCCCACTATTTTTGTTGAATCTGTAGAATACCTCATCAAACTGTGCTACAAGATATTCCAATACCCTTGAGTCTTTTTCCCCATACCCTCCTGAATTCGAACATAACCTTGACGGCGAAAACCCTGAAATATTTATTGAACAGATCATGGGTGAGAATTGAGAGAAAATGGAAGTGATCCCACCTTGTATGTCCAAAGGTGATTTAAATTTAGCAAGACCCTTACATGAAATGCTTAGGAAATTTGAAAAGGTCCTTCCCAATTTTGATCCGAACAGACCTAACTCACTAGAGGATCACATAAAAAAATTCTTCTTAGCCACTCACTTTCTAAATGTCCAACATGAATATGTGGTTTGTAGGTTGTTTCCTTACACCTCCTTTGGCATAACATCTACCCAATACTTTATTCTACCACCCAATTACATAACCTAATGGGAGGACATTGAGAATGTATTTATTAGAAAATTTGGTGAACGGAAAACAAGTGCATCCTTGTATAAGGAGTTAGGGGCCATTAAAATGGATAAAAGGGGAAAAGTGAAGGATTTCAATCTGTGATTTCTCATGGTCCTAACTAATTCTATTGTTGATATAGCTCCTTCACAATCCTTAGCCATCGAATACTACATTGTGGCTCGTATCCCTTCCATAGGCATATTTTTCAAGTGAGATAATAGAGACACTTTAGCTCTGAATTTCGATGAAGTTGAAACTGTAGAAAGGGAGTTATCCTCATATGACCATCACTCTCACTCTAATAAAATCAAGTCCGTGGGAAAAAAATATTTATTGCTAACAAAGTCGCTTGAAAAGGAACCCAAGGATATTGACAGTGTACCGAAGTTAGTCAAGAAATTGTCAAATGGAGTCATGGATCTCAATAAGAATGTCATGGAAGGATATTTAAGGCCTGTAAATTTTTTCTCATTTTTTAAAGAAATGACAACCCACCTAGACCACCTAAAGCTCCTCAAATTGCATTAAGTCTAGATAACTTTGACAAAGATAATTTTTTCTTATGTCACCAACAAAACCACTCTAAGAAGATGTGCCCTCAATGGGTAAATTCCATGACCTTGGTTATAAATCAGTTATTAGATAAGAAAAGTATGAACGATGAAAAACCAAGTGACACAGTGAATGACGATACCAATGAGGAACCTCCCGTGGACGTTTCTATGTTCCTTTGGGACTGGTGTATAGAGTCAAACAATGAGAAAATAGAAGAAATATTTGTAGAAAATACACCAGTAGTGAAGGATGTCCCTAGAGATTACAACTTACGCAACAATGGTCCACCTCCCAAAACCTCCTCTTCATAAGACACTGACATTCCTCTTAGGAATATTACCCCTCCTATTCCTACTCTGAAACCAAGTATCTCGACCTAGACAAAATAAAAAAATAAATCTGATACGGTTGTTCTGGGTAACATCAATAAACCAAGTACATCCAACCCAACTGCAAATAGTTCCAAATACAACACAGTAGAACCCAACAACAATATGAGTGGCACATAATCAAACTCAGCAATGAGAAAACTAGAAAAGCAATCTCTAGATTATAATATTATAGAAGATATGAAGAAGACAAAAGAAAATTTATCTATGTTCGATACCTTCTCATTACCACAACAATGTGATCTACTGCATGATGATTTTAAACCTGATAATTCTCGAAAGAGAATCATTGTTGCTATTGACAGTGTTCCTAAAAATGTTGAAGAAAAATAATTCCACCAAATGGAGATCAAGGCTTCCATAAACGCAACAAGCATAGGTGCACACTAAAATCTCAGGTACCTCCTTTCCTAGTTACCTATGAAATTTTCAATTCCAATGTACACAATTGCTTAGCTGACTCTGGTGCCTCATAAAACATCATTCCCTATGTACTGTTTCAAAATATAAATAATGTCCCACAGTTAACCAAAACAAGAATCATACAGCTAGAAAGGACATATGCCAAAGTGAAAGGAGAACTTACGCATGTCTTAATTAGGCTTGCATCAGACCCTAGAGTACATGAAGTTATTGATATTGTTGTGGTTGATATACCTGAAAGTTATGGTTTGTTGTTAAGCAAAGATTGGTTGACTAAACTTCAAGGATATTTTTCAATCCATTGGTCCCATATGTGGCTTACTTATAAAGGTAAACCAAACCGTTTCCACGTAGACACTGAATCACACATGAAACACATGATAACTGAGTTAGAAGGTAAAAAAAAACCCATAATCTTTGCTCACATTGTCCTAGGAAATTATGTTTTAGAGACTAATCATGGCTATTATGAAGCATAGCCATCCGAAACACAAATAGATACCTAGTCTAAGCTCCTTCCATGCGATCAAACTAATGATAATGAATGTGTAGTATTAAAATAATTAGCTTATTGTATTATTAATCCACATGTATATACTAACGTTTGACCATGTTTTTTGATGGCTCCAAATCCCAACACAAATCCAAAGCAAGATCTGTCCTCATTGATCCACACCAACACAAAATGCTCATATCTTTCCGATTGGAATTTGATTGCACCAATAACACTGCAAAATATGATGCCTTGTTCCAAGATTTGAACACATCCATTGACCTTAAGGTAAAATTCCTATAGGTGTTAGGCGATTCAAAAATAATAGTTAGACAGGTAAGAAACTACATTCACTACATGTCTCCACATTTAAGAGATTATTGTTACATTCACTACATGTCTCCACATTTAAGAGGTTATTGTTACCTCGCCCTAACTATCGCAAGTGTCATAAAAGTGTAATATACACCTTGTTAAGTGTTGCATACAACTTGACACCATGAAAGAACATTTGTGACAATCCCTAGTCAATGTGGAGGAGAAATATATTATATGAAAGTCAAAATACTATGTGCACATGAATTATTTATTAATATTCATAAAAATAAGAATCCACCTCACATTTAGTTTCCTAATCTCTAGGAGAGGTTGAAAATCTCATGGATGGTTGAGATATTTTCTCAAACCAAAATACTAATTTGGTGGATCTTGAGAGATATTTCCTCCTTAAAATCCTTGAGAGATATTTTCTCCCTAAAATCCATGAGAGATATTTTCTCCCTAAAAATATTGGAGATCCCATTTTAGTGGATCTAATGAGTGGTATTCTCCATGGTCGATAAGCCTCCAAATCCTATATAATGAGGACTTTCCATGGAGAAGAGGAGGAATATGAGAGGTATCAAACCTTTGATTCTAGAGAAATGAGACGGAAAAATATATCAAACTTATGATCTTGGGATTCATGCAAGGGTCTAGATGAGGAGAGCTTGGAGGAGTGTTGTATCATCATCTATGTTTGTAAGTATTGTCTATGGGTTCTCATTTTAATATTCTTGGTCTATTTCTTTCAAGCTTGTGTATTCTTGCATGTGCTTGTCTATTGTTCCTTTAATATTTGTAGATGAATTTGTTTGATCTAATCTTGTAGAGTAGGAGTTATTTGTTTCTCTTTGTTGTGTATTGCATGGGAGGTATCAAGCTTCACTAAGGAGTTTGGAGATCAAGATCAGATTGGAAGAAACAAGGAAAAAATTCAAAACTAGGTGCATCACACCTTTTATCCCTCTCTGTCTTTCTGATTAGTTAAACTAAATTCAAAGGGATGTTAGTGTCCACTTGTTTTTTTTGTCTTGGTATTAAGGATATGTAATCCAAGGGAAAGTTCACCTGTCCGCAGGGGAATATTTCCATAACAGAAATTGGCGACTCCATTGGGAAAGGACATTGCCTTGTCTTTCCTTGGATCGTCTAAGATTTTTCCTACAATTATATATTAGTTTTTGTTTGTTTCTGATATACTTCCCTTTCTCTCTTCTTCATTGAAGATTTCACAGAGTCTTTGGCAAATGTTTCTGAGTTTTAAGCCTTATTTATGAGTTTTTGGAAAGGGTAGCACTCCTCTACTGTGTACACTAGAGCGTGGATATAGTATCAACGCTACCTTGTAGTGTATACCAAAGCGATGTAGCACTCTTTCCCTTTATAAACAGGAGTGTTGATCTCCTTTTCTGGGTTTTTTTCCCCCTTTATGCTCATTTTTTCTCAGTCCAATCCAAAGGAGAGTTTTTCTCAGAGACCTTTGAATACTCTTGAATTTCTTTTGCTAAGAGTTGGGAATTTAACATTCATTTATGTTTATCCTTTGAGTTTGCGAATTTTCTCTTAGTTGTGGTCCCCTTGGGTTAACAACATCCATTGGTTATTTTTTCCTTTTGAGTTTATCTGATCTTCGTCTCGTAAAGGTTTCATATTGCTTGATTGTTTAATATTGTTCATCAACTAAGGTTTGCAAATGTTTCTTGGTATTGAGCCTTCTTGTCTTCATTTGAAACATCTCTCTTTTCTGGATGATTAGGACTCTTATGACAACCTAGCTTGATTTTTGTTGTTCTTCGTTTGAGGATTTTCATGAGTGTTTATATTCTTTCTCTTTTACATATTTGAGTTCTTGATTGAATGAGTTATTATACGTGTTTCTTTAATTTCTTGTTATCCTTTGAGTGCATTATTTGTTTGAAATCTTTTTTCTTCGTGTCTTTTGTATCTGCATCTAACTCTTTCATCTTGATTGAAAGTAATGAAGCATTAAAGGATTTTCATTTGCTTTCTTTTAAAATCAAATAAAGAAGATAATTGTGTTCTTTCTTTTGGGTAGTGTAGTAGATTGGATTTATAAAATTTCATTTGGGAATTGGGTGGTTTTGTTGAAGAATGTTGAACCTCTTCTCCATCGCGTATGTAGGATTCATTGAAGAAAAAAAAAATCATCTCATTATTTTGCATTCTTTTGGAGTCGAGTCTAAAACATCATAAGTTTCACTTTCACACCCTTGAATAAACAAAATCCCTAAAATGAAGAGCTTCTAAAATTGATCAGACAATTTATATTATCTGGTAGCAAACCTACATTGGCTTAAAGTGTAGGGATTTGGAATAGGTTGTGAGGATAACTTTCCAAAGCCATCAGACAAACATAGAATCTTGTGCTAGGGAGAGGTAAATCCAATTGTTTGTATAAGAATTGTCGGGATCCTCCTCTCACACAGGGGTTAAACACGAGATTGTGTGTGGGAGAGAAGTGAATATTTCCCCTCCGAAGCTTAACCCACATAGCGAAAATATCGTATATTGGGGGTTCTTCTAGAGAAACAACTGGTTTCATTTGGTCTCGGAGCTTTGTGAATCCCAAATCCATTTTGGGTTCTCAGTAGTATTTCGGTCCACTTGTCTTCAGTTCTCTTGAAGAATTTCAGACTTGTTATCCTGCCCATATGTTCCTTTCTGACTGCCGACTATACCTTCCCAGTGGATGACTGTGATTTGGAAACCTTAGTGGCCTATATCTATAGGGTTGATACACAAGGTGATGGTGAAGGGGATTCTTCATTGTTCCTGGGTCAAACATTGGTCAAACTCACTCTGGCTCCTTGGAGGGTGCACCCACGGGTAAACATATGTGGTAACTTGCACCAAGGTGTAAGTCCATTAAGCAAGTCTCCAATGTAACTGATCCACCCAATCTATCCCAACCCCTTCCTATATTTATCTCGTGATGTTGGATTTCATCACCAACTAGTGGTTTCATTGTGGGAAGGTTTGTTTGATTATTTGATTGTTTGCTTCTTAGATTTGTAGCACATGTTGTTTATTTTCCTTAGTGGAACTTAGGTCGATTCAGCGTCAATGGCATAAATTTCT
>JZKD02S1673381.1:549523-566880 GCA_000966675.3 Picea glauca
TTGGTGGCTTAGGCACTCATTTACAACTGTCTTTGGCCACTGAAAGAAGAGCTTTTTGTGGATTATAGGTTCAAATTTTATCTCTTCTAACCACCGAAAGTGCAGAATAGGGCAGCGTCAATGGCATAAATTTCTAGGAGTTCCAATGAAGGAACCCCTTTTCCCAAGGAATCCTTCACCTTTCCTTCTTTTGGAAATGTTGGTCCTCCGTGCATTTCCACACTGAGTCTTCCGGGACTCACCATTGGGTTACAGGTTTGGTTGTTCCCCACTCCGGTGATATCAAATTTTCACAGTGCTTCGAATCCACCTAATGATTCATATGTAAGCACACCACCCATAGATCAACCTCATGTCGACCTTTCACCTTCTTCATCTGTCAGGTCTCCTGCCCTTTCTCCTTTTTCTCCTAGTGAAATCTCTAAAGCAATTAGCCAGGTTGATAACAAGAGGAAGAAGCTGAAGGGGAAGAAGAAGAATAATTAGAAAGATACCAAGCCTCCAACTGCATTAGGTCATTTTGGATCTGAGCAACCAGCTACTGTTAATTGCACTGGGAGTGTTGATAAAGTCGACAAGTCTAAAATGAAGAATCCTAATCCCAAATTGCCTTGCAGTATTTGTAAGGGTGACCACTTTTTGATGGATTTCCTTATTCTCCCTAAGGTATTAGAAATGTTCTCTTCCACGTCATCATCCCATGATGTACATGCTAGTGAAACCCCACCAACTAGTGACGTTAAGGTTGGTAAGAATAATGGAACTGTTAAATCTCCTTATATGTTATGCAAAAGTGATAATTTCTCTCACCTTTGCCCTCGTATGGACGAGGCTTCTTATATTTTGGAAAAAATTCAACTTCCAACTGGTTATCATAAGATCTCTCCCAAACCATCATTAGTTGATGGACTAGTCAATCTGGTTCCATCCCCGATCAGTCTGGTTGATCAGATGGTCAATGTGGTTTCATCCTCGGTTGAACCACTAACCCAAGTAGTTGATCCAATTCCATCATCAATCATCCTGGATCTTCATATGAAAAGTGAAATTGCAGTGAAAAATCTAGTTTCGTCATCGATCAACCCCACTCTTCATATGAAGAGTGCCAAAGTGGTCGATCTAGTTCTTTCATCGATTGATCCCACTCCTCCCTTGAAGAGTGCAACCAAAGTGGTCGATATGGTTATGTCATCAGTCAATCCCACTCCTCATTCAAAGAGTGAGGATGTCACTCACGTATACCTCATTAATACTGATTCACTCAAACAAGGGGGCACTCCATCCATCCCGATGGCACCCCCTTCAAGCAATCAAATAATTTCTATTAATTGGAATCATTTGACAAAACCCTGTCTTCCTTCTTACGTGCCTTTCCAAATCACTATGCATGTTTGTGATAAGAATATTCCTAACATTATAATAGATGAAGGTTCTTCTATTAGCATCTTATCCATGAATGCTTGGAAATATTTTTGTTCCCCACAGCTTGCGCCCATGACTCAGAATATGTTGACCTTTGACAGAAGCATTAGTCAACCTTTAGGGATACTTCTTCAGTTTCTAGTTACTTTGGGAGGAAAAATGGTCTATGTCAATGTGATGGTTGTTCACGACCTTTTGGAATTTAAATTGCTCCTCAGGTGAGACTATGTCTATGTTATGAGAGATTTTGTGTCCACTCTCTTTCGAGTGATATGTTTCCCTCACATTGGAAACATAGTAATGATAGACAAAATTTCATTCAATGACCCTCATCTTATGGTCAACCATCCGCCTTCCCTAAACGGTCCATACATGCCAGTGATGTCCACCTCGCCACAAGTCAATTATGTAATGAACTGCCCCATGCGTTCAACCCCGCACGAGAGGGAATCTCTCCCTTCTCCTGACTTAGATCCGGTAGTTGACATGGTCATCTCTTCAATAGGGATATTAGAGCCAGATATCCCTACCCTTATCGAGGTCATCGACATGTATTCCTTCCAGAGTGTTTTTATTCCATCTAAAAAAGATCTCTTGGAAGCCATGGCTGACATGTTTCCCTTGACATGTATTCCTTCCAAAGAATTTTCCTCTTGGAAGCCATGATCAAGGAGAGATTTTGAGAATAGTTTTGCTTATTTGTGGCAAGCTCGTTAAAAAATGAAACAGAGGTTTTGAGCATATTTTTTCTTCTCTATGGCAATATCGTTAAAAATGAAACAAAGGATTTGAGCATAGTTTTGCTTCTCTGTGGAAATCTCGTTAAAAAATGAAACAAAGGTATTGAGCATACTTATTTTCATGTGTCAATCTCTTTAAAAAATGAAAACTTCACCTCTCTTATCAAGTAGAGTCTTTTCACTAGATATTGTAGATATCGAGTCGATTATTTAACTAGATCTCGTAGATGTTGAGTTGAGTCTTTCATTAGGTCTCATATTTGAACCTTCCTTTCATCTTCCTTTGTCAGTTGACCTTTTTTCCTCCATCCGGTACAAAAATAGGTAACAATATAAGAATCGACGAATGAAACGAAGCTTGGGGGGACATGTCTCCAGCCTTTGATTATCATTCTAGAGTTAAGCCACTAGATTTTCAAGCTGGGTGTAGAGTACCAACCATCCATGGGTATCCATCAAAACCTTTGGAAATTATGTTGGGAAATTACAAGCATAGTTTAATTTTGTTTCAAGCTTGTGTAAAAATGAAACCAATTCTAAGCTTAGTCTTTATTCTTTCTCATTCTCATAAATACATGAGAATGTGACTAAGTATAATTTTATCACTTTTTCAAACTCGTAAAGGTTATATGAAAAAGGAATCCCATGGAGTTTTCTTTAATCTCTTTTCAGACTCTCTAAATGTGAAAGGATTGTCAAATGATCTTGATTCCTTTCACACTCGTTAAAAGGTTTGAAAGGGCGTGTTTCGAGTGTTATTTTATCTCTTTTTTGGCCTCACGATACTAATTACAAAAAATGAACACTCTAATCAAAGCATGGTTAGAAGAGTTCTCCCCTGTATGTTTTTACACTTTTTCGGGCTTGGAAGACTAAATTTATGAAAAATCCATCCATGGATTCGCCTTTAAGTTCTTTTCAGAATCTCTAAACATGAAAAACCGTGGACTATTCCTTCTTTGGACTCGCTAAACTACACATTGAAGGACCCATATGGGAACGAACCCTTACTTCTTCTAGTTCGTTAAATAAAGGAAGAGGAACTTACCAAAGGTGAGTTATATTGAGCATGTTTTACCATCCTCGAGCTTGTTAAATGAAAAAGAGGTACTCATCTATCTAGGTGGGGGAAACATTTAAGGAAGTAGGTCAAGATTTTGGGAATACTTTATGGAATTTATTGTCTCCCTTGAACATGGAACCTGTTTGTGTCTCATCTTACAGTTAGGTAATCTTTTTTTCACTAATTCATACCAATTCCATGTGTCTCCATACCTTTTTTTCAAGTTGAAGAGTGCTCTTATTTCCATCACATTTCATTATTGGTACTCGTCAAGTCAACATGTTGTCATGCCTCATCATGTGCAAGGGAATTTTTACTTCAAACCATCCATCTGCAGTATTTCCAATTTCAATTTCCTGTGTCAGTCCATACTCATTCGATTCACCATCTTACATCACTTTCCTATGTCAGTTTCATTTCGATGATGGGGGATACATCAACGCCCTCCTTCGACGAGTATTTTCCTGTCGACTTCAACACATCATCCGAGAATTAGAATTAGAAACCAATTAGTACCTTGGGACCTACATGCCTTAATGGCAGGCCTCGTCGCTTCCAAAAATAGGTTTACATCATTGACCGTTGATCGAATGATTCCATGAATGTTCGACATCAATTCATTTATTCACATTCGTTGGAATGTACCAGGGTACCTTGGCAGTCATTGACATCATTGGTGATTTCCATCACACTTGTTAACGATTTACCTCATTGATCGGTAATCAAGTAGTTTCTACCATGTTCAAAATAAAATCATCTATTCACATGAATATATTCGTACTACATGAGGTTTGGGACGAAGACCTTGGGTTGAGAATTCACTTTGTTATCTTCTCTACCCATGCTACAAAGGAGATCATTTCAGCATGATGATATATATTTTGTCACATAGATCCACATTGTATTGGTCTGTGGATATGTTTTATCATCTTGTATCTCCACTGTGTATTTTTCATGGCTACGATCAGTTCATGTAATGGAGGTATGGATCCACATTGTATCTCTAGTGGCCATACCCTTAGTTGGTATTTTTCATGGATCCATAGTGTATTGGTCGGAGGCCATGCTTTGAGTCATATCGTATTCCGAGCATAGTTTTGTCTGCCTCAGAAATGGAACATATATTAATATTGTTTGATGGTTGTTTGCAGCTTCTTCTAGTTTCTCCAAATCCACAACCTTGCATTGAATAATTGTAAAGTGTTTCGGCTATCATTTTCTCTTCTGACCTCACACTTTAGGGGGTAATCTGTTACACATCAAAATTCCACACTTAAGGACCTCTCCCTAAGTGTCACAAGTGTCATATACACCTTGTTAAGTGTTGCATACACCTTGAAACCATGAAAGAACATTTGTCACAATCCCTAGTCAACGTGGAGGGGAAATATATTATATGAAGGTAAAAATACTATGTGCACATGAATTATTTATTAATATTCATAAAAAGGAAATTAATTTAGTGTGAGAATCCACCTCACATTTAGTTTCCTAATATCAAGGAAAGGTTGAGAATCTCGTGGATGGTTGAGATATTTTCTCATACCCAAAACCTAATTTGGTGGATCTGGAGAGATATTTCCTCCTTAAAATCCTTGAGAGATATTTTCTCCCTAAAATCATTGAGATATATTTTCTCCCTAAAAATATTGGAGATCCCATTTTAGTGGATCTAATGAGTTCTCTTCTCCATGGTGGTTAAGCCTCCAAATCCTATATAATGATGGATTTCCATGGAGAAGAGGAGGAAGATGAGAGGCATCAAACCTTTGATTCTAGAGAAAGGAGATAGACAGATATGCCAAACTTATGATCTTGTGATTCATGCAAGGGTCTAGATGAAGAGAGCTTGGAGGAGTGTTGTATCATCATATATGTTTGTAAGTATTCTCTTTGGGTTCTCATTTTAATATACTTGGCGTATTTCCTTCAAGCTTGTGTATTCTTGCATGTGCTTGTCTATTGTTCCTTCAATATTTGTAGATGAATTTGTTTGATCTAATCTTGTAGAGTAGGAGATATTTTTTTCTCTTTTATTTCTATTGCATTGTAGGTATCAAGTTGTGCTAAGTATTTTGGAGATCGAGATCATATTGGAAGCAATGAGGAAAAACTTTGAAACTAGGTGCATCACACCTTTTCTCCCTCTCTCTCTTTCCTAGTTAAACTGAATTCAAAGGGATGTTTGTGCCCACTTGTGTTTTTATGTCTTGGTATTAGGGGTCTATAATCCAAGGGAAAGTGAACCTATCTGCAAGGGAATATTTTTGTAACAGTTACCAACAACAAGTATGGGATTTACTTTATTCTTTTTAAGTTTTTAATATTGAATCTATACCTCATTGTCAGAATGCCACTGTAGACATCTTGGAAAATTCAGCTTCTATATATACACCTCTTAATGATGGTTTCTCTGTTGAAATAAGTTACAGGCCTTCGATACTAGATAACATCATGAACTGACGAGTATTCAATAATGATACTCAAATTATAATTTTCCTCACTAGTTCATATGTCTTCCAAGATTCTTTGATTAACGATGAATCCCATCAAAAAGACCTTCAAAATTGTCGGGATGAGGCAAGCAAATTGAAATAAAATTGCGTCCCCAAGAATGTGTTGACACTTGAGAAGATATTTGATTTACAGACTAAGTTTAGAAGGCCTAGTAATCCAAAGACCAACAGTTCAAGCATGATGCATTTTTTGGTCAATATAGGGACCTTTGAACAACCTAAGTATGTCAACCTAACAACATTTTCTTCATAGGTATAAATGTACACATTTACATAGATGTTCAAGAAGTACCATGATGTGTTTTCATGGAATTATGATGATTTGAAGACTTATGAAACCCGGATAATTCAACATGTGATCCCAATTAAAAAAGGTGTCAAACAATTCCAGGGAAATCTAAGGAAGATACATTCGACTCTTGAACCACGCATCCAAAAGGAATTGAAGAAAATATTAGACGCCTTAATCATTTTCAAGGTTTGTCATTCAACTTGGGTGTCGAATATGGTTCCCATAAGAAAGAAGTCGGGAGATATTAGGATATGTATAGATTTTTGAAACCTAAACTGAGCTTTCTAAAAAGATAATTACCCAGTTCCCCCCATGGAACAAATCTTGCAACTCATCTCTCGCTCCGAGATGTTATTTCTATTAGATGGGTTTTTAGGATCCAACCAGGTTCTCATCGCTGAACCAGACCGATTGAAAACCACATTCAGAACTAAATAGGGGACATATGTTGACTAATTGGGTTGGCTGCCATTGATGTCAACCCTTGAAGAAAGTATGGTAGCGAACTATGGTAGCACAAAGGTTTGGGTAATGGACCCAATTTTGTTTGATGGATAATGGTATGAGTTTTGATATATTTTCATGTAAAACTATTCTATATGGATAGTAGATGTCATTTCATTTCCAGTGGTATGTGGAACGTCACATAACTCCTCATGGTTAGAGAGTTATGGCCATGTGAAGGTTGAGAACCCTCATGAGTCATCTAGAAGCCCCAAAATGTCAAAGTAGTCAAATTGTTTGCAAAGAAGAAATTATTTAAATAATAAAGTAAAGTGATGAGTGTACTATAAGTCAAAGAGGATGCAAAAGAAGTTATTTAAATAATAAATTTAATGGAGAAATTACTAATTATGGAAAGTGGTTAAGTTAAGTGGACAAGTTATAAGTGGGTTAACCCTAAAATAAGGAAATCGGGTTAAGATGGTTAGAAGGTAACCCCTTGAGGAAGCTACATAAAAGTATAAATAAGAGGCAAGGGTCTCTCATTCAATACACACTTGAATATCATTTAATATCTATTTTTGTGAAAGGTTATTTGGGCAGGTATTATTGATAGAGAAAAGTGCAACAGAAAAAGTGCAGCAACAAAAGTGCGGGAGAAAAATCGTGGAAGGAAAAATATAGAAAAAAAGTGCGATAGAAAAATCGCAGCAAGAAAACTGCAATAGAAAAAGTGCGGCAAAAAAAAGTGCGGCAGGAAAATCATGGGAGGAAAAGTGGGGAAGAAAAAGTGTGGTAGGAAAAGTGCGGCAGAAAAAGTGCAACAAGAAAAGTGCGATAAACAAACCACGGCTGAAAAATTGCAGCAACAAAACGCTACAAGAAGAAAAAGGTATTGTTTTCATATGTGTAGTGTTGAATTAATGAATCAAGTTGAGGGTTTGCCTTGTAAATATGTTGGATTCCCTCTTGGGAATTTATGGCTTGTTGTAGAGTTTATATGAGGCAGATCTACTCAAATTTAGTATTGGTTCATGTTTGAGGGATTTTTGTTGAGGTATGTTGTTGAATTTATTGGTACAGATAAAGGTTGTATAACAGTGAGGTTCTAGCACATGGTTTTAGGTACAGACTTGTGGTATAGTGTTTGAGGTATATGTGATCATATCAGATTGGTTGATGAGTATAAAGTGACACGTTTCTCAGTGACATATTCAGTTTCTACAGTTGAGGTACATGTTGGGTACATGGTTGAGACAAGTAGTTGATGAGTTGGCACATACATGAGGTGTATAGTTGATGATGTTGGTACATCTTGATGAGTCATATTTTATGTGTATTTGATGCATGACTGGTACATATTTGGTGCATGGTTGATGCACTCGTTGATGGTACAGGTTGGTGCATGGTTGATTCACTTTTTTATGGTACAGGCTCATTACAGGTTGTTTGGTACAGGTTGGTGCATGGTTGATGCACTTGTTTATGGTACAGGTTGATTACAAATTGATTGGTATAGGTTTACAACAATATATCTCACAATGATAGTGTCACAATGGTTCCATCATTCTACTTTTATTTCAGGGTGGTTGGACGGGGCAAGGACAGGTGATTGTAGCCACCTTTCAGTTGTAGTCAAAGAACACAAGGGGTTGTAGCCTCCTTCTGGTTGTAGCCAGAGAATTGGGGAGTTGGATCTTTCCTTAGGTTGTAGCCTAAGAAACTAGGGGGTTTGAGCCTCCTTCCAGTTGCAGCTAGAAAACAAAGGAATTTGGTACTTCCGATGAATGTAATTCTTAAAGACATATAAGAAAAATAATTTTGTGGTTTTCTCCCACTTTGGGTTTCCACGTAAAACATTGGTTTATTGTGTATGTGTATGATTTCTCATTTGTTCATTGTTTATTTACTCTGCAATGATTGGATGATAGTGCTACATTCATATAACACTTTCATTTTATGGTGAAAAGGGATTAAATTTCTTTGTTACTGATTCACCTCCCTCTCAGTAATCCAACAATTTGTATCAGATTCGGTTCCTTCAGGAAACATTTCAACCATTGGAAGGAGATCATGGATTATTCTGAGAATGGAGTACCAATGTTTAATGTTCGGAATGGTTTTAAGTATGAGATGTGGAGAAGAAAGACGAAAGTATTTTTACAGGAACAAGGACATTATATTTGGCTATCGATTGTTACACGATATGATAGTTCAAGAAAGGCAAAGACTACAACCAAGAAGGAATTGAAGAAGATAAAAAAATATCAATGGATTTCATCTTGGAAGGATTACCTAATCCGGTAAGAGAAAAGGTTGGTAAATGTTCATCAACCAAAGAACTTTGGGATAAGTTACATGAAATATATTCTTCGCCCATCGCAGATTCAAAAAATTCCAAAGAAGATGTTGATACAGATCAAGAAGAATTATGTTCACCATGTAAAACAGATCTAGAAGATGAAGAGTACATAATCACCAGAGGTATGTTTTTTTTAATTTAATTGTGAAAAAAATGGACATCTTGAAATAGAATGCCATGAAGGAAATTAGAAAGAAAAAATAATTGAAAAGGAAGACAATTATGAAGCAGAATTGATTAGTTCTTTAGATGAACTAAGATAAGAAAACAAGTCACTCAAGAAATAATTGATGAAACAAAAGGAAAGTGTTCACATTTTTTAAGAATCCCAACAAGTTATCAAGAACTTAAGAACCCAGCTAGAAGAAGCCAAAAAGATCGAAGAAAATTTTGAATATCAAAAGTAGTATTTGGAAGCCAACATAGAAGCACGAAAGGAAGAAGAAGAAATGAGAGAGAATATATTGACAGATCATCTTAAGGAAAGAACTAACGATCTAAACCAATTTGAGGCAGAGTTTGATCAAGAAGAGAAAGGAGTTGAAGAAAAAATAATCACATTAAAAATTCATCTTGAAGAAGTGAAAACAATAGAAGAAGTCATGAAGTCTCAGATAATGAAGAAAGAAGAATAGGTTGAGAAGCTTGAAGAAGAAGTTGTCACATTGAGAAGTAAAATCGTCAAGTTCAACAAGAACGTTGAAGAGACAGAAACATCCACATCAGTTATAGAGAATGAAGAGAAGCACTCTAGGTTGCTAGAAAAGAAGAATGCAGAAAATAGAAAGAGTTATGTAGAAGTACTCAAAGGAAGGAATCATGGTCAACTAGAATCTAAGAAAACTATTGAATATACATCTTCAAGAAGTCCATCCATGTTCAAGCCACAAACAAGCTTCAATCATGATCATGATCAGTCAAGACAAAACTTCAGAAGGATTGTGCCACAAAGAAGAACATTCACTCCCATGTATGCAAATTTATTTTATGGTCATTGTTTTTATTGTACTAACTTTGGACACAAGGTTGTAGATTGCAGGGATTATAAAAGAAATGCTCAAGAAAGAAATGCCTATGTGGCCCCACGTAACATTGAATGTTACAAATGTCATAACTATGGACACATAGCTAGTGATTGTAGAAGCATGATCGATACTTCCATGAAAGAAAAAACTGATATCAAATGTAAGAAAGTATGGATAAGAAAACACGAAGAACAAGTGAACAAAGACCAGGTCCTAGAGATCACAATATTAGAAATAAAACAAGATGAAGAAAATTCTACAGAGAAAAAGAAAGAGGTCAGATACAGAAAAGTTTGGAAAACAACTGAAATAAAAGAAGGACAGGTAAATAAGGAACTGGTTCAAAAGATTGTACTTTCATGCATTATAGTGAAAGATGAATCCACATACATAAAGAAAGAAGTCATAGATCAGAGAGATGATAAATCTACTAATGAAGATGATGATGAATACACTTCAGAGCAAGAATTGTTTTGAGCCATCTGACTTAGAGACTCCCAGATAATATAAAAAATGGACAGGGGGAAAGTCTATGTGGTAGCTGAGACAAGCCAAAGAACCACCTTCCAGAAACTTGCAGAATTTGAGTAGACAGATTCAGTGCATTCAGTTAGCAGAAGTACAATGTGATAGATTAATCAGTTGTAGTAGTACTCCATGATAGTACAGTGACAAGCGGTTCAACATTATGGACAGTGTGCAGTAGAGTCTTGGACAGTATGGAAAAAGATGGATTCATAAGAACACTTAGTAGGTTTGGACAGATATATGACAGTGGACGAGAGCATGGATTCATAGATTGGTTCAGAGAGTGGTTCATAGACAAAGGAACATTATCATAATGGATGATAGTTACACAGGAAATGGCTCGAACAATGCTAATGGATTCAAAATTGACAGATATTTTTTGGACACATGCAGTGCATACATCAGTTCACATTCAAAATAGAGTAATTCTCAGACACAACAATGATAAAAATTACTACGAGCTATGTAAAGGAAGACCAACAAATGTGAAGCACTTTAGAGTATTTGGAAGCAAATGCTACATCAAAAGACAAGATGGCAGAATGGGAAAGTTTGACTCTCATGTGGACAAAGGAGTACTTGTTGGTTACTCAAGTACAAGGAAAGCATACAAGTGTTACAATATGAGGTAGAACAAAGTTGTGGAAAGCATAAATGTAACAATTGATGAAACAGGTGGACACAAATTAAAGGAATAAGAAAATGAATCAATGGAACAACTTTACAAATGAGAAGCAAAAGATGAAGAAGAAGTCTACATTGAACAACCAAAAGGAATTTAGTTGTCATAGAACGTAGATTACATGTAAAAATTGAAGAAGGCCTTATATGGTTTAAAATAGACTCCTAGATCATGGTACTCTAGATTGGATAAATATCTACAGCATGCAGGGTTCAAAAAATGAAGTGCAGACAACAACCTCTACATCAAGGTAACTCAAGATAGTATTTTATTAATTGAATTTTATGTTGATGATATTAATTTTGGAAGCAATGATGACAGGCTAATCTATAAATTTGCAAAGGATATGCAAAATGAATTTGAAATGTCATTACTCGTAGAACTATCCTTCTTTCTGGGTCTTTAGATACGTCAAAGAAACCAAGGATTTTTTATTTCTCAAACTAAGTATATCAGAGAAAGGCTAAAGAGATTCGGAATGGAAGATTGCAAACCAATTACCACTCCTATGCAAACCAATTGAAATTTGAGCAAAGATGATGATTCAAAGTCTATAGACCAGAGGAAATACAAGTCAATGATTGGTAGCTTACTATATGTGACAGCATCCAGACTAGATGTAATGCAGAAAGATGGACAGGTGGCATGATTTCAAGCAACACCAAAAGAATCACATGTTGTATTAGTGAAGAGGATTTTCAGATATCTCAAAGGAACAAAAGAGTTTGGATTATGGTATCCAAAAGGAAAGGATCTGTCACTTATTGCCTACACAGATGCAGATTGGGCAGGTTTCATCGATGACCGGTGAAGCACCAGTGGAGCAATGTTCTACTTGGGTGAGTGTTTAGTATCATGGATAAGAAAGAAATGATCATCAGTATCCTTATTTACAGCTGAAGCAAAATATATTACAGCAACAACATGTTGTACACAGGTTCTATGGATAAAACAAACTCTGATAGATATACAAGTTGAGTATGATGAGCTCATTCCAATCTATTGTGATAATACAAGTGAAATTAGTATCTCAAATAACCTAGTTATGCACTCCAAGACGAATCACATTCCAATAAAGTATCACTTTCTACAGGAACATGTTGCAAAGAATAACATCAGAGTTGAATATGTGGGCACAAAAGAACAAGTGGCAGACATATTTACAAAACCGCTTCCAAGGGAAGCCTTTTAGTATCTTCGCCAGAGACTCAGAGTAATTTCTACTCCAAAATAAATTCTTTTGAATTCTTATCTTATACGTCTTATGTTTGGACGAGGAAGCACCATAAAGAGGACAATTCAAGTTGGGAGATGAGTTTCAGGAAGAGTTCAGTCAGGGGGAGTATCCTCGGATGGAAAGATACCTTTTCCATTGATGACAAAGGGGGAGATATTTATCAGATGCAAAGGTAAATGCTTGGAGAAAGAGCACATAGACATGGTTCCAGGGGGAGTGATGGTCATAGGGGGAGCAGGAGTTATATGACTTCAGTATTGAATCAAAGTGTTTCCATCAATGCCAAAGGGGAATATTGTTGATTAATTGGGTTGGTTGTCATTGATTTCAACCCTTGAAGAAAGTCTGGTAGCGAATTTTGGTAGCACAAAGGTTTGGGTAATGGACCAAAGTTTGTTTGATGGATAATGGTATGAGATTTTATATATTTGTAGGTAAAACTATTCTATATGTATAATACATGTCATGCCATTTCCGGTGGTATGTAGAACGTTACATAACTCCACACAATTAGATATTTATGGCCATGTGAAGTTGGAGAACCCTCATGAGTCATCTAGAATCCCCAAAACATCAAAGTAGTCAAAGTGTTTGCAAAGAAGAAAGTATTTAAATAATAAAGTGAAGTGATGAGTGTACCATAAGTCAAAGAGGATGCAAAAGAAATTATTTAAATAATAAACTTAATGGAGAACTTACTAATTATGGAAAGTGGTAAAGATAAGTGGACAAGTGGTTATAAGTGGGTTAACCCTAAAATAAGGAAAATGGGTTAAGATGGTTAGAAGGTAAGCGCTTGAGGAAGCTACATAAAAGTATAAATAAGAGGAAAGCATCTCTCATTCAATACACACTTGAATATCATTGAATATCTATTTTTGTGAAAGGTTATTTGGGCAGGTATTATTGATAAAGAAAAGTGCAGTAGAAAAAGTGCAGCAAGAAAATTGCAGCAAAAAAAGTGCGGCAAGAAAACTATGACAAAAATAGTGCGACAGGAAAAGTGCAGCAAAAAAAAGTGCGGTAGGAAAATCGCGGCAGGAAAAGTGCGGCGGAAAAAGTGCGGCAGGAAAATCATGGCAAGAAAAGTGATGTAGAAAAAGTGTGGCAAGAAAAGTGCGGTAGAAAAAGTGCGGCAGAAAAATCATGGCAAAAGCATCGTGGCAGCAGAACACTACAAGAAGAAAAAGGTATGGTTTTCATATGTGTAGTGTTGAATTTATGAATCAAGTTGAGGGTTTTCCTTGTAAATATGTTGGATTCCCTCTTGGGATTTTATGGCTTGTTGTAGAGTTGATCTGAGGTAAATCTACTGAAGTTTAGTATTGGTTCATGTTTGAGAGATTTTGGTTGAGGTATGTTGCTAAAGTTATTGGTACAGATAGAGGTTGTATAACAGTGAGGTTCTAGCACATGGTTTAAGGTATAGACTTGTGGTATAGTGTTTGAGTTATATGCGATTAGATAAGATTGGTTAATGAGTATACAATGACACATTTCTTAGTGACATATTCAATTTCTACAGTTGAGGTACGTGTTGGCTACATGGTTGAGACAAGTAGTTGATGAGTTGGCACATACATGAGGTGTATAGTTAATGTTGTTGGTACATCTTGATGGGTCATAGTTTATGTGTATTTGATGCATGATTGGTACATATTTTGTGCATGGTTGATGCACTTGTTGATGGTACAAGTTGGTGCATGGTTGATGCACTTGTTTATGGTACATGTTGATTACAGGTTGATTGGTACAAGTTACAGTAGTATATCTCACAGTGATAGTATGAAAATGGTTCCATCATTCTACTTTTATTTCAGGGTAGTTGGACGGGGCAAGAACAGGTAGTTGTAGCCAGAGAACATAGGGGGTTGTATCCTCTTTCTGGTTCTAGCCAGAGAATTGGGGAGTTGGAGCTTCCCTCGGGTTGTAGCTTAAGAAAATAGGGGGTTGGAGCCTCCTTCTAGTTGTAGTTGGAAAACAAAAGAAGTTGGTGCTTCCAATGAATGTAATTCTTAAAGACATATAAGAAAAATCATTTTGTGGTTTTCTCCTGCTTTGGGTTTTCACTTAAAATACTGGTGTACTGTTTATGTGTGTTATTTCTCATTTTCTCATTGTTTATTTACTCTACAACTATTGGATGATAGTGCTACATTGATATAACACTTGCATTTTATGGTGAAAAAGGATTAAATTGCTCTATTACTGATTCACCCCCCTCTCAGTAATCCAACAACATATTCATATAGAAGGATGCCCTTTGGTTTAGTAAATGTAGGCACTACATTTCAAAGGGATATGGACATTTATTTCAATGGATTAATTGATCAAAGCATGGTAGTCTATCTCGACGACGTCATGATTTAATCCAAAAAAAGGAAGATCAACCAAGACATCTGAAACAAATATTTGAATGATGCAAAAGTATGGGATCTCATTGAATCCCAAGAAGTCTATTTTCATTGTTTCAGAAGGTATACTATTAGGGCATGTGATTTCCAAAGATGGAATTTTGGTGGACCGAGAAAGAAAAAAAATTATTATGCAAATCCCTCCAGCGCATAGCAAAAAGTCAATGTAGTTTTTTTCAGCAAGATCAACGTTGTAAGAAGATTCACTCCAAACTTTGTTGAAATTGCTAAACCCCTTCAATGGATGATTTAGAAACATGTTCAGTTCAAATGGACATATGTTGAGAAAGAGGATTTTGAAAATATCAAACCCACTATAACGGATGCACCATCTCTACGAAGTCCAGATTTCACTAAGGAATTCTTGTTGTACACCTTTGCATCTGATAATTTCCTTGCGACGATTCTCACGATGAAGGATGAGAAAGGAAATTAATACCCCCTCGCATTCATGAGCACTGTATTACAAGGTGATGAACTAAACTGTCCAATGGTGGAAAAGAAATATTTTGTTGTCCACAAAGTAATCAAACAGTTCATACCTTACATTTTGAAGAATCACACTAAGGTCATCGTCCCTCATCTAGAGGTCATATCCCTCTTAATTCAAAAAGAGATTCTATTAGAAAAAAAGGACTGTGGAGAAATAAAATATAACAAATGCTGAAACAAAACATAGAAGATACACAATACAATAGAGACACAGATTTACATGGTTCACCTAGTGTGGGATACATCCACCAGGAAATTGGCAGGTCCTTTCTTTATTATTATCTATCATATGAAGGGACACAACCTATAGCAAACCCATTGTAACTTCCTCTTCTCCCTCTCACAGTCTCCTATCTCAGAATACAATATTTTCCATCGACCATAGCCGCAATACATTCCCTCATAAAAGAGGGTTGTCTTCTAGGGCCAAAAACCCTAACATAATCTCTATCGTTAGATCTGCGACCTTATAATGAACGTTCCATATTTACAATGAAATTACAATATACATTTACAAGGCAAATTTTCCTTCGGGGGCTTTGCCCCCGAACCCTTGCTGGGGGCCCGCTTGACCCTAGACCCCCCGGACCCCACAGAGGGGGATACCCCTCTCTACACTCCTCTGTGTGGAAAAGTGTACATACTTCTGGGGTGTAAATACTTCATGGGGTATAAACATGGCTGAAAGTAAAAGACCTCTAAATCAGGGAGATAATCACGATCCACAACCAACAATCTCCCACTTGGAGACTGATCTCAACATCTCCGTCGCTACTGTATAAGATGGACTCTGAACCTTCTTGGACCTGTTAAATTTCTCATCTTCATCTTCATTCTTGAAGACCAACTGAAACTGAGCAGGAACTCAGTTTCTCCCTGGTTACTCCCTTTGTTAACATGTCTGTAGGATTCTGGCTAGTGTGTATCTTTTCCAACTTTAAATGTCCATCTTCCAAGGCGGATCGTATGAAGTGGTACCTCAACTGTATATGATTAGTCTTCGAATGGAAGGCTGAGTTCTTTGCAATATGAATGGCACTCTCACTGTCACAGTACAACTTGTTATTCTCTTGCTTCTTTCCCAATTCCTCCATAAACCTCTGTAACCAAATCATCTCTTTACTAGCCTCTGTAGAAGCAACATACTCTGCCTCTGTTGTTGAAATTGAAACAACCTTTAGCATTTTTGAAATCCAACTTAATGTTGTTCCACCTATAGTAAACACATACCCTATGGTACTCCTCCTGCTATCTTTATCACCTGCCATATCTAAATCAACATATCCTTGTAGAACAGTTTCTGAACCTCCAAAACATAATGCATGATTAGTGGTAGCTCTCATATACCTGAGAATCCACTTTACTGCCTCCCAATGTTCTTTACCTAGATTTTTCATATACCTTCTCACAACTCCCATTGCATGTGCAATATCTGGTCTTGTGAAAACCATTGCATACATCAAGCTGCCAACTGCTGATGAATAAGGGACATTGGACATGTATTCTATCTCCTCCTGTGTCTTGGGACACATTTCCTTAGTTAATTTGAAATGGTTGGCCAAAGGTGTACTAACTGGTTTTTCATTTTGCATTCTAAACCTCTCCAACACCTTCTCTGTGTACTCACCCTGAGACAATGTCAATTTACGATTTTTTCTGTCTCTTGTTATTCTCATGCCAAGGAATTTCTTTGCAGCACCCAAATCCTTCATCGCAAAAGAGTTGGATAATTTATTCTTGAGCATATTTATATCCCTCATATTAGACCCTACAACAAGCATGTCATCTACATACAATAGCAAGATAATATAGCTTCCATTTTCTAGCCTTTTAAAATAAGCACAGTGATCAGAATGACATCTGTTATAACCTTGTTTTGTCATAAACCTATCAAACTTTAGATACCACTGCCTTGGAAATTGCTTTAGGCCATATAATCTCTTCTTCAACCTACATACCAAATTCTCCTTCCCTTTGACCTCATACCCCTGTGGTTGCTGCATATAAATCCCGTCCTCCAAATCTCCATGGAGAAAAGTTGTTTTTACATCTAACTATTCAAGATGAAAATCTTCTACTGCCACAAGACTTAAAATAGTCCTAATTGAAGTCATTTTAACAACAGGAGAAAATATTTCAT
>JZKD02S1673381.1:582224-620100 GCA_000966675.3 Picea glauca
ACGAATATTATTGGGAATTAGAGCATGTTTGGGATGGCGTGGATATACAACACTTAGTTGGCATAGGACCGCCAGACCAAGAATGGTGTCAAATGAATTATAATGGTGAAAGGCACGTCACTTTTGAAATGATGGAAAACGTTAATATTGTTTTGGTGCGAACTATACTCGACTGGAGCTGTCCTGACGGAAATGTGGGGAGTCAGCAAATTGTGTGGGCTGAGAGGTTTATAGATTCTCAATGGAGTTCAATCTTCACCAACTGTTCGTATTTCGAAGGAGTTAGCATGCACAAGTGAAGGCGGGGATGAGAATGAGGGTGATGGACTGATATGTGCCGGTGGGGATGAGAACGAAGGCGATGGATTGATATGTGTCGTTTTTCATGATACGTTTTCCATCGGGGAGTGTGCAAAGAAATTGCAGTGTAATCATCTTTATCATGAAAAATGCATCTCACAGTGGTTTTATTGACAACTTACATGCCTGTTATGTAGGAATGCATATCCAATTTGTAATAATTGACATTGAATGAAATAAATCTTATGTGACGAATGTGATTGCCATTTGAGTTTGTTACATTGAATGAAAAAAAATTCAAAAAAACTAAAAAAAATATAAACCTATGTTATAATATAACAAAGTTATATTATAACACAGGTTTATGTTTTTAAGGTTTTTATATAATTTTTTTTTTTGTTTGGTTGTAGTTTTAAAGTTTTTCAACTTATTTTTGTGAATATTTATTTAAATTTTGTATTAAAATTTATAGTTTAAGTTTCTTAATTTAGGTTTTTTTTCTGTATGTTTTTTATATTTTTGGGTTTTTTTTTAACTTTTTAAAGTTTTTTGGGGCTATAACTTTATTTTTTACCTTTTTACTTAATTTTTTCTCATTTATATATATATATATATATATATATATATATATATATATATATATATATATATATATATATATATATATATATATATATATTTTATGGTTTTCTTGTCCTCTTTAGCTTTTTAGGTTTTTCTTCAATGGTTTTTTCTCATATAAATTTGTTTTTAAAATGTTTTTGTTTTTTTAATTTCAATTTTGTTTGTTTTCTTATTTATTTTAGTTTTTAATTGATAAAAAAAATGAATTATATTTTTTTTTCTAAATATTTAAAAATATTGTTATTTAACAACACTTATTTTCTATTTATTGAAGTAAGGTAAAAAAAGTGTGTTAAAAATGATATTTTCTACTATATTTAAAATGTATGGAACCACAACTTAATTAAGGATGGATAATTATAAGAAAAATCTTAATTTCAAAAAAATAAATGGTGTACAACATTTTTAACATTGGATGAAGCTTGGAAATATGATTAAAAAAAAGATTGAATAAAAATAAAAATAAAAATAAAATTGAAAAGTTTGAAAATAGATGAAAAAACATGGTTGAGAAAAAAAAAATGAAAAAACGAGTATTTAAAAAAACAAAGTGGAAATCTTATGTATCAGAAAATTTAAAATATCAAAAAACCACCTAAAAATGGAGGGGCGTGCTACCGGTAGCACCATTTTAAAAAACGAGGTAAAAAACTTAACCCCCTGAAAAATGAGAACTTTGTAGAGTTCTCGTTAAGTTGGTAACTATGTTACACACTACCTATGGAAATTTTCTTCCATAGACTAATATCATACAAGGTCTAACCTCCCCCATGTTTCAAACCCTAAAGGAATTAACAAAAAACTTTTCACTGAAATGACAAGTTCTGTACCTAAACTTTGACAAAGACCTTTCTTAATCCAACCTCTCGGCCTCATAAATTGAACCAAACCCTATGCCAAAACTTGAATTCAACACAATTTCCATTTATGTTCGTAGGTTATCGTATGAACTTCTCCACTTCCAATGGAATCCTCCCCATGAACTATCATGATAGTTATCAATCAAGTTTATATAAACTCCTTTGAATCGTGCTTTGATGATTCAGATTTATGAGCAGAAAGAAATGAATAACAGATTGAATACAATAACACAGAGATATGGAGAACAACCACAAATATCGAGTGAACAATAGCTTCTATTGAATAAATAAAATAGGTTGAAACTGTAAAACTGCAGAACTGAAAACAACTTGCTCGAATGGTGGTAATTATCTCTAAGAAGAGATGTGGATGTTATGCGCATCCTTCTGAGAAGAATGATTACAATGAGGCTCCAGAGGCCTTTTTAACATTACTCATGAATTTCAAAACCCTATAAATCCAAAAACCTAACCCTAAGAGGTGAAACGCCAAAATTTATGTGGGCCCTGATGGGAAAGTTGGTGCCTCAACTTCTCGGGGTCGTAATGTTGCATACGAACTTCGTTTTAGGTGCATGATAACCCGTTGGAAAGGTCATTTCGGGAAATACACATTATTTCGTCAAAGTCTAACTTCATCTATAGATTGATTATGGCAAGCCAAAAAGACAATGTTTAGGGCCCTAAAATGGCCCTGGAAGTACAAAATGATGTACTGACATGAAAATATCCAAAATTATCCAGTTCGATTAGGTGTGCAGCCAACAATATCCACCTAGAAGATGTGTAGGGATTTAGATAGCTTCGGAAGTGTATAACCCACAATTACAAAGAATTACAGAAGAACATAATCAACTAAAAATTGTCAAGAGGAGCCAGTTGGAATAGGTGGGTGGCCACCGATATCCACTTGGATCAATCCTCCCCCCTCAGGAAGAAATGGTCTCTATTTCTTTGAGTTCCGCCATCAAGTGAGGAAACTTCTGCTGAATTTTTCCCTATGTGAGCCACTTGCCTTGGTGTAGGATTCGCCCTACCTTGTGTTGGGAGCCAATTCATTTTTTCCTATCGTCTATAAGCTGCCTAGACCTATGTCTTGCAAACATCAAGTTTTTTTGTCGCATTTTTCAAATAGATGACATTTTCATTTCTTGCGACACTGACACATTTGTCTTCATTAAGTTTTCACGACTGTAAGCATGAAAACTTCTCCTTTCGAAGTTGTTTTTCGATCATTACTGTGGTTATTACTTTTGTCATTTGTGCTTACCTTTTATTGATCGTTACACGATTGGCAATACCCTTTGATCAGTTCTTATACTTTGATTGATTATATGACTTAATTTTTTTTTAGTTTGTAAGACATTGAGCATTTGGATTTGCATTTTATGACTTGCCTATCTTTGATTCTATGAAATGCATAAGGGTTTTGATTAAATTTTTATAGATGTATGATAGGATCCTTATGTTAATCTTTTATATTTGTTTGGCTTGTCAACTATTTGGCACCTTGGTTAAACTTATGAATCAATACATTAGTGCATATTTGATTTGTATGTTGGGTGTTTAAACACTATGGCATAGTGTTAGTGTGTACTTCTATGCACATTGAATTTGATTAGCTATACACCTGACTTAACGGAAGATCCACTATTATGAATTGAACAGCTATATCGGTGGTTGTACTTTGACCATAATTGTTTTGCATGGTGGTAAATAACTCCACCACCTTTGCATGCTTGCGTTAATGCTTACCCCTTTTGGCTTGATTCATTTCTATTGGTTCGGATAGTTCTATTACTGTGTGTTCGAACCCTCCCCTTACCATGCATTCAAATCCATGGCACCAGTCGTGCGAGTTGAACCCAATGGCAAACATGCCCTGTTGACGTTTGATAATGCTGGCCAAGATTTGGCAGACAGTGGATGGCTTACCTTCGTGGAACGTTTCGATGGTTTTAACCTTTGCGTGGCTCGACAGTTTGCCATGAACTTGGATGGCTGTCGAGCCAAGGTCAGTGATATACAATTGGAAATTGATGAACAGTTTATCAGTCTTGCTACGGGTTTGCCTGCCACTGGACAACGATGGTCCAAGAATTGCAAAGTCGAGGAGGTCCCATGGACACTGCTCTTCCAATCATGAAAAATCACCTCCTGTGATAAAGGTATGTCCGTGACCATGCTCAAACAACGTTGGCGTGATTTATTAATGATAATCAAACAGTTTATCACCTGTGAGGGTCGATACGGGTTTGTGTTCCTACACCACCTGCATTTTCTTATGGTTTTTATGGGTTATCAGCTCAATATGCCTTATTATTTGCATAGAATCCTGTTTAAAATGTCGAAGAAGTACAAAAGAAACCAAGCTGATAGTAGCCTTTTTCATTATGGGTTGGTGAAGCTTATTGTTGTTTGTCATTTAACTTTGCACAAAAATAGTTGGAGCAATTTCGTTGCTTGGAATGGTTTCGAGGATTCGAACCCTGCACAGGTTGACAAACCTGTGGTGAGCGAGGTCAAGGTTATACCCCCACTACCCTACCATATCCTTCTGCCTAAACCCTCGACCAACCCTCCTATCGACTTACCCCGCACTGTGACTAAGAACGCTAAGACTGTAAAGCCTACAAGCAAGAATCCCAAAGCCAACCTTACTGTGAATACTAAAGGGAAAAGGAATGCTCATTTCATTTCACGGATGGCACGAAACAAGCCAAAACCTCCTATTGAGCCAAACCCTATCGTGTTGAGTGAGGACTCTGATTCGGAAGTGGAGTGTTTCTTGGCTAGCGAATACCCCTATTTGCAAGGTTTGTGTACCGAACCCTCATTCGATTTCATGTCAAACCTACCCCCTGCCTACAGGACGACCCTAACGACCCAGGCATTAAATTGCCTTGTGAAACCCTCGGTCATATTCCCAAATCCTCCCCTGCTTTGTCTAAACCTACAGTGTCACCCTGTGATCAATGCAATGCATGGTTAGAAAGGTATTATAATGATGTGTCGATTCTCCAGTCAAAGATTCAATCTTTGGAGGACCAGATTGCGACCCTAACCAGTCAAAAGGCCAAACTACAAGCTACAGATAAGAAACAAAAGACGATTGGCTCTATMTTGTTCAAGAACGTGGAATCAGCCACGGCTRTTGTTAATTCCAAGCTGGTATAATTGAGCAGCCTCGTCGCTACACAGGTATGGAAAATTTCATTTCATTGTGTAAATAATCTAGGTTTATATAAYRWTTKSAWTTCAGTTTTCAAAYARCTCTGTTCACATCATTGAATAGCTCTSTTAYWTTGCATGCATTCTATATATGGAYTRGCTTTGAATAAAAMAAATTTYRATTCGATATRMGATWTGRTTATTCCCAGTWTAGMAATCATTAGATTTCGATTGGATTTGAGTGGTGTGTTTTGAGATTTGATTGACTAGTTTATAAAATTAATAGTTTGCCTTCGAATGATTTGGTTTGTATCACGCTCAGATTTGATTTGGTTATGATCCTTGTGCTATAAACGGTTTGATTAAGTTTGATTGTTACAATATTGCCCGGATTCGATGCTAGGTATTTCAGGAAGATGCTTGTTGTGCCGTTTGATTGTTTCTGATTTAAAGTTAATTGACCCTGTTTCTTTGATGAAAACAATGCTCTCGAGTAACCTTCGCGCCCGAATTGGAAAATGAACCCGAATCATAACAACTGTGTTAAAATCTTAGCCAATCGATTCGCTCTGGTTCTAATTTGGCAAGTTTGTTCTATGAATCGATTTTAGATTATAATCGATGCTCTGTATTTTAATTTTGTGAAATGAATTGGTCAAACCTTGTTATGATTCGTTTGATTCAAATGATTGTGATCAAAATTGATCGGTCTTGTTTTCTCGCTGTGCAAGGATCAATAATCGAAATCTATGACAAATCATGTTTGATTGATCCTGTCACGTTGTGGTTATGTGTTGGTTATGGTTTGAATTCATTCACAGCCTAAATCTTTTTGATTTACAGTCATCGTGATCATCCTGTTCGATGCAAGTATTATGAAGCGTTTTCTATTTGTTATGTTTTCGAGTGAATATCAAAATGATCTTATTCGATTTGTTGAGACACGATTATGATGTTGTTACATTTGATTTCATTTACCCGATTTGTAACGATAATTGAAACAAAATAGTTCTTTCTTTGCATTTGATTAAATGACTTGAATCTTGTTGCTATATCGTTACAGCTATAACAAGTGGAAAATGGTTGTGTTGGATTAGATCGTATCACATACGTATGGTTCATTATCAATTTCAAGTGGATATGAAACAGTCTTGTTACTGTTAGATTATGAAAGACCCGATTTTATGGTAACAGAAAAACAGAGTATTCATATCTCTGTTGAACCAATTTTGATCCTGTTTACTGTTGAATGATAAAATCATTTGAATTTTAAGTGATTCGTTTTAAATGATCATTGGAAGAAAATTGGATTTAATTCTTTTAAAAAGATTTGATTTGATTTTGATTTCGATTCTATATGTTATTTTAGACTAGCTACAAAATCAGATGATTATGTAGCTAAGTCTATAGAGTCAGATTTTTATTGTTTTGCCCATAAAATATCTCTCTAACTTGTTATTTTTGGTCCATTACAGGTCAATTCGAAATTGCATTGGATTTGATCAGCAATTAGAAGATATTTGGATATTTTGATTTCATTTTAGTTTCTTAGTTTAGTTGATTTTGGGAATATCTTCCCAGATTATGTAAACAGTTTGATATTATCCACAGGGAGGTTTTACACTGTGGAAAAACTTATAAATACTCATTATTTTTGTAATAATCTCATCCTCATTCGTGGGAGAACAAGGATATGGAATTTTAATACAGACTGAGGCAGAATTTGATGTTTTGTTACAGCTTTAGCTTCTCATGATATCAACATTTTGTTTCATGTTATGTGTATCAATTTGTATTTGGTTAATGACTACTTTAGCTATCTTAATCTTTTGCAAATGATATAATTTAATCACTATAATCCATATCTGATTTCTTCTAGTATTTAAAGACATAGCAATTACTTGATTCAGTTTGTGAATGACAGATTTATCTTCTTCATTGATTGGATTATTAAGTATAAGTTTTTTCATAACAGGTTTCCCTTATTGCAGAGATTTATAAATCTTATAATCGTTATGATTTTTTATGTCTTGTTTGTCCTGTAAATAAACTCAAAGAGCAGCGCAGCCTATCGTTTACGAAAATCTTCTGACCATCCAGTGCGAGTTTACTTCCTCCAACCAGCTTCGAAGTCATCACACACAGGACAAACTTGGAGCGTTTCCAGGTTAGTTTGTCATTTATTAGTTTAGTATATTTGTTAGTATTTTTAGTTATATATATATATATATTTGGTATATTAGATTGTTAATTTCAGTAAGTTTTATTTCTTATTTATAAAAAATCAATAAAAACATATCTCGCTGTCTTAGGGCATAATATAATGAGTTTTGCAGGTTTTAATTAAATCTGTAGATTGTCTATATTGTACATTTTGTGAATAAGTGATATTGCAGTTAGTAATTAGATAGTTGATTAGAATTAGGATAATATTAATTAGTAGATTGTATATAGAATAGTTTTGTTTTGTTTTGTTTGTTTTATTTATTAGTTTTATTTAGTTTGTTTTATTTAGTTAGTTTAGTTGGTTTTAATTGTTTTAGTTAGATTAGTTAGTTTAGATTAGTTTTCTCTTTGGGTTTCTTAAGACCTTAGAGAGGCCAACAGAGCCGCTAAACCCGTCAGGGTGGTTCATTCCAAACGGCTTGGGTTATTAGACAACCCCGGACCGGTTCCACTCTCTCAGTTGACGGACGGTCAATTTCGCCCATCAACAAATGGTGCTAGAAGGAGGGCATGAACTTAATTAATGGCACGAGGCAGTCGCAAGACTCCTCCACCCCCTAATCGCTCACCTATAGTGACTAGAAGCCATTCACTTGATAATATTACCCTTCAAACAACAACTACTTCAACCGACAATCCTCAGATCACAGTTGAGCCAGCAACCCCTAATCCTACACGTGGTGACCTACAAGAGATTGTACGTCAATCTCTTATTAAAACACACAGTGCCTTATCTCGTCTCAGGTAACCAAACCGTCTGTGGGGTCAACCTTTGGACTTCTCTGATATCAGAGAACAATTAGGTGACACTAACCTCACTGTGAATCCTTCAGATCCAATCTTAAATCCTGTTGCAGGAGGATCTGGGATACCTCCTTCACCACCTCCCTCATCTCCTTCTTCTTCTGGAGGAGATTCTTCTGACGAAGGCAATTCACCTTCTCAGCCTTCCACACCCACTACCCCAATGGAAAATCAGAACAACCCTGCTAGACCCTAGCTTGATCAGGATGTTGTAGCTGTACCTGGAGCCCAGCACCCTTTACCTAAGCACCCGGAGAAATGGCTTCCCAAGTTTGATCCTGATTCAAAACAAATAGTTGAAGATCATATCAAAAAATTTATGTTAGCCATTAGAATTCGCAATGTTGAACATGAAGACGTTGTCTGTAGGTTGTTCCCTTACACTTTTGAGGGTAATGCATCCACTTGGTACTTTGCCCAACAGCCCCATACCATAGTGTCTTGGGAAAAGTTTGAGTCATGCTTTTTGGAAAAATTCGGAGATGGTAAACCTCCGGAAGTTTTAGTCATGGATATTTCAAGCTTAAAAATGAACCCAAAAGAAAAAGTTAAAGATTTTAATCAAAGATTCTTAACACTTAAAAACCAAATCCCTGCAGATTCTATGCCTGCTGAAAGTCTTATAATATCTTACTACACTAAAGCTCTACGTCAAAGTATAGCTATTTGGGTTAAACGATCCAAGAAAGCTACGTTGTTAGAAGCCTTCGAGGAGGCCACCCAGATTGAAAAAGACATACTTAGCCTTAAGGACTCTTCCAACAACGAAACAGAGGCTAGTTCTTCTCCCAAAAAGAAGATTGAAATTCTCTCCAGACCCACTCAAAGTAAAACACAACCTGAAAACTCTAATTTGGAAACCTTAACTAAAGTTGTTCAAAAACTATCAAATCAAGTTACAGACTTAAAAAGGTCAACTGAAGAAGCTTCCTCGAGCAAAGGACCCTACAAACCTCCTTTCCGGAAACCTTTTCCTACCAACCGACCTAGTCCAACCACCGAGGGCCTTAACCTAGAGAGTTTGCAATGTGCTCTTCAAACAATTCTAGAAGCCCAAGATAACTTGATACCCCCTGATATCCCTTAGGAAGTAGTTGAACAAGAAACGATTCAAGAAGAAGAGTCTTCTCCAAACATATTTGGACACTTCTCGGATAGCCTCTTTCAAGCTAACTTCGAGACTGTTCGCCCTTATAACACTAGGAGTAAGACAACAAACAGGCCTTCTACCAAAAACACTACAGCTTCGCCTCCAAAGTCATCTAAATCAGTAGAAACTAAACAGAGTAATGTGAACCCCAACTTAGATTATGATGTTGTTGAAGATCTTAAAAATTTAAGGGCAAACATTTATATTTATGAGTTGTTGAAGTTTCCAATTTTGTTACAAAAAATGTTGCAAAATATTTCAGAAAATGGCAAGAATGGTAATTCAAGTGGTAACAAGGTTGTGCAAAGCAAAGTCCCTCAGAAGACTTTCACTAAAAATAATCATGATCCTCAAGATAAAGGAAGCCTTCCTGTATCTCCTGTAAATAATGTAAATAATGTAAATAATGTAGATAAAGTAGCATTAGAAGTTGCAAGTAAAAAGCCACAAGTTATTACTCCTAACACTCGCAAGAATGTACCTCCTTTTCTTTTAAATTTCAAGATTTTCAACAGAAATGTGCATAATTGTATGGTGGACTCAGGGGCGTCATCCAATGTGATGCCTTGGTCTGTCTGCCAAAAGATTAACGCTGAAGTGGGACCATCTACTTTAAAAATAATACAACTTGATCGGAAAAATGTTAAAGTTATAGGCGAACTAAAAAATGTATTGATTAGATTATCGTCTAACCCTAAGGTTCATCAAGTTATTGATATAACCATTGTGGATATTCCAGAAGTGTATGGTCTGTTTTTAAGCAGGGACTGGTCAGAGAAACTACATGGTTACTTCGCAACAGATTGGTCTCACTTATGGCTCCCAAAGAATGGTAAGCCCAACAAGATTAAAGTGAATCATGAGTGCTACCTTAAGTTCATGGTCACGGATTTAAATGATCCCAACGAACCATATACACCTTCTACTGATTCACCCGAAGTCCAAGGGATGGATACCTTCTTCGGAAATTTCATGGCCGAGGCCTCACCTACCATCAATCCAGAACAGCAGTCTGAGATCATAGCATATGTGCAACCAACAACTTCTATGCAATAGTCCCATGAGCCCGATGGAAATCAAATTTGGTCTCTATATTTCGACGGTTCTAAGTCTAAAGAAGGAGCTGGTGCAGGATGCATCATTATCGATCCGCCAAGTAACAAGACATTAATGGCTTGTAGACTAGAATTTGAATGTACTAACAATACTGCAGAATATGAGGCTTTGTTGCAAGGTCTCAGAAAAGCTCTGGACATGAACATTCAAAATCTAGTTGTATTTGGCGACTCCGAAATAGTGGTTAGACAGGAAAGATATTCTATACACTGTCTTTCCCCGCATCTCAAAAGTTACCAGTCTAAGGTATGGAATCTTATGAATAAAGTTTCTGCTTTTAATATAAATTCCATTCCCAGATTAAATAACGTTGAAGCAGATCTGCTAGCTAATGTAGCCTCTAAACTTCTTCCTGCAGAAGGCTTATCCCCAAACACATTCTCCGTGGAGCTATTTTTTCGACCATCTGTTCCTGAAAATATCACCAACTGGAGAGTATTTGACGATGATCAGCAGATCATTAACTTTCTGCACATGGAAGAAACCTTTCAAGGCGCGGTGATAGATGAACGCATGCACGATGACAATTTGCTCGACTTTATGGTAATACTTGATCTGAAATCTCCGGAAGCACTATCGGATATGGTAAACTTGATACCCAAATTCATAGTTAGATTAGAAAAGTTTTATGATTTTGAAGATAAATTTAAAAAGACGGTCAATTGTAAAACCAATAGTTCCTCGTTGTCTTATGAAAAAGTGAACTCGGGAACTGATGAAAAACCTCAATGCATTAATTTAGGATTGGGATGTTCTCGACAAGAAAAAGTTGCATTCATTAAATTATTCAAATAATTTAAAGATGTCTTCGCATGGACGTATGATGATCTCAAAACTTTCAATCCTAATATCATACAGCATGTCATCCCGATGAAGCCCCAAACCTTACCCTTCCAACAGAAATTGAGAAAAATGCATCCTAAACTTGAACCGACCGTTAAAAAAGAATTGAATAAACTCCTAAGTGCTAAAATAATATTTCCTATTAGACACACTCAATGGGTGTCCAACCTTGTCCCAGTGCGAAAGAAAAACGGGGAAATCCGACTTTGTGTCGATTTCCGAAACCTCAATAGAGCATCTGACAAAGATAATTATCCTGTCCCTCCCATGGAACAGATCCTTCAATAGGTATCTAGTTCCGAGAGGCTATCCTTGATGGATGGTTTCTCCAAATACAACCAAGTCTTGATGTATCCGCCAAACCAACTGAAAACTACCTTCCGTACCCCATGGGGCACTTATGCTTATCGCAAAATGCCCTTTGGATTGATTAATGTTGGTGCTACCTTTCAGAGAGAAATGGACATTGCTTTTCTAGGATTAATCAATCACTCCATCGTAGTTTACTTGGATGATGTCACCATGTATTCTAAAAACAAAGACGATCATCTAGCTCACTTACGAGCAGTTCTGCTATGATGTCGTCAATACAGCATCTCCTTAAACCCCAAAAAGTCCATCTTTGCAATAGAACAGGGTAAATTACTAGGATTCATTGTGTCTAGTGATGGGATGATTATTGACCCCGAAAGGAATCAAGTCATCGCCAAACTTCCCCCACCTACATCCAAAAAATCCATCCAGTCTTTCTTAGGCCAAATTAACTTCGTGAGAAGATTTGTCCCCAGCTTCTCCGAAATGGTTAGACCCTTGCAGAACCTAATTAAGAAAGACACCCAATATCACTGGGGATCCCCAGAAAACCAAGATTTTAATGCCATAAATAAGGCCATAATAGATGCTTCGTCTCTCATGAGCCCTGACTTCTCTCAAGATTTCACACTCTATACTTTTGCCTCTGACCGTTACTATGCCATCGTCTTAACTCAAAAGAATGTCGAGAACAACAAAGTACCCATCGCCTTTATGAGCTCTGCTTTCAAAGGTGCTGAACTTAACTACCCAGCAGTCGATCGGCAAGCCTACGTTGTTTTCAAAGAAGTAAAGCATTTTCGGTCCTATCTTTTGAAGTCAAGGACGAAAGTCATTGTCCCCTACCCTGCAGTGAGGAACTTGTTAGTGCAGAAGGAGTTAGGAGAGAAGAGAGCCAACTGGGTCACCTCCTTGCAAGAGTATGACTTAGAAATCACCCCAGCTCAGATCGTGAGAGACCAAGGGTTGTGTAAGTTGGTTGTTGATTCAGAAACAGGACAACAAGAAGATAGTCATACGTCAAACCTAGAACAACATGATCAAAGTTTAATTTGTTGCGCACAAAACCTCGTAAGTCCTTGGTACGATGATATTAGATTCTTTCTTGAACATGGATCAGCCCCCCATCACCTTGACCCCGCCAAAAGAAGAGCATTAAGACTAAAGTCCTCCTCCTTTCATCTAACTAACGGTATACTGTTTCGTCAGAATTTTGACGGCGTACTGATGCGTTGTCTCGAAAAAGACGAAACAGAAAAAGTCTTGCTTGAGTTGCATCCAGGAGAAGATGGTGGTCACTTCGGTGGTGAAACCACTGCTCATAAGGTTTTAAGATCCAGTTATTACTGGCCCACACTTTTTATGGACGCCCATGCCTTGTGTCGTAAATGTATCATCTGTCAGAAAGCATCAGGGCGGTTACAAAAAACAGCCTTTCCCTTGCAACCCGTTTCAGTAGATTCTCCTTTCCAGCAATGGGGCCTTGATATCATAGGTCTAGTTAACCCTCCATCCTCACAACAGCACAAGTATATTGTGACAGCCACGGATTACTTTACTCGATGGTCTGAAGCTGTTGTGCTAAGAACTGTCGACACCAGTCAGGTAATTGCCTTCCTAAATTCAAATATCATCACTCGTTTCGGTATCCCTGATTGTCTGGTCTTTGATAACGCTTCATACTTTTCTTCTCTTGAGATGACTAAGTTCACTTTGGAAAAAGGAATTAAGTTGAAGTATTATGCTAGTTACTACCCTCAGGGCAACGACTTAGCAGAATCAACAAACAAGAACTTGATCAAAATAATCAAGAGAACTGTGTCGAAAAATCACAAGAATTAGCACAATGCACTGTTGAACACACTATGGGATGATAGGGTAACACCCAAAGCTGCTATAGGTAACTCCCCCTTTTTTCTCGTTTATGGCAGAGAATACATTCTGCCACCTCACATTCTTCTTCCTTCACTTCAGTTGTCACAAAAAGTCCAAGAAGAAGATTGTCCCCCTTTAGAAAACCGAATTAATGCTTTGATGAAGCTAGAAGAAGTAAGAACCCAAGCTAAGCATAAGTTAGATCAACATCAACAATTGATTAAAGGCTGGTTCGATTCTAATTCCGCTTCTGATAGAAATTTTGAAGTAGGCAATCTCATCTTGAAGTGGGACAAACCTCACGAAGGAAAGGGTGAGCACACCAAGTTTCAAAAATTATGGCTTGGACCATTTTTAATTGCTGAAAAGTTGGGTCCTAGTTCTTTTCGCTTACAGAATCTTGAAGGGCAGCTTGACACCTACCCAGTGAATGTCCAAGCCCTGAAAAGATACTTTGCATGATAACTACCCTTGTATATTATGTATATATTTATTGCTTTTATTTTTCTTTCTCGTTTGCTTTATGTTTGATTTTGATTTGATTGATCAGTTTGTGTTTTTAGACATACACATACCTGTATACTGAGCTATTCAGACAAAAACGATAAGAGATTTTCTTCTCTTAAATAACTTCTGGAAATTTGTGCAAACATCAATGATATATTGCTGAAACTGATATCTATGTTGGAAAAATTTTGTGTTTGAAAGAAGTTTACTGATTTCAATCTCTGAGCAAAGTTTGTCATGATCATCTATTATCTTTTTACGATGTCCCTTTTCCGTAAAGGAATGACTCAAAAAATATGTCTCCCTGTCGTAGGAAGTTGTTTTGTAAATAAAACATTTCTGGAGATAAATAAAGGGCAGTGCTAAAAAATTCTGATGAGGTCTAAAAAATATGCTAAAAAGACTTTCAACGTCACTCCGCTCAGCTATCTACGAAAGCAAAAAAAAAAAAAATATTAATAAGAGCTGTGGGAAGTGCTTGTAAACCTGCCAGGATACTGAACAGGTCTACTGGCAGTAGGTAAATGCAAGCATGGAGCCAAGACAACTTCGTCGGGGTACTAAACAGGCCTGCTGACAGCGAAGCAATGTCGGGTACATGAAAATCTGCAAAAAAATATAAGAAACCTCTTTAATGTCCTTTATTTTGATCCAGAACTTCTTCACAGGATACAGATGTCATAGTGGGTTAATTGGCAACCCTGACAAGGCTATGGATGCCTGCTGGTAGCAGTGGCCATGCCAACAGTATTGAAGATTTTATCTTTAATATCGTGACTTGTTGATCTTAAGACTGTTATTGGTTTTCATCTTTTAAAACACTGCTGAAAAAAAATGATTAATGATGATGTTAGTACAATTTTCTGGTTGTTATTTTTGAGTTGAAATTTTCTCTGATGTCCTAATCTGATTTTTTTTCTTTTGACAGAGATAACTGCTTCTACCAGTGTGTCGCCATTGTTGGCAGCCAATTAATTTTTTCCTATTGTCTATAAGCTGCCTACACCTATGTCTTGCAAACATCAAGCTTTTTCGTCGCATTTTTCAAATAGACGACATTTTCATTTCTTGCGACATTGACACATTTGTCTTCATTAAGTTTTCACGACTGTAAGTGTGAAAAGTTCTCCTTTCGAATTTGTTTTTCGACCATTACTGTGGTTATTACTTTTTTCATTTGCGCTTACCTTTTATTGATCGTTACACGATTGGCAATATCCTTTGATCAGTTCTTATACTTTGATTGATTATATGACTTAATTTGTTTTGAGTCTGTAAGACATTGAGCATTTGGATTTTCATTTTATGACTTGCCTATCTTTGATTCTATGAAATGCATAAGGGTTTTGATTAAATTTTTATATATGTATGATAGGATCCTTATGTTAATCTTTTATATTTGTTTGGATTGTCAACTATTTGGCACCTTGGTTAAACTTATGAATCAATACATTAGTGCATATTTTATTTGTATGTTGGGTGTTTAAACACTATAGCATAGTCTTAGCATGTATTTGTATGCACATTGAATTTGATTAGCTGTACACCTGACTTAACGGATGATCCACTATTATGAATTGAACAGCTATATCGATGGTTGTACTTTGACCATAATTGTTTTGCATGGTGGTAAATAACTCCACCACCTTTGCATGCTTGCGTTAATTCTTACCCCTTTTGGCTTGATTCATTTCTATTGGTTCGGATAGTTCTATTACTGTGTGTTCGAACCCTCCCCTTACCATGCATTCAACTCCATGGCACCAGTCGGGCGAGTTGAACCCAATGGCAAACATGCCCTGTTGACGTTTGATAATGCCGGCCAAGATTTGGCAGACAGTGGATGGCTTACCTTCGTGGAATGTTTAGATGGTTTTTACCTTTGCGTGGCTCGACAGTTTTCCATGACCTTGGATGGATGTCGAGACAAGGTCGGCGATATACAATTGGAAATTGATGAACAGTTTATCAGTCTTGCTATGGGTTTGCCTGCCACTGGACAATGATCGTCCAAGAATTGCAAAGTCGAGGAGGTCCCATGGACACTGCTCTTCCAATCATGAAAAATCACCTCCTGTGATAAAGGTATTCCCGTGACCATGCTCAAACAACGTTGGCGCGATTTATTAATGATAATCAAACAGTTTATCACCTGTGAGGGTCGATACGGGTTTGTGTTCCTACACCACCTGCATTTGCTTATGGTTTTTATGGGTTATCAGCTCAATATGCCTTATTATTTGCATAGAAGCCTGTTTAAAATGTCGAAGAAGTACAAAATAAACCAGGCTGATAGTAGCCTTTTTCATTATGGGTTGGTGAAGCTTATTGTTGTCTGTCATTTAACTTTGCACAAAGATAGTTGGAGCAATTTCGTTTCTCGGAATGGTTTCAAGGATTCGAACCCTGCACAGGTTGACAAACCTGTGGTGAGTGAGGTCAAGGTTATACCAACAGTACCCTACCATATCCTTCTGCCTAAACCCTCGACCGACCCTGCTATCGACTTACCCCACACTGTGACTAAGAACGCTAAGAATGTAAAGCCTACGAGCAAGAAGCCCAAAGCCAACCTTACTGTGAATACTAAAGGGAAAATGAATGCTCGTTTGATTTCACAGATGGCACGAAACAAGCCAAAACCTCATGTTGAGCCAAACCCTATCGCGTTGAGTGAGGACTCTGATTTGGAAGTGGAGTGTTTCTTGGCTAGCGAATACCCCTATTTGCAAGGTTTGTGTGCCGAACCCTCATTCGATTTCGTGTCAAACCTACCCCCTGCCTACAGGACGACCCTAACTACCCAGGCATTAAATTGCCTTATGAAACCCTCGTTCATATGCCCAAATCCTCCCCTACTCTGTCTAAACCTACAGTGTCACCCTGTGATCAATGCAATGCATGGTTAGAAAGGTATTATAATGATGTGTCGATTCTCCAGTCAAAGATTCAATCTTTGGAGGACCAGATTGCGACCCTAACCAGTCAAAAGGCCAAACTACAAGCTACAGATAAGAAACAAAAGACGATTGGCTCTATATTGTTCAAGAACGTGGAATCAGCCACGGCTATTGTTAATTCCAAGCTGGTATAATTGAGCAGCCTCGTCGCTACACAGGTATGGAAAATTTCATTTCATTGTGTAAATAATCTAGGTTATATAATGTTTGCAATTCAGTTTTCAAATAGCTCTGTTCACATCATTGAATAGCTCTGTTATTTTACGTGCATTCTATATATGGACTGGCTTTGAATAAAACAAATTTCGATTCGATATATGATTTGATTATTCCCAGTATAGAAATCATTAGATTTCGATTGGATTTGAGTGGTGTGTTTTGAGATTTGATTAACTAGTTTATAAAATTAATAGTTTTCCTTCGAATGATTTGGTTTGTATCATGCTCAGATTTAATTTGGTTATGATCCTTGTGCTATAAACGGTTTGATTAAGTTTGATTGTTACAATCTTTTCTAGATTCGATGCTAGGTATTTCGGGAAGATGCTTGCTGTGTCGTTTGATTGTTTCCGAGTTAAAGTTAATTGACCCTGTTTCTTTGATGAAAACAATGCTCTCGAGTAACCTTTGTGCCCGAATTGGAAAATGAACCCGAATCATAACAACTGTGTTAAAATCTTAGCCAATCGATTCGCTCTGGTTCTAATTTGGCAAGTTTGTTCTATGAATCGATTTTAGATTATAATCGATGCTCTGTATTTTAATTTTGTGAAATGAATTGGTCAAACCTTGTTATGATTCGTTTGATTCAAATGATTGTGATCAAAATTGATCGGTCTTGTTTGCTCGCTATGCAAGGATCAATAATCAAAATCTATGACAAATCCTATTTGATTGATCCTGTCTCGTTGTGGTTATGTGTCGGTTATGGTTTGAATTCATTCACAACCTAAATCTTTTTGATTTACAGTCATCGTGATCATCCTGTTCGATGCAAGTATTACGAAGCGTTTTCTATTTGTTATGTTTTCGATTGAATATCAAAATGATCTTATTTGATTTGTTGAGACACGATTATGATGTTGTTACATGTGATTTCATTTACCCGATTTGTAACGATAATCGAAACAAAATAGTTCTTTCGTTGCATTTGATTAAATGACTTGAATCTTGTTGTTAGATCGTTACAGCTATAATAAGTGGAAAATGGTTGTTTTGGATTAGATCGTATCACATACGATATGGTTCATTATCGATTTCAAGTGGATATGAAACAGTCTTGTTACTGTTAGATTATGAAAGACCCGATTTTATGGTAACAGAAAAACAGAGTATTCCTATCTCTGTTGAACCAATTTTGATCCTATTTAATGTTGAATGATAAAATCATTTGAATTTTAAGTGATTCGTTTTAAATGATCATTGGAAGAAAATTGGATTTAATTCTTTTAAAAAGATTTGATTTGATTTTAATTTCGATTCTGTATGTTATTTTAGACTAGCTACAGAATCAGATGATTCTGTAGCTAAGTCTGTAGAGTCAGATTTTTATTGTTTTGCCCATAAAATATCTCTCTAACTTGTTATTTTTGGTCCATTACAGGTCAATTCGAAATTGCATTGGATTTGATCAGCAGTTAGAAGATATTTGGATATTTTGATTTCATTTTAGTTTCTTAGTTTAGTTGATTTTGGGAATATCTTTCGAGAGTATGTAAACAGTTTGATATTATCCACAGGGAGGTTTTACCCTGTGGAAAAACTTATAAATACTCATTATTTTTGTAATAATCTCATCCTCATTTGTGGGAGAACAAGGATATGGAATTTTAATATAGACTGAGGTAGAATTTGATGTTTTGTTACAGCTTTAGCTTCTCATGATATCAACATTTTGTTTCATGTTATGTGTATCAATTTGTATTTGGTTAATGACTACTTTAGCTATCTTAATCTTTTGCAAATGATATAATTTAATCACTATAATCCATATCTGATTTCTTCTAGTATTTAAAGACATAGCAATTACTTGATTCAGTTTGTGAACGACATATTTCTCTTCTTCATTGATTGGATTATTAAGTATAAGTTTTTGCATAACAGGTTTCCCTTATTGCAGAGATTTATAAATCATATAATTGTTATGATTTTTTATGTCTTGTTTGTCCTATAAATAAACTCAAAGAGCAGCGCAACCTATCGTTTACAAAAATCTTCTGACCATCTGGTGCGAGTTTACTTCCTCCGACCAGCTTCGAAGTCATCACACACAGGACAAACTTGGAGCGTTTCCAGGTCAGTTTGTCATTTACTAGTTTAGTATATTTGTTAGTATTTTTAGTTATATATATATATGTTTAATATATTAGATTGTTTAATTTCTGTAAGATTTATTTCTTATTTATAAAAAATCAATAAAAACATATCTCGTTGTCTTAGGTCATAATATAATTAGTTTTGCAGGTTTTAATTAAATCTGTAGATTGTCTATATTGTACATTTTGTGAATAAGTGATATTGCAGTTAGTAATTAGATAGTTGATTAGAATTAGGATAATATTAATTAGTAGATTGTATATAGAATAGTTTTCTTTTGTTTTGTTTGTTTTATTTATTAGTTTTATTTAGTTTGTTTTATTTAGTTAGTTTAGTTGGTTTTAATTGTTTTAGTTAGATTAGTTAGTTTAGATTAGTTTTCTCTTTGGTTTTCTTAAGACCTTAGAGCGGCCAACGGAGCCGCTAAACCTGTCAGGGTGGTTCATTCCAAACAGCTTGGGTTATTAGACAACCCCAGACCGGTTCCACTCTCTCAGATGACGGACGGTCAATTTTGCTCATCAACACCTTGACAACCTGATAAAGTTGGATCGTCTGTTGGAGATTTCCCTTGACCTATGTGTCCACTATCTGATCAGTGGATGCCTCTTTCATGTAGTCAGTGTTTCTCTTTGTTGGGATCAGTTGTTCTACAATCTCTTATGTGTCCAATAATGGTGGAAAATATGGCCAAAGGAGGTCCACATTGAACACTGGGTGCAAACCAAGGAAGGGTGGAGTGTTGATCTCAAAATCATTGCTACCCACATCCTTGGTGATAGTGTAAGGCCCATAATGACGTGGTAGACGCTTCTGATGGGGCCCTGCAAGGTTCTCTTTCTGAAAATGTAACCATACTTTGTCTCTCGCCCGAAACGTGTGTGGTACCCGGTGTTGATCATGGCATTTTTTTTTCTTAGCATTGGATTTTTGCAAAATCTCATGGACCTATTGGTGGATGTGTTGAATCTACTCAATGAATCTGGTGGCTTTGTCGACCTCAGACTAAACATGGGAATAATCTTCCTGTGTTGTTTAAAGAGGTATTGCAACATCAATGGGACCTAAGGGTTCAAATCCCAACCCTACCTGAAAGGGGCTATGGTCGGTGGAGCTATGGAGAGCCCTATTGTAGTTGTTTTGAACATAGGGAAGACTCTCATCCCATGTATGTGGATTCTTAGAGTTATACATACACAAGATGTGCACAATCATTTGATTGATGACCTATGTTTGGCCATCGGTTTGAGGGTGAAAGGCAGTGGATTTAGTGAGTTTGGTGTCCAAAAGTGACCAGAGACTCGGCAAAAATGTGTTAAGGAACTTGTTGTCCCGATCGGAGATGATGGTCTGTGGTATCCTAAAATGAACCCACACTCGTTCGAAGAAAATCTTGGCAGTATATGCCAACGTGATGCTCTTCTTGCAAGCTGTGAGAATGGCCATCTTTGGAAACCGATCCACCACCACAAATACACAATCATTGCCTTTCTTGGTGAACAAAAGGCTTGACATTTAATCCATAGATATGGATTCCCAAGGCCTCTTAGGAGTAGGAAGAGGGTTGTATAAGCCTTGCTTGTTGGTGGATGGCTTGGCAATGGAACAGTAAGTGCAAGATATGATATACTTGTTGACGTCATGTCGAAGTTTTGGCTAATAAAAATGTTTCTGTAGAATGACCACAATTTTCTCCACACCAAAATGTCATGCCATCTGACTCTAGTGAGCCTCCCAAATCATCTTTGCACACTCGCTTGCAGGAAAAAAAAGATGGCCCAGATGGCATAACAGTCCATCCTGAATATGAAAATCAGTGACATTTGCACCTGTACCCAAGAGTTGATAGGTGGTGGAGAAGTTTGGATCTTGATGATAAAGTTGGGTCCACTCAGATGCCTCATGCCCATAGGAATGGAGCACTATGGTGAGTGAAACTACAGGAGGTCGACTGAGGTAGTCAACAACATGATTTGTGCTCCATGTCTTATACTTGATATTGAGATGGAACTATTGTAGGTATGTGGACCACTTCTAATGGCGGTCATTCTGCAACTTCCCCTGTGTTTGTATGAACTACAAAGGCTTGTAATCAGTGTGGATGATTGTCTCCTTTCCCAGAATGTAATGTTTCCATTGACGATAGGATTTTACAATGGAATACATTTCCTTGTCATAGGTGGGTTATTTCTGGACAATATCTGAGAGTGTCTCACTATGGTATTCTACCATATGACCGTGTTGTGTGAGAACTACGCCTACAACATAGGCGGATGCATCAATCCCAATATTGAATGGTTATTGCAGATCGAGTAAGGAAAGTACTGGAGTTGAGAACAAGAAATTCTTCAGATCATAAAATGATCTTTTTGTGCCTTCCCCCACATGAAATTTTCCCTACCACCACCCTTGGTCACTTGGTTGAGGGCCCATGCAATATGGGATAATCCCAACATGAAACATCGGTAGAAGTTGGAAAGTCCCAAGAAGATCTGACGCTTGGTTATTGTGGTCAGGGATGGCTAGTCATGGATGACTTGGATCTTAGCTGGATCTACATGTACCCCATGCTCATAAAAAATGTAGCCCAAGTATTGGACCCTATTCATGCCAAAGGATCATTTTTCCAAGTTTGCATACATCTTATTCTACCGCAAAGTGATCAAAACCTATTGAATATGTTGCATGTGATCCTCCCAAGTTTTGTTGAAGATGAGGATGTCATCCAAATATACCACCACAAAAGATTTTGTGAAGGGTCTTAATACATCATCCATCAACCTCATGAAAGCGGTTGGTGCATTTGTTAAGCCAAAGGGTATGACCATCCATTCCAAGAGACCTTCTTTAGATTTGAAAGTTGTCTTCCATACATCAATTAGCTCAATGGGAACCTGGTGGTAGCCAAACTTTAGGTCAATCTTGTTGAATAATGTTTCCCCCTTGAGTTGGTCAAGAAGGTCATCAATTCAGGGAATTGGGTACTGGTTCCTGACTATGATTTTGTTTAATTCTCTGTAATCAATGCAGAGCCACCAGGTCTTGTATTTCTTCTGCACTAATACAATCGGGCTTCCACAATGGGAGGATTTGGGTCTGATGTGCCCCTTTTGAAGAATCTCTTGGATGTGATGCTTGATTTCGTCATTTTCCATCAGCGAGTGGTGATAGATTGGTCCATTAGGTAGAGGTGCACAGAGGGTTAGATCAATTGGATGCTTGAATTGGCAATGCATTGGTACCCCGGTGGGTGAGGAAAAGATGTCTCTATCCTCTTCCACAATCCCATATACTTTCTTCTACTGCAAAGAGAGGCTCTGTGTAGAGGCCACAAATGTGGAAGAAATATTCTACTAAATGTGATTATGGATCACAAATAAGATGAACTTCTGAGTCTGTGAAATGACCATACTGCATTGCTTAGCGAAGATTAAAGAAATATCGGTAGGCAATGCTACCTATGGTATATTGTAAAATTATCTACCCAAAGTAATAATAACACTGTGGGGTCTAGACTCATACACAACATGTTACTTCCACAGATATGGTTGTCCTAAAAGAACATCACAAACTTCAAGGGGAGAAATATCACACAATACCTTGTCTTTGAAGGGCTTGATTTCGTAGGGAATATGACATAGTTTGTTGAAGCAAAGATCTCTTCCGTGGAGAAGCCAGGCGATGGTGTAGGGTTGCGGGTGTGGTGTCGTCAGTAGGTCTAGCCACTTGACGACCTGTGGTGAGATTAGGTTCTTCTGACTGCCACTATCGACAATGAAATGAAGTGGAGCCCCCTTTACCCACATCTATGAGTCAAAGAGTTGTTCTCCTTCCTATGGTACTTCTGGTTTGCTTGGATGGAATTTGGTGGTAGTGACAATGGCATTGGGTTCAATATCGATAATCTGCTTCCCTCCTTCTGGATTTGATTTAGAGTCAGAATCTTCAATAAGATGGCCCCGAAAGTGTATAACCCACAATTACAAAGAATTACAAAAGAACGTGATGAACTAAAAACTGTCAAGAGGAGCCAATTGGAATAAGTGGGTGGCCACTAATATCCACCCGGATCAATCATCCCCCCTTAGGAAGAAATTCACTCCATTGCGTTGAGTTCCCCCATCAAGTGAGGAAACTTCTGTTGAATTTTTCCCTGGGTGAGCCACTTTCCTTGGTGTAGGAGTCGCCCTACGTTGACAACTCGATAAAGTTGGATCCTCTGTTGGCGAGTTCCCTTGACCTATGTGTCCACTATTTGATCAGTGGATGCCTCTTTCATGGAGTCAGTGTTGATCTCTATTGGTGTCATTTGTTCTTCAATCTCTAATGTGTCCAATAATGGTGGAAAATATGGTTGAAGGAGGTCCACATTGAACACTGGCTGAAAGCCAAGTAAGGGTGGAGTGTTTAGATCAAAATCATTGTTACCCATAGCCTTGGTGATAGTGGAAGGCCCATAACGAAGTGGGAGAAGATTTTGATGGGGCCCTGCAAGGTTCTCTTTTTGAAAATGTAACCAGACTTTGTCACTCGCCCAAAACATGTGCGGTACCTGGTGTTGATCATGACATTATTTTTTCTTAGCATTGGATTTCTGCAAAATCTCATGGATGTGTTGGTGGATGTGTTGAATCCACTCAATAAATCGGGTGGCTTTGTCAACCTTAGAATAAACATGGGAAGAATCTTCCTGTGTTGTTTAAAGAGGTAGTGCAACATCAATGGGACCTAAGGGTTGGAATCCCAACCCCACCTAAAAGGGGATATGGTCGGTGGAGATATGGAGAGCTCTATTGTAGTTGTGTTTAACATAGGGAAGACTCTCATACCATGTACATGGATTCTTAGATGTATACATGCACAATATGTGCATGATCATCCGATTGATGACCTGTGTTTGGCCATCAATTTGAGGGTGAAAGGTAGTGGATTTAGTGATATTGATGTCCAATAGTGACCAGAGACTTGACCAAAATGTGTTGAGGAACCTATTTTCCCAGTCAGAGATGATGGTCTGTGGTATCCCAAAATGGACCCACACTCATTCGAAGAAAATCTTGGCAGTATACATTGTTGTGATGCTCTTCTTGTAGGATGTGAGAATGACCATCTTCGAAAAGCGATCAACCACCACAAATACACAATCATTTCCTTGCTTGGTGAACGAAAGGACAGACATGTAATCCATCGATATGGATTCCCAAGGCCTCTCAGGAGTAGGAAGAGGTTAGTATAAGCCTTGCTTCGTGGTGGATGTCTTGGCAATGGAACAGGTAGTGCAAGATATGATATGCTTGTTGACGTCTTGTCGAAGTTTTGGCTAATAAAAATGTTTCTGTAGAATGACCACAATTTTCTCCACACCAAAATGTCATGCCATATGAATCTAGTGAGCCTCCCAAATCATCTTTTCACACTCACTTGCAGGAACACAGAGGTGGCCCATATGGCATAACATTCCATCCTTAATATGAAAATAAGTGACATTTGCACCTGTACCCAAGAGTTGATAGGTGGTGGTGAAGTTCAGATCTTGCTAATAAAGTTGGGTCCACTCAGATCCCTCATGCCCATAGGACTGGAGAACAGTGGTGAGTGCAACCACAGGAGGTCGACTAAGGCAGTCAACAACATGATTTTTTCTCCCTATCTTATACTTGATATTGAGATGGAACTGTTGTAGGTAGCTGGACCACTTCTAATGGTGGTCATTCTGCAACTTCCCCTATGTTTGTATGAACTACAAAGGCTTGTGATCAATGTGGATGATTGTCTCCTTTCGCAAAATGTAATGTTTCCACTGATGACAGACTTGTACAATGGAATAAATTTCCTTGTCATAGGTGGGTTATTTCTGGATAGTATCTGTGAGTGTCTCACTATGGTATTCTATTGAATGACCGTGTTGTGTGAGAACTATGCCTACAACATAGTTGGATGCATCAATCCCAATATCGAATGGTTATTGCAGATCGGGTAAGGAGAGTATTAGAGTTGAGCACAAGCGATGCTTTAGATCATAAAATGCTCTTTTTGTGCCTTCCCCCACGTGAACATTTCCCTCCCACCGCCCTTGGTCACTTGGTTGAGGGCCCATGCAATATCGGAGAATCCCAACATGAAACATCGGTAGAAGTTGGAAATTCCCAAGAAGATCTGAATCTTGGTTAGTGTGGTCAGGGCTGGCCAGTCACAAATGACTTGGATCTTAGGTGGATCTACATGTACCCCATGCTCATAAAAAATTTAGCCCAAGTATTGGACCCTATTCATGCCAATAGATCATTTTTCCAAGTTTGCATACAGCTTGTATTGCCACAGAGTGCTCAAAACCTACTAAATATGTTGCATGTGCTCCTCCCAAGTTACATTGAAGATGAGGATTTCATCCAAATATACCACCACAAAAGAGTTGGTGAAGGGTCTTAATACATCATCCATCAACCTCATGAAAGTGATTGGTGCATTTGTTAAGCTAAAGGGCATGACCATCCATTCCAAGAGACCTTATTTAGATTTGAAAGTTGTCTTCCATACATCATTTAGCTTTATGGGAACCTGGTGGTAGCTAGACTTTAGGTCAATCTTGTTGAATAAATTTTCCCCCTTGAGTTGTTCAAGAAGGTCATCAATTCGGGGAATTGGGTACCAATTCCTGACTGTGATTTTGTTTAATGCTTTGTAATCAATGCAGAGCCACCAGGTCCCGTATTTCTTCTGCACTAATACAATCGAGCTTCCCCAAGGGGAGGAGTTGGGCCTGATGTGCCCCTTTTGATGAATCTCTTGGATCTGATGCTTGATTTCATCATTTTCCATCTATGAGTGGCGATAGATTGGTCCATTAGGTAAAGGTGCACTGAGGGTTAGATAAATTGGACGCTTGACATGGCAGTGTGTTGGTACCCCTGTGGGTTAGGAGAATATGTCTCCGTACTCTTACAAAATATCGTATACTTTCTTCTACTACAAAGAGAGGCTTTGTGTAGAGGCCATGAATGTGGCAGAAGCCTTCTTCTTACTATGAGTATGGATCACAAATAAGACGAACTTCTCGGTCTGTGAAATGACCTTACTACATTGCTTAACAAAGATTAAAGAAATATCAGTAGGCGACGCTACCTATGGTATATTGTACAATTGTCTACCCAAAGTAATAATAACACTATGGGGTCTAGACTCATACACAACATGTCACTTCTACAAATATGGTTGTCCTAAAATGATCCAGAATCGGATCCAGGAGTCTAACAGGGCTCAAAAAGGCTCAAAAATGAAAGTGCTCAGAATCAGACAAAACCAATTCCATTGCGTCCATATCGTTCTCCCGATTCCTTCCATATATTTACTTCGTCAAACATACGTCGTATGCGAAAGATATCACATTCTGATCGAAAACCTAAACAGGTAAAAAAAGGGGGTGATTGTACAGTCCGTACAGTCCACGTGGCAAGCTGACTGTACAGGCCATACAGTCGTACAAATGATGTGGTAGCATATGGTAGATTACAGGGCGTATGGCAGGTGATTTGGACCAGTCATAGGGTGACACGTGTCACCACTATAAGGGTGACATGTGGCACGGGCTCATAGTGGCAGGTACAGTGGCATGCTGACATGGCGGTACAGTTGCTGACTAGGAAGACACCTCAGCAGACAGGTGGTACAATCCTGTGTTGACAAGTGGCATGGTGTTTGTCTAATGTGAAGGTACCACATGGCCCAGTCATGGGCTGCCACGTGGCACCCCTCTATTGGTTGTTGGTTTGTGCAAAATTTTGGGGTCTCCACCGGAGTCGAACCCCCGACCTCCACCGGGATACAGACTGACAAGACCGGGATAACCACTCACTCCACTATTTTTTCTTAACAATCATATGGAAAATATTTTATTTAAGTTTGATTGAAAGTTTAGTTGGAGGCGGTTAGGGTTGGGGCTTAGCCCCAGCCCACAATTTCATTATTTGCATGTAACCACAACTAAACGAGGGCGCGGGTGCCACTAACTGTTGGGCACGTCTTTTCAAGGCATGGTTCTATCCCATGCACCATGTGTCCATATAATGGGGGGCTAATCCCTTCAAAAGCACATGGTTGGGATATGGCCACATGGCCTTTGATATGACCGAGAGTTAAGGACTTGAGGGCCAATGCATGGGCGCGTGGCCACATGGAGTGCCTTAATACGGCCAGAGGGCCAGCCAAAAGGGGGCTTCACCCTACATTATTGCAAAGTGGGTTTTTTATATAATGTTTTGGATTTTTATTTGATTTAGGCCTGTAATTAGTGGATTTTGGCCATTTTGGGGAGATATTGGGCATTTTTGGAGGCCAGATTTTGGGAGGAAGTTGGGGATGGATAACCAACTTCAGATCTATAAAAACTAGGCCTGTTTGAGGCCATGGAGAATAGTCAGAGTAAATTTATGCTGAAGGGAGGCCAAGCCAAATCCATTTTTATGCAGGGAAGTTGTTGAGGAGCAGACGCTTGCGGGCCATTTCTGGGAGCTCCGGTCATCTGTTTTTCATGCCATTTCTTCTGCTGGGTTCTAGAGATCTGGAAGAACATGACGAGATCAGTCTTGTAGCCTAATGGCACTAATTTGATGTACTTTTTGAGCTTTGAACAGAAATAAAGAAGCCTCTCCCACTGAGACAAAGGCCCGGAGACGTAGGCAATTTTGTGCCAAACTCTGTTATCACTTCTCTTGTTATGGCTTGTTGTTTATTACTTCATTTCAGATCTGCATATATGTATATGGCTGTCATAATTCCTCGTATTTCCTCATTCTTTCATTAAGCTTCTCAAATGGTTAATTAACACATGCAATTAAAAACTCAATCACAGTCATTAAAAGATCTTTTCTGTATCATAAAAGAACATCACAAACAAGGGGAGAAATATCACACAATACCTTGTATTTGAAGGGCTTGATGTCGTAGGGAATACGACACAATTTGTTGAAGAGGAGATATCTTCCGTGGCAAAGCTAGGCGATGGTTTAAGGTTGTGGGTGTGGTGTTGTCGACAGTTCTAGACGCTTGACAACCTATGGTGAGATCAGGTTCTTCTGACTGTCGCTATCAACAATGAAATGAAGTGGATCCCCCTTTACCCACATATGTGAGTCAAAGATTTGTTCCCCTTCCTCTGTTTCTTTTGGTTCTCTTGGATGGACTTTGGTGGTAACGATAGTGGAACTAGATTCAACATCGATAATCCGCTTCCCTCCTTTTGGATTTGATTCATAGTCGAAATATTCCTCTGACTCGAAATATTTCATCTCGACCACCGGTGACTTCTTGGAGAAACAATATTCAGTGTTGTGCTAAGGGATTTTATGGTATTCACACCATTTTCCCTTGTCCTTCTTCATCTTCTCATTACCCTTCTTGTGTTGTATCTTGGATGGTTGTCCTGAGAGTGGCCATCCTTGTTCTGTCCCTAGTTTTGTGGGTTGGGGCCACCTTTTCCCTGCTTTGGCTCTGAGGAGTTTGCAGATCCAAACTCTCACCTCCTCAACTTAAATTTCTACTCGATCTTGAAAGCACATCTATAAGTCGTACCCAATTATGCGATATCTAGAAACTCCATTTCTGTTTGAATGTATCTATGTATAAATCCGTAGTATTTTAGCACCAAATCTCATTCAAATTCTTTGATACCCAATTTTGTGTGAAGGGTATGGAAAATATTGGTGAAATCTGGTACTTTCTAGTCCCTTTCTTGACGCAAGGTGGTCCATCTTGTGTATTGGTCCTCATATCTTCCAACAAGGTAGTATTGTTCTTTAATTGCATCCCTAAAGGAATCCCATGCGGGTGTGACCTCAATTATTGTAGATTCCTCTATGGACCTTTACTCAAAGTAAGTATCCCACTAGTCCTTAACGTGGGGGACGACCTTGAGGAGTGCAAAAGTAATATTTTCCCTATTGGAAAAATTATGGACCGAAAAATACCCTTCAAGTAGATTCAACCATTTATCTACAACATCTACATCTATCAGTCCTTCAAATAATGGAATATCAAAATTTACATGTACCTTGAAGGGGGTTGCATGATCTCTTGATGAAGACGCGTCTCTTGTGGGAGGTCGTTGAAGGATCTATGCAAAGTTGTCCATCATTTTGTTCCTTTGTCATGCAAGGGCTTCCTCGAGCAACATTTTAAAAGGATCTCCTACTCCATCATATTTATTTTCATATCCCATGGGTTTTTGTTGATCTTGGCACGACCGATATTGCAAAGGCTTGACTGGTTCGAGTCCCAACTTCCTGTACCCAAATATTTTTGGGGACATGCACAAAGAAAAATAAATGAAGAGAAGACCACTCTGATACCACTGATCTGGATTTATGAGCGAAACGAAATGAATAACAAACTCAATACAATAACATAGAGATATGGAGAGAAAAAATAGATATCCATTGAACAATAACTTCTATTGAATAAATACAATAGGTTGAAACTATAAAACTGCAGAACTGAAAACAACTTGCTCGAATGGTGGTAGCTATATCTGAGAAGAGATGTGGCTACTACATGCATCCGTCTGAGAATAATGATTACAATGAGACTCCAGAGGCATTTTTAACATTATTCATGAATGTCAAAACCCTAGACATACAAAAACCTAACCCTAGTAGGTGAAATGCTAAAATTTATGTGGGGCCTGATGGGTAAGTTGGTACCTCAACTTCCAAGGGTCCTAACATTTGCATACAACCTCCATTTTAGGCGCGTTATAGCCCATTGTAAAGGTCTTTTTGAGAAATACACATTATGTCGTCAAACTCTAACTTCGCCTACAATTTGACTATGGCAAGACAAAAAACATTGTTTAGGGCCCCAAAATAGCCTTGGAAGTACAAAAAGATGTATTGACATGAAAACATCCAAAATAATCCAGTTGGATTAGGTGGGAGGCCACCGATATCCACCTAGAAGCTATGTAGGGCTTCAGACAGGCCCGGAAGTGTAGAACTCACAATTACTAAGAATTACAAAAGAACGTGTTCAACTAAAAATTGTCAAGAGGAGCCAGTTGGAATAGGTGGGTGGCCACCAATATCCACCTAGATCATTCGACTTGTCATATTACTTCACACCAATCCCGCAAATGTAATTAGGGTTCCAACAATGACCATCCCATTAAATTCCCTGATGGTAATCAACATACTTTCTATTAACTTTCCTGATGGTAAACTAAGGGATTTTTATCAACTTGTTTTATTATCTTACCAAACTTTCGACATAATTAACACAAATGCCTCCAATAGTCATCAAAATAGTTTGAAATAATTTCTCCTATTTTAACCTTGTGAGCATATTTTAAACAAGTTTATTCTCTATCTCTCACTTAAGTGTTCACCATGAGTTCTATTATAATCTCATCATCGGATGATGACCTTCCACCGAATATTAGCTCAAGCTAATCCTCAGGTACTCCGAGATACTTAGAGAGGTTATATTTTTAGATCAACTATGTGTTTCTTTACACTAATCACATCTCTACTTTGCAGGTTCATATATGTCTCCAAGAAAGAAAATGATTAGCAAGGCATCTTCCATTGAGGCCTCTGGTAGTGGCCGACATATTGAAGATGAACCGGACATTGTCGGGGCCATGTATGATGACACCTCTAGACTCATAGACAAATAAGGGGATGCACTCAGATGAGGAGTTGTGTATCATATGTTTAAAAAAAAAAACTTCTCCACTGATGTCGAAGACTAAGATGAGTTGAAGATATTCAAGAAAATTGGAAGGTCTGGAATATTCAGAATAACAAATTGTTTTTCTCTGTTCCCTAGCGTTGATGCCATCGCTTGGATACTAAAGCACGTATATTTGGGGAAAAAATATGTCTGCAACTATATAAGGGAGGTCATAGGATCATTTCATCCTAAAGACTTAGAAAAATGCTATGATCTTGATAAGGGGACTAAGAAGTTGGACAACAAACTTATCACAAAGTTCGAACGCACAGCTAAGGAGCTATGTCCTAGGTGGTACAAGCTAGACAAGGAATTCAAACTTAGACCCAGGGGAGGGTATCCTACAACTACGCTAAGGACGCCTTATCACTACATGGTATCCATGCTATGCAGGCTATACGGGGAGAAATATTCTTCCTAGTTCTCCCTATCATACATGCCATTGATTTATTACTACACAGACAAAGGATTTTCATTTAACTGGGACGACATATTATCATCCAAACTAACAGAATCCATCACTGCAATTGTAGAATATCAGTTGAGAAATTTCTCGAGTTTCCACATATCTTCATACCTCTTGGACATCATGTGCGTAGCCTACCAATACCAAAATATTTGGTGGAAATGGAAACCATCAGATGAATCCATTCATATATACTACAAAGTGCTCTAGGAGAACAAGTACAGGATGAAATACTAGAATATTTGCGATCACTTTTTGGCTCCTATGTACGAGTTCATATTTTGCACACCAACCCATGTATGATTGACAAGGTGATAGTTGTCATAAAAAGGATTGAGGATTGGTACCTTATGGAGGATGGTAATTATATCAGGGTGTACAGTTCCATGAAAGCCCCCCATCTCCTCCCTAATTTTGAACTAGATAATCTAGTACTCTAGGAGGTGGCATATCAAACAATGATCCATGGAGTAAGAGGAATGCTATACCGAGAAAAGAAGGAAATATGGCTACCACTCCCACTATACATTGGTGTCTACTCATTTTAAAATACCAAGAAAGCATAGGAAGAAGCAAACACCTTGATCTCATACCATTTTGGAGAGGAGAGTTTCAAGATACACGACCCAAACAAGGTCATAAAAGAACATTTCAATAAGGTAGGTTTTCCTTAGAAACAAACAACGGAATTCTGGAAGGAGGAGGAGGTACATCATAGTGCAATAACTGAAAATGAAGTCACCTTCAAGAGAAGGGGTAGACCCTTAGGGAGGATTGTGGATGCGAATAAAGTGCAAGAAGAAGCCATAAATAAAGCAAAGGAAGAGGCAGCAGAAAAGACATATCCCCCTTCTACTTCTGCAGAATCAGGATCAGCAAAGGAAGAATATATGTTGGAAGATAAAAAGAGGAGGAAGAAAGAGAAGTTTCACAAGAAAAAGGCATGACACCTCTAAGAAAAATACAAAAATTTCTAAAGAATCCAAATACAAGGCTAAAGAAGAGGTCGCAATAAAGGAAAATACCTAGAAGGAAGCTTAACAAAAGGTAGTTGCAGAAAAGGAAACAACAGAAAATGTTGTAGCAGATGTAGCAACAACAGAAGTAGAATATAGAGCAGTGAAGGAAGCAATGAACAAACAAGTAGAGGAAGAACATATAAAGAAAGACGAGAAATCTTAAAACAATGAGACAATCCCAATTGACACTGATATTCCTGAGATATAAACAACTGGTGCCAATAGAAATACACAATTCAACAACCTAAGTTTGGGAATCTGTAATCCATTCATGCCAAATGAGGTACCCAACTTGAAGAAGTTTGTATATGACAATGCATTATGCATGATCATGCAAGAAAAAGAGGAGAAATTACTAGTAACAAGAGGGAATCGAATCTTATCCATTACAAAGATCCCCGTGATAGAACATGTTAGAAAATATCCAGTATCCATAGCCTCAGTTGGATTGTCTTTTTGGAATGATACAGAACATAATGTCAGAAATATGTGCCATCAAAATCTAGATAAAGAAGCAAGGATTAGAGAGCTTGAGGAAAATCTTCAACAGATAAAGGTGGATGAAGGAATCCTTCAGAGCTTCAAAACTATCATGGAGACGATAATAAATAAGCTAGAGGAGTCCTTATTTGACATGTATGTCATCTGCACATGTTCCAAAACTTATATGCTATCATCATAGACCAACATATCTTGGTGAAAACCAAGCTCACACAGTTCAACATTATCCAGGAAGGTATGAACAATATTGATACATGAATCACAGAAAACCTGGATGCACCAACTAAGCTCTATCATCCCTAATATAGGGAAAGGAAAACTAACACCTATGAACTAGATCATTTCCATCAAGATACACAAAAGGCAGACAAAAAAACTACCATCTCAATGAAAATTTTTCCAAGCATACACAAAGCTTCACAAGAATTACTCAAGCTATGCTAACTTCCCCAACTAGAGGAGCTTGGAAAAAATATTATAATGAAAGAACTAGTTGACAAGGTACATGACAACATTAGTCGTAGATGAGGAGTCACTGAGGCATCCACCATAGTAACAATGAACCTAATAAAACAACACCTTATTCAACCAACAAAGGTCCATACTATGGTTCACTACATTATCAAAATATATGCAGACCCTCAACGACAACATGGATATGTACACGACCACCATAGGAGAGATTGCATACCATAGACTCGTATATTTGCATGACCGGTTAGAAATCTGGGTAGCATACCTTCATGACAAGAATTTGTAAAAGGACAATATAGAAAATTTGAAATTTCTATTACCTGTACCCTATTTTTTCTTTTCTAAACTACTCCCAATTTTGTATTTTCTTTGTACACATGTCAACGAGAAGAGGGGAGATGAATAATTTTGCAACAGTTTCTTTAGGGGAATAAAAATAATCACAATCTTGTTTTGGAAAAAGAGCATAAATAGAAGAAGATACCCACTTTGAAATGGATCTTAAGCATTGTATAAACTCAAGAACTAATTCAAGAACATATATTGTGTTAATGAATATTGAGAAGCCCTCAGGGATAGTTTTCAAAAGAGAGAAGAACATGTGTGTGTGGTTTTTTTGGAGTGAAATGTTTCAAGTGGAATGTATGTTGATCATGTGGACTATAAGGACAATGTTTTATTATAGACTAATATGATGCATTCAACGCCATTTTTAAGTATAAATATTATTTCTTATATTTATAATTCCTAATCTCATGAGTTTTTATGTATGCAACAATATAATTTGGAATTTTCTGGTTATATGTATGTATTCATGTGTTTCCAATTTTGCACCTTTATTTCAACTATCTGGGTGAGGTTACTTCAGTTAAATCTTTGATATGAAAGGATATATTAGAAGTATATTATATTTATTTTTATACTTAGTATTCATATACATATTTACATTGCATAACCATCCATCTTCACCCTCATAACTAGTAATGGAAACTGAGCCAAACTCTGGATTTGTCTCCTAAACCAAATGGTGCATAGTCTGATTGGGATAGTGCATTTGAGAAAAACCCTTACTATTTCAAGGTGAATTTTGACCTATAAACAGGTTTCCATTTGGATGGGGTGCACAAGAAAAAAGGTTATTGGAGAATGGGGATGGGGATATGTGTGCAGTGTAATGGGGCTAGTGAGTCCACAAAAAATACTTACTAGAGATTTGTATGAATGTGATCAATGCAACTTTGATCTGGATCTCTTGAGATAGGCAACCGATAATGGGGTGAGTGGGTCCACATTAAAAAAGTCTTATGGAAGAGGGGGTCAACTATGACCAGTACGACACAAGGAATCTATTGATATAGGTCACAAATAAGGGTGCCAATGAGAACACTTTATACTCATTTTTTTATTACTCGTGCAAAGTTATACTCCTTTCTAAAGAATATTGCACTGGCCCAATGTTCAAATTCTTAATATTGAAGTTTATGTAGGAATTTCTTGAACTAGAAGTGAAGAAGGGTTTCCAATGACTCGAATGTTCAAAATTTCAACACAACTCCTTGTTTTGTAAGTTTTAGGGAATAACGACAAAGATTAGGGCTTCAAGGGTCCCAAGAACTAGGGAGTTCCCTATGCTATAGCTCTCATATATACGTATGGGTCCAACAGTAGTACTTGACCCAATATATCAAGTCTCTAACTAAGGAGTTTCGACCATACCCTTAGTTGTACTACCCAATTACCCAAGTACTAGAGAGTAATCTTCCTGAGTGTTATTCATGGTGCCACTATAGCAGCTAGATGATTGAGTGGCCTATCTAAGGCTGGTTTGAAGATACCTATAAGAATTCTTATACACTTGAGGTTACATGGAAGTGAATTCCAAATACAAGAGTTGTTTGATGAGTTACTACTTAAAGGTGTACCAACAAGGGTTACAAGGGTTTCCAAATAGACGAAACCTCCTATATTCCCCACATGTATGATTCCCTAGATGTAGGTGTATCTTCTTAATGATTAATATTTGTGTTATTTATAGACACCAGAATACCTCTCTAGCTTGAAAAGAAAATTGCTCTAAAAATGTGCTAGGAAAGTTCTTTGATACCACTTGTGATGTTCCAAATAGAAATATCCAAAGTACAACTTACAAATATTTCTCAAGTGTATTGCAAAAATAAAGAGAATTGCAAACACAATGGACAATATGAACCAAAATATTATACATTTATTGATATGGAAGCAATGTTCACTTGCCTCTTTAAGGGGGCAACCTCTAATAGAGCATAGATCAAATTACAGATGGTTTCCAAGATATCTTTTGCTTCTACATCTTTACATAGTACTTTATTTTCCCTAGGAACACTCTAGAGAAGGAACCTTCTAGTAAACCTTCTTATAATAATTGTGTTCACACTAATACATAGGCCTTATTTACTAATTATGGCCTCTATACATAGAAATACATAGTAATCTATCTACTTAAGGGTTTAGGGAGGTTAGGGCCTAAACACTATCAACCTCCCACTTACTTACTAGGGGAGCAATTTTCATGGAATCAAATAGAGGAAATTGGTGGGATGTTTTTCTATGATGTTGGCCTATGTAATGGAATCTAATAGAGAATCTCCCTTTGTCTTCTTGACTTGGATCGTAATATGGAAGAGTTTAGTAATTTCCTTCTACTCCTTGGGATGGAATCTATTTAGGCTCAACTCCTTCTACCTTGTGGTGTAGACAATCTTTCCATCTGCATATGAGCTACTCTCTACATAGTTGCTTGAATTCATCATGAGCATGTTCTTCTTCTTGGCATCCTTCTTATGGTTCTTTGGATTCAACTTTGGATGTAACCTCCAACGCTTATCTTTGGTGTGACCATATTAAAACCAAAATTCATCTATATATGTTTCCATTAGTACATTATGGTTGAAATTGGTTTTTGGCATTGAAAATCTTGGAGAAAATGGAAATTGATGAATAGTGTCTTTTCTTTAATACATTAAGTGAAAAAATATCCAAATGGAAAAATTTATGCCTTAAAATTTTATTTAAAATATTTACAAGTTCATCAAGTTATCCCATAACCCTTGTAGTAAGTATCACTTATATCTATGTTTCATTCGTCTCATATGATTTTAATAATTTCATGAGCACATGCATATACCTAAGTTTGATATATTTAAGCTTCAATTTTACAATATATTAATTAGAGTGGTTGGAGTGATATAATAAGGGAAAAAGAGTGATTGATAATAGAAATGGTTTGTATGCCATAGATTCCACATGACTATAAGTAACAAAAAAAGAGCCACATGTTTACCCAAATCTAGTTAAGGACCATACATTCATCAACATCAAATAAACAAGCAATGAAATTCATAAAAAGCATGCCATGAAATGTGTGTGTGTGTGTATTCAACATTGTATAAATTGTATATTTTTTACAAAATGACACATCGTGACTAATACACAAAATGGGGGCAAGTTCCTAACATGGAAAACTTCCATATGGTGGCCTAAATACAAAATGGGATTCATTGGCCACTCATTGACCACTGCCACCCTTGCAACTATTAGGAGCATCAAAAAAATTGATCCTTCTTCTCTTACTTGAAGAAGCACCTCAAGTGGTTTTTTTCCTGGGCATGGTTTGTTGCTCCAGAGACTGGACAAAGAAACAACATTCTTCTAAGTGTTTTTCCACAATGAATTAAAATACTTACAAACTGATACTTTGTAATTCGACCTAATACAACTCACCATAGATGATACTAACAACTGTGAGAGTGTTACCCTCCTCAACGGCCCTAATCTCTCAGCGATGCCACCCTACATCAGTTACAATGATCAAATCATGAAATTTAAACAAATATGCATAAAATAAATTCCTTTCATAATACATAAAAATTGATCATCAACAAATTATCTTAACATGAATAACTCGGGAAATGATGGAGATTCGTTGAAAGGTGGAGTGTTTGGATACACAACCTACTCTGAGGAAACATCTACCATGGCAGCCTCGATGGATGGAACATATAGAAATGGTGGTGGGGGTGGTTGGTGTACAAGTGCATTTACTGTGGATGGATGAGATGGAAAATTTGGTGGGGTTGGGTGGCATGCAGGTGCAACCATTGTGGATGCATGGGATATTAAATATGGTAGGGGTGAGAAGAAATAAACCCCCACGGGTAGTAAAAGGGATGGTAAAACCCTTAAGTTGGAAAGAGGTATCCCAAGGGTCGGGGCAGGGTGCCCAAGGACTGGACTAGCTCTATAGATGGAGAAATGCGATGGGTAGAATGTAGGTAGTGGTGGTGGTATAGATGACCCAACAATGGATGATGCAACTTGCATACATATTAACAATATTTTTATTAGTGCCAAAAAGTAAAATTCAACAAACAAAATATAACAAATTTGATATTTAAACAAGATTTAAGTCAACACATGATACCTATGAAGGTGGTGACTTGTCCATCCCAAGTGGACATGGCTCATCACTTTATGGTACGACAACCTGTAGAAACACAAGAACATTATATTTTAGGATGCCAAAAAATAAATAAATCACTACGGTAAATTTATCAAATGTGCCACATACATGTATATGCAGTACACCAAATGAA
>JZKD02S1673381.1:684962-698086 GCA_000966675.3 Picea glauca
CTTCAAAAACCTATGCTCTGATACCAACTTGATCTAAAAATGAAGAAGACTTGTATTCTTGAAAATATTTGCAAGATTTTAATTCATGTGTTAAAAATGCAAATGGATCAATTTTACAACACAATTTTTATAGAAATTACTCATTCAAGATGCATATAAACAGCAGCAAAAAACAGTGAACAGAAAACACATAACATAGCAAATGATAAAGGATTTCACCCCTCTCTTGGGCTACATCTCTTGGTCCATCTTCCAATGGATCTTTTGTATTATTTGCTCAAATTGCTTTACAATGCTCAAAATTCCAAATAGATGGCTCCAATGGCTTCAGAATGTCCAAAAACCCCTAGCTGGGCTTTTTCAACACCTCGTTTGGCCAAAAATTGAAGAAGATAGGCTTCCTGGAAGTTTCCCTTCAAACTTGCTATCTCTGGATCGCCAAAATGAACCCTTGTTGCCTCAACCTAGCCCCCACGCACTTTTATGTGTTAAAACTCATCACCGGTTGCAACCGCACAAACGGTGTGAACTGTAGGACAGTTATGGGTGCGCTTAGCCCCTAACTGCCAAGGCCATGGTTGTGTGACCCATGCGACCGTGTGTTTTAAATAAAAAGGGCCAAGACTTTAAGAGCAAGTGTGGTTGTGACAAGTGGCAGGCGTTGGTTGTATAACCATTTGAAACCAAATAAAAAAAAATCGCGTGCGTGCCAATGGCATAACCTCCGGTCATATGTAAAATAATACAATCGCGAACTGGGGCTAAGCCCCAACCCGACCCCGCGCCAAACTTTACAACAAATCAAATTTAAATTTATTTTAAACCAAATATATAATAAGGAACACAGTGTGGTATGTTGGCAACGTGGACTTTGCAAAGGCTATGCACGGTGGGGAGGTCCAGGGTTCGATCCCCACGGACTCCATAACTTTTAAACCAACAACAAATAACAGGGTGCCACGTGGCAGCCCACGACTGGGCCACGTGGCACCAAACCATTGGTTAGAAAATGCCACGTGTCAGCAAACTATTCATCCACATCTACCAACCAATGAATGCCACATCATATGGTCCTGTTGATTCAGCTCTGCCACATGTCGTACGAACATGCCATGTCAGCATCTGTATGGACTGTACAATCAACATCCCTTTTTTTTGCATGTTTGACGTTTTGAATAGAACGTGATATCTCTCTCATCCGACATCCGTTTGAACTCAAATGAGTTGCGTTGGGTTCATGACGACGAGGCCTACGCTCCTATTTGATTTGAAGCGATTCCGAGCACTTTGAACTTTGAGCAAAATTTGATCCCCTGGATCAATTTTCAAAATAAAATAATAATAGTAATAATATTTATATAGACATATATATACATATATTTTTATATCCATGGACGGTTATATTGTGGGTGGGATAAGAGTAGGTGGGGCCCGGGAGGGTGAGATAAGTAATATTATAGGAGGCCTAGATGAGATAGCACTTCTCAAGAAGGAACATGAAGTCTATTGTTTTAAAGATAGTTGTGAAAGAGAGAGAGTAACACTACATACACACCATCCCCTCCACTCTTGACTACTATGTTAAGTTATTACTCGAGAGGTAGGTGTATGTTATCCCCGATGACCCAGACCCACTTTAACTTTGTCTAGCTAGGTCCAGGTAAGTCTCTTTCCTTTCCTCCCTCCGGTAAGTAAGTTAATGAGTCAATCCATCCTTCTTGCAATGTTTCAGGGTGGTAGTGAAATTGAAAAGGGGGTTCTTTTAAGGGGCAAGCTTAAAACTAAGTTATCTCTCCTTAATCGAATCAATCCCGCACAAACATGGATAAAGTTGTTGAAAATCCAATCTTCATTTGGTCACATCACATTTGTTTGGAGATTCCATAACAATCCCTTCTTTTTGGGAATCCATAACCATTTGTTTGATCCTTTTATCCTTAAGTCTGATAGCTTTGAAACCTTTGAAACTATGAATATTCCTAGGGTTGTAAGAGATTATAAAGGTTTTAGGGGTTTCAGAATGCATCTTCCAACTAGCAAAGGTAGAATACTAACTAATATTTTAAAGGCCCATCGTGATCATAGAGATGGGCGTAATAGATGCTCTGTTTGGAGTTCATTTGTAAACGTAATCCAACCATTAGGAGAAGCCCTCCTTAGTGTTATTGGTTTGTCATTATACACTCCACCAAAAGGAAGGGGGAAGCACGACATGTTGAAATCCATTTCTTAGGGTCATTTTTGGATGTGGAAAGTTAGGAATAGTGTTAATCACCACTATGGAAATGAATTCTCTCTCTATGCATGAAAGGCTACAACCTTTGTAGGTGATGTAAACTAACAACAAATATTTATTGCATGAACTCAACCCAACCTTTGCATTAAAATAACACTCATTTTGACTCGTACTCTTGTTAGATAGTTTTTGGGATGATAATATGTCAGAGCGAGTGACTGAACCATATTGACAAGTAATTGGTCTAGTTGAAGTTTTTACTAAACCAGACCCATTCGAACCGGAACCTCATCTACCAATTTTCCAATAAACAATGGTCCAACACAAGTTGTTTCAACTAAACCAATTGATCATGAACCATACTATCGTGAAGTTGAACCTCGTGCATGTAACTTTTTGGATGGAAGAACCTTATGATGACCAATGAGGATATACAAGTGCAAGCATCGGGGAAGATCATAAATAATCTCACATTTTCCCTGAACTACTTCCAAGCCCGCCCCAAGGGCTATCGATTCTTGTTCATCCAAAGAACATATTTCCATCCAGACCATTCTCATACCTCATGTATGCAGCCAAACCAAACCAATAGTGATGGGCCTAGGTGAGGCGGGGTGCTACATATAATCTAGTATGCATTAGCGGTCAGTGAAGGTCTACATGTACCCGAATGAGTTATATTCCCTATATATAGATATATATACCCAGTTGCAGAACCATTTTCTCTACAGGTGGGACCACACCACTCCTCACTTTGGCCGAAAGAATTTCATCCTAGTCAGGACCTTCTTTCTAAACCCATTTTAAACAACGCCCCCTCATGCACCCATCTTTGGTTTGGGGAACTAATCCTAGTGATACTATTTCTAGTTTTGTAATCATACATATGTAGCACACCCATCTTGATGTGCCTACCTTTACTTAGGGCTTTCAATTTGAGCTACACTCACGATTACTAATTAGAAGTGAGTGGGTTGTTAAATAGCTAGATGTTAGGGGGTAGCCAGATATTTTATAGTAACCATACTCCATCAAAAAAAGAGGGGGTTCGGGGACCACTTTGGGGAGAGAAAAACAATGAGCATCCTGCCATTGATTATTAATTGTGATCCAATTCTCGCATCTAATGCTTGTACATGAAAAAGTGTTCCTGTTTTCATGCCAAGGTTGGGGGAAAGTAGTCTAGATGCCTATTCATCCAGCCAGATAGATTATTTTTTAAATGAAGAAGGTTGCCTATGCCTAAGTAAGCCTGACCAAGACCTAGGAAAAGAAGGAGGGAATACGTGCTCTACCAAGATCATTAGAATATACCACACTCTACTCTAGGTTTTCATTCTTGGAAGTGCACCAATCATTATATAAGGCACGAAAGATCTATTTATTGCATGAAATTTCTCCTCATTCCATGTCCCGGAAAAGGCATATTGTCAAGGTGTCATAACAACAAGTGCTACCCATACCTACTAGAAACTTCCTCCTCTCCCTTTTCTCAGAGGCTCTTCAAAAAATGGTTAATACGTAAAAGAATTGGTTGTGGGCGAGCTCCATCATATATAAAGAGAGGGGTGGGAGAGAAATCAATCTCTCATGGTCGAACTCGTGTTCCCCTCTCTCCACTTTCAAAGATTCACCCCTTTTTACTAGCCGAATTATTATTATTAATATAGGAATGAGAGGGAAAAGGAACGGACAATTTTGATTTGAGCTTGTTATGTATACGTTATTGTAACTTATTTTTTAAGTTACCCCTACTCCTAACAAAGAATTTGAAAAAGTAGGTGCATAGGGTATACCACTTACTGGGAAACATGGGTGGAGATCTTCCATGGCGCACCCTTGAACTAGGCCCTTGAACTAGGGAGTGAGAAGGGAAATACCTCCTCTCATCCAAACTGTGGGTCTATGCTTCCTTGTTATGTCAGCTCACCCTCATCTCGCCTACCAAAGGATTTTACTTCTTCTCTTGTAGTCCCGGGTGCCTTGATAATAAGCCAAAAAAATACAACTTCATTCTTTCAAGAAGATCTTACCCCAACTGATAGATCTTCATTTTTACTTGTTAATACTATTACTCCAATAGATAATAAATACTTACAATATATATATCCTCTTCCTTCATACAAGCATATCTTACTCCAATATCTATTTAGTTATATCTGCAACTGCCTAAATATTTACTTCTTGTTTTCAGGGCAAAGCCCGATCCCATTAAAAAATCCTTCCTCTGAGCAGCTTCTATATTATGATTTTTAAACTACATAATTCATTTACATATTAAGGAACTCTACCCTAACTATAATCCATTTTAACTATTTAGGAACTCCCCTATAGATGATTATTTTAACTAAATAACTATAGATTTATTATGATCCAGATGGATGTCGGTGACCTCCCACCTATTCCAACTGGTTCATTTTGGCAGTTTTCCAGTTTGGCATTTTTTTTCCTAGTTTTCGGGTCCTTGATTTGTGGGGCCATTTTGAGGCCCTAAACAATGTTTTTAGAGCTCAAAAAAAAATGTATATTCCTCGGATAGACCTTTCCAATGGTATATCATGCACCTAAAACGAAGATCGTATGCAAAAGTTACGACCCGGAAAGTTGATGTACTAACTTACCCAAAAGGGGCCCACATGACTTTTGGCGCTTCATCTCCTAGGGTTATGTTTTTGGATGTCTAGGGTTTTTGACATTCCTGTTTATTGTAAAAAGTCCTTCATAGCCTCATTGTAATCATCTTATTGCAAATGAGAGCAATCGTCACATATCTTCTCAAAGATAAGCCGCCACCATTCCAACAAGCTTGTTTTCCGCTGCATTTTACAGTTTCAACTTATTTACTTATTAAATAGAAAACCAATTTTAATGTCTCTNGATACTATTTCTAGTTTTGTAATCATACATATGTAGCACACCCATCTTGATGTGCCTACCTTTACTTAGGGCTTTCAATTTGAGCTACACTCACGATTACTAATTAGAAGTGAGTGGGTTGTTAAATAGCTAGATGTTAGGGGGTAGCCAGATATTTTATAGTAACCATACTCCATCAAAAAAAGAGGGGGTTCGGGGACCACTTTGGGGAGAGAAAAACAATGAGCATCCTGCCATTGATTATTAATTGTGATCCAATTCTCGCATCTAATGCTTGTACATGAAAAAGTGTTCCTGTTTTCATGCCAAGGTTGGGGGAAAGTAGTCTAGATGCCTATTCATCCAGCCAGATAGATTATTTTTTAAATGAAGAAGGTTGCCTATGCCTAAGTAAGCCTGACCAAGACCTAGGAAAAGAAGGAGGGAATACGTGCTCTACCAAGATCATTAGAATATACCACACTCTACTCTAGGTTTTCATTCTTGGAAGTGCACCAATCATTATATAAGGCACGAAAGATCTATTTATTGCATGAAATTTCTCCTCATTCCATGTCCCGGAAAAGGCATATTGTCAAGGTGTCATAACAACAAGTGCTACCCATACCTACTAGAAACTTCCTCCTCTCCCTTTTCTCAGAGGCTCTTCAAAAAATGGTTAATACGTAAAAGAATTGGTTGTGGGCGAGCTCCATCATATATAAAGAGAGGGGTGGGAGAGAAATCAATCTCTCATGGTCGAACTCGTGTTCCCCTCTCTCCACTTTCAAAGATTCACCCCTTTTTACTAGCCGAATTATTATTATTAATATAGGAATGAGAGGGAAAAGGAACGGACAATTTTGATTTGAGCTTGTTATGTATACGTTATTGTAACTTATTTTTTAAGTTACCCCTACTCCTAACAAAGAATTTGAAAAAGTAGGTGCATAGGGTATACCACTTACTGGGAAACATGGGTGGAGATCTTCCATGGCGCACCCTTGAACTAGGCCCTTGAACTAGGGAGTGAGAAGGGAAAGACCTCCTCTCATCCAAACTGTGGGTCTATGCTTCCTTGTTATGTCATCTCACCCTCATCTCGCCTACCAGAGGATTTTCCTTCTTCTCTTGTAGTCCTGGGTGCCTTGATATTAAGCCAAAAAAATACAACTTCATTCTTTCAAGAAGATCTTACTCCAACTGATAGATATTCCCTTTTACTTGTTAATACTATTACTCCAACAGATAACAAATACTTACAAAATATATATCCTCTTCCTTCATACAAGAAGATCTTAATCCAATATCTATTTAGTTATATCTGCAACTGCCTAAATATTTACTTCTTGTTTTCAGGGCAAAGCCTGATCCCAATAAAAACTCCTTCCTCTGAGCAGCTGCTATATTATGATTTTTTAAACTACATAATTCATTTACATATTAAGGAACTCTACCCTAACTATAATCCATTTTAACTATTTAGGAACTCCCCTATAGATGATTATTTTAACTAAATAACTATAGATTTATTATGATCCAGATGGATGTCGGTGACCTCCCACCTATTCCAACTGGTTCATTTTGGCAGTTTTCCAGTTTGGCATTTTTTTTCCTAGTTTTCGGGTCCTTGATTTGTGGGGCCATTTTGAGGCCCTAAACAATGTTTTTAGAGCTCAAAAAAAAATGTATATTCCTCGGATAGACCTTTCCAATGGTATATCATGCACCTAAAACGAAGATCGTATGCAAAAGTTACGACCCGGAAAGTTGATGTACTAACTTACCCAAAAGGGGCCCACATGACTTTTGGCGCTTCATCTCCTAGGGTTATGTTTTTGGATGTCTAGGGTTTTTGACATTCCTGTTTATTGTAAAAAGTCCTTCATAGCCTCATTGTAATCATCTTATTGCAAATGAGAGCAATCGTCACATATCTTCTCAAAGATAAGCCGCCACCATTCCAACAAGCTTGTTTTCCGCTGCATTTTACAGTTTCAACTTATTTACTTATTAAATAGAAAACCAATTTTAATGTCTCTCTGTTATTCTGTGTTAAGCATATTTTAATAATCTGTATTCATTTCTTTCTTGTCATAAAATATGGATCAGTGGTATCAAAGCGATCTTCTCCTTATCATCTTAATGCATGTCCCAACGACATCACGGTATAAAGAATTGGGTCTCGAGCTTGTTTCTATTGAGGAAAAAAGCTCTCACACACCCAAACAACCTCTCATGGCAGGAGAAAATAAAGATGACGAGACATGAAATCCTTTCAAAATGTTGATTGAGGAATCCCTCACGCAATAGAGGAACGAGATGATGGATGTTTTTGCGCAAATCCTTCGGCGACTACCAAAAGGTGATGCATCTTCCTCGAGCAGAGGTGTCTCCCCCTTGAAGGTACAAATCAACTTCGAGATTCCTATATTTGAAGGTCAGACAGATGCAGATTTTGTAGACAAGTGGTTGAATCTAATAGAAGGGTATTTTTTTGTCCATAACTTTTCAAATAGACAAAAAATTACTTTTGCGCTCCTTAAATTCATTCCCCATGTCAAATATTAGTGGAAAACTTTCTATGAGAAAAAGGAAACAAAGGAACCCTCATTATTTACAGTCGCGACCACCTGGGAATTCTTCAGGGATGTTATTCAGGAACAATAATACCTTGTCAAAAGTTATGATGACTTGTATACCAAATGGACCACACTGCGGCAAGAAAGAGACCAAGCAGTGCCATATTTTACAAATATATTCTATACCTTGCGCACCAAGCTAGGTATCAAATATTCAGAGAGACATCTAGTGCTCAAGTATCACGGTGCTCTACATAGATACATCCAAACCAAAATGGAATTTCTAGACATCTCGTCTTTGGGAGCGACCTATCGATATGCCGTCAAAATCTAGCAGAAGCTCAAACAAAAGATGTGACAATTTGGGCCTGGGAACCCCTCACAGCAAAAACTAGGAAAGGGCGGCCCCAACCTACATAACAAATAACATAGAAAAGATGGACAATATCAGGAGAACCAATCCAAGCTGCAAGCAAAGAAGGACACCAGAAAGACAGAGAAGGATATCGGGAAGTGGTAAGACTTCCATAAGAGCCCTTGGCATAACACTATTGATTGCCACTCGAAGAAGTCATTGGTGGCCAAAGTGAAAGCCTCTGAATCAAATGTGGGTTTTGAATCTGAGTCAGAACCAGAAAGGGAAATATGGATCATTGACATGGAACCCATTGCCATTGTTTCTACCACCAAGCTCCATCCTGGTGAACCAAACGAACCAGAAGAAGGCGAGTGCCTTTTCATTGCACAAATGTGGGTAAAAGGAACCACGTTTCAATTCATCGTTGATAGCGGTAGCCAGAAGAACCTCATCTCAGTAAAGTTCATCAATGAATTGTCCCTACTGACAATGCCACACCCTACACCATTGGATGGCTCCACCAAGGAAGCAATATCCGCGTCAAACAACAATGTCGATTGTCATATGCCATCAATCCCTACAAAGACGAGGTATTGTGTAATATTTCTCCTCTCGAAGTTTGTAATGTTCTTTTGGTCCAACCTTATTTATGGAAATGTCATGCTGTATATGAGTCTAGGACTCATAGTGTTATTATTACTTTGAACAGTAAATTGTATAGAATAACTGAGGCAGTCCCTTCTAGTGTTATTTCCTTGATATATGTCAAGCAATGTAGGAAGGTCATCTCTCAGACCAGGAAATTTGTCTTCTTCGTGATTCGCTCTCAAAGTAAGTGAAAGATTTTAGCCGCATCCAGGGCCTCCGTGGTCGATATCTCCACACAACAGAAGCAAGTGGATAAGGTCATGGATGATTATTCATATATATTATCCTCTCCTATCAAGGTAAATCTGCACTGCCAGGTCAAGCATCCCATCGATCTGACCCTAGGCGCACTGCTACCCAATGGGCCAATATATCGTCGCTCTCTGTTAGAAAATGAGGATCTCAAGAGGTAGATCCAAGAATTTATCCACAAGGGGCACATCCATCTCAGCTCATTTCTTTGTGGGAGCCCAATCGTACTGGTGTATAAGAAAGATGGGACCTGACAACTCTGCATTGATTACTGAGCCCTGAATAAAATCATAGTCCGGAACCGATACTCGATTCCCCGAATTGATGACCTCCTTGATCAACTCACGGGGGGAAAATACTTTAGTAATAATGATCTGAAGTTTGGCTACTACCAAATCCCAATAGAATAGACATATGTATGGAATACCGCATTCAAGTCAAAAGAAGGTCTTTTTGAATGATTGGTCATGCCCTTTGGTTTGACAAATGCTACATCAACTTTTATGAGGATGATGGACAATATCCTGTGACCTTTCACCAATAATTTTGTAGTGGTGTATGTGGATGACATCCTCATCTAAAACAAGACTTGGGTAGAACACTTGCAACATATTCAACAGGATTTGCACACCTTGTGACAACACAAACTATATGCAAACTTGGAAAAATCTCCTTCGGCATGGACATGATCCATTACTTAGGCTACATCATTGATCAGCATGGTGTGCATGTGGATCCAACCAAGATCCAGATCATCTGTGACTGGACATCCCCAACCAAACTCACTGAGATTCAAAGCTTCTTGGGCCTCACCAATTTCTATCGCAGGTTTGTGTTGGGATTCTCTCATATCTCATGGGCCCTCGGCCAAGTAACCAAGGGTGGTGGTAAGGAAACTTTTGCATGGGGCTTGTCCCAACAAAAATCCTTCGATGACTTGAAGCAGTTTTTGTGCTCATCCCCAGTACTTTCATTACTGAACCTACATCATCCCTTTGAGATCAAGTCATATGCTTCAGACTATGTTGTGGGCACCGTTATCACTCAACATGGACACCTCCTGGCATATCATAGTGAGACACTATCAAATGTTGTCCATAAGTACCCTACTTATGACAAAGAAATGTACTCCATTTTGCAAGCCTACCTCCAGTAGAAACATTACATTTTGGGGAAGGAGGCAGTCATCCACACTGATCACAAGACAATATAGTTCATGCAAACCAAAGGAAAATTCTAGAATGACTGCCATCAGAAGTGGGCCACATACTTACAACAGTTCCACCTCAACATCAAGTATAAAACAAGTACCAACCAAGTTTTTTATTGCATCATTCGACCTCCAGTCACGACACTCACCATGGTGCTAGACTATTGCGTCCATGACACCTCTGGATGGCCCCACCTCTATGAGATAGACCCTGACTTCTACACCACCTACCAAATGTTGGGAAAACAATTAGTGGTCGTTAATTTCCATTTTCAATATGGGTTTTTGTGCCATCTAGGTCATCTCTCCATTCCATCAAGCAAGCATGCAAAGCTAATTTGGGAATCTCACTATAGTTGGGTGGTAGGACACTTTGGCATCGAAAAGATAGTGGCAGTGTTGTAGAAACATTTCTACTGGCCAAAAATTCGACAAGATGTCGGAAAGTATATCAGGTACTGCACCTCCTGCACTATTGTCAAACCAACCACTAAGAAACAGGGCCCATACACCCCTTTGACTACTCCTGACAAGCCATGGGAATCCATATCAATGGACTACATGTCAGGCCTCCCATCCACCAAGAGGGGTGATGATCATGTTTTTGTGGTTGTTGATCACTTTTCCAAGATGGTGATTCTCATGGTCACCTGGAAGAAGAACATCACTATAGAGGCCACTACCAAGCTATTTTTTGAATGCATATGGATACACTTTGGGATCCCACAAACCATTGTCTTAGATCGGGACAGTCATTTCCTCAGCACATTCTGGTCGATCCTCTGTTCATTGGTGGATACCAAGCTCACCAAATCCACTTCCTTCCACCCCCAGATAGATGGCCAAACTGAGGTCGCCAATCGAATGATCATACATATCTTGCGCATGTACAATTCCAAGCACCCTCGCACATGGGATGAGAGTCTTCCCTATGTCTAACATAACTACAATCGATTCCTTCATAGCTCAACTGGACACAACCCCTTTCAGGTGGGGTTGGGATTCCAACCATTGGGCCCCATGGATGTTGCACTACCCCTGGTGACCACCTCGGCCGACTTGTCCCCTACTCCACCAGAAGCTGAAAATGCCACCCAATTCATTGAGTGGATCCAACACATCTGCCAACATGTTCAATATATTTTACAGAAGTCTAATGCCAAGTACAAGTAGCACCATGATCAACACTAGGTGTCACATAAGTTTCAGGTGGGCGACAAAGTTTGGTTGCACTTGCAGAAAGAACGCCTTACAAGGCCACATCGAAAGCTTCTCCCACTCTGGTATGGGCCATACACCATCACCAATTCTGTGGGTGACAATTCTTTTGTGCTCAACATTCCCCCTTTCCTTGGCCTGCACCCAATCTTTGACATGGCTCTCCTTCAGCCATATTTCCCACCATTATTAGACACCTCAAAGATAACAGAGCAGTTGACACCAAAAAAGCTCAACCCTGACTACATGAAACATGCATCCAGTGATCATATTTTGGACACACATATCAAGGGCACCCGACAGCAAAAGATCCAACTTTATCGAGTTTTCAAAGCAGGGCAGCTCCTGCACCAAGGCAAGTAGCTCGCCCGGGACCAAATTCAGCAAAAAATTCCTCATCTAATGGGGGAACTCAACGCAATGGAGACCATTGCTTCTTAAGGGGAGAGGATTGATCCATATGTATTTTGGTGGCCTCCCACCTATTCCAACTAGTTCATTTTGGTAGTTTTCCATTTTGGCTTTTTTTTTCCTAGTTTTCGGGTCCTTGACTTGCAGGGTCGTTTTGAGGCCCTAAACTGCATTTTTAGGGCTCTCCATAGTTGTGATTAATATTTGATAGACAACAAAAAAATGTGTAGTCCTTGTATATACCTTTCCAATGGGATATCGTGCGCCTCAAACGAAGATAGTATGCAAAAGTTACGACCCAGGGAAGTTGATGTACTAACTTACCCAAACGGGGCCCACGTGACTTTTGGCGCTTCATCTCCTAAGGTTGGGTTTTTGGATGTCTAGGGTTTTTGACATTCCTGTCTATTGTAAAAATGCCTTCATAGACTCATTTTAATCATCTTCTTGCAAATGAGCACAACCATCACATCTCTTCTCAGAGATAAGCCCCCACCATTCCAGCAAACTTGTTTTTCACTACATTTTATGGTCTCAACTTATTTCCTTATTGAATAGAAAACCAATTTTACTATATCTATGTTATTTTGTGTTAAGCATATTTTAATATTTTGTATTCATTTCATTCTTCTCATAAAATCTGGATCATATTATTACTTTATTATTTTAACTATGATATTATTATTTTAATAACTCTGCCCTATAGCTCCGCCCTAAAGTTGCTCCTCCTTTGTTATCAGGAAAAAGCCTCGGTACTCCAGTATGGTACACCGCCAACATAGTTATTCATTACAACTTCCCTACCTAGTTATATTATGTCATGTGCGTAAATTACTTAAGGTATTTTTTGCATAGAGGAGAGCAACTGCCTAGTTATTCTCTATTTATTTCTTTGGTCTCAAGGCTCAACCCCGTTATGAACTACTCTCCCTAATAAATACTATAATCCTAAGAACTGGGATGTATACAATATGTATATTCCCCTCAAAGGTTGATTAGGGGAAAATATACCATCCAACCACCCAATTCCGCTCTCCACTTCGTACGAGGCTGGGAAGGAACAAGAAACAATGAAGGTGGAAACAACCAGGCAAGAGAAACAACAAAGGTGGAAACAATTGACGGAATGGAATATAATTGGTTGGGCGACCATAGGAGAAACAACATCAGAGAATGATTCTCTTTTTGGTGCGCAACCTCCTCCCAAATGAAAACCATGTTATTTTTGGCTCCCCAACAGTGGTGTATCATTGATTGTTGTGTTGTATCCCGCCCCGATTCCTGACTAAAGAAAAAGGTTCTAAGCTAGGTATATTGGGTAAAGGTGTGTTTGGAAACAATTCATTAAAGGTT
>JZKD02S1673381.1:743258-756094 GCA_000966675.3 Picea glauca
TTATATACAGTTATTTATACCTCTGTTTAGAAGCTCAAGGGCAGAGAAGAATTATTTGAGGAAGCATTATGTATATATACTAAAAACAAATTGTGTGTTTCACTTGTAGGTTAGGTGGAGCTGCAGCTTGGCCCATATTTGTATACATTTATGTACACACTCCCTCACATTTTCTATATACAGAGTGTTAATGTGTATCTAACCATTTGTGTTACATAACCCCTTTCATGGGTTTCATTGTACAAGTCAACAAGTTTTAGTGTTTTTAGAGTGTTTCAGAGATGTTTACAGGACACACAGCTTAACTTTCTGTCCAGAGTCAAGAGGATGGGTGGGTAGGTAGGCCCTTGGATCCATATTTTAAACCAGGGCTCTAATACCATGTGTAATGTCTCTTCCAACAAAGCCTTATAAATCATAAATTAAAATAGAGACATGCTAAACTAACCTTAAACCATTCCTTATTCATGATAATAATCCACTACATATTTAGCATGTTAATATTCATGAGCAGATTATAATGAATTTCATAACACAACAAAATAATGAAAATACATACCTCAACTGATGCTACTTTTGACCCCAACTCTGATGTCCCCAATTATTCTTGATGCACTACCCAAAACCATCTAACCACCCAGCCAGCTAGGAACAGAGCCTCTCTGGCCCCCTAGCTCCAGGATTTTGTAAGGATTCCTGGCCCCCGAGCCCAAAAATCCAAGAAACAGGTGTCCCCTATCTCAGTCCTCCAATAAACTTCTCCAGCCAAAAACCAGTAATCCAATCTCCCAATCTCCCCCGCAGTCAAAATGGATAATACTGTCTCCCTTATGAAAATAATCTCACTCCAAAAAAAAGTGCCCCCTCCCGAGTGTTTTTCCCTCTCATATCCTCCTTTTCCTCCCTTTCTCATTCACCGCCTTCTTCCTTTCATTAAGACTCACCCACCTTATCCCTCCATTCAATGCCAACCACCTTATCCCCTTCTCCTTAATGGTTCCATCATCTGATATGTTAAGTTTTCATTTAATAAATTAAAATTTATTAAACTTAAATTCATTAATCAAATGTTTTAATGAGTTAATTAATTAAGTAATTAATTAATATACATTAAACAACTAATAATTCAGGAAAATTAATTAATTAATTAATTAAACTTAATGTACTTTAAACCATTATTTAACTATGACAATTAATTATTTAACTTGGGTTGTTACAGATAGAAAGGGGGTAGAGAGGGAGAGTGAGAGGGATATGGAGAGGGGGGGTAGATGTAGGAGAGAGAGAGAGAGAGAGAGTGGGAGAGACAAGGGAATGACTTATAAGAGAGTGTGCACATTATTGGGAACGTGTGCGTGTTCCTATAGCGTGTGCACACTCTTAAGAACGTGCATGCATTATTTTGAATTCAATTTTTTTGGGATGGGATTGACAATGCGTATGCTGACTTGGTTGGATCGGATTTATGTTCGGGATGAAAAACCTAGTGGTTCAGTCTAAAAATTGATAAAAACCTCCATTTTTTTGAATACCCCTTTATATATCTATCTTTGACGTTATTTTTATATAGTATAAACATCTCACTTGTTGAGGAAACTATAGACATATATAGACTCAGCTATGCATATTTCAAATATATAATTAAAAAAAAAAATTAATATTGTATACTATTTTTAATCTATTTTTTTCTTCACTTATATTAAAATCCTAGAATACACACCTTTCTTATTTCTTTTATAAATTCTTGTCAGCTTAACCACTTCTTGAATGAGTTATATGTGGCACTAGAGGCTATCGATAGCTACAATCTAAAAAATTAAAATTGTTTTGATCGTGTTAATACCCTCTTAGCCTACACAAACACAAGATGTTGTAATTTCAGGCATATGTTGACTTTGATAATTTTAAAATTTTCAAAAAATACATAGCACAAGAAAAATGGGTTCTCTACAAGTATACAAGTTTTGGGAACGAAATTCCATCGTCAAGGTACTCAACACCTACATGAACAAAACATATACCTTATATTTTGTTGGAAAAATAAGATATTATTGTTCTAAAATAACAAATTTGACATAGTTATTCACAATATCTATGAACAAAAGTTGTATATTTGGAAATCTAGTTGAATTTCCTACATTTCATATTCTTACACCATATTCAAATTCATTGTAAAAGCACCTTGAATAATCCCTCCAAGTTAACATATTTTTGTTTTTCCAGGTTTGTACTTCCACTAACGAGTCATGAGAGACCATCATTATCTTGCACTCAACCTTAACAAATCTATGGGTAATATAGTTAATTTTCTTATGGAATATGGTAATCTAGTTAATTTTCTTATGGAAGAGGATCTTAGAATATGCAAGAAGTATTTATAAGAAATCCAATGTAGGCAAACACAAGAAGGAAGATCTATAAAATTTCAAAATTTGTGAGGAAAAGTTCAAATTTAAAAGTAGATATGAAAGAAAAAAGAATGTCCACTGAATATCCAAGTTTTATCATGAACACTTTGAACAATTTTGATTTTAGAATGTTTTGTTTTTAGCATTTGCATAATGTTACTTGCTGAATCAATTATGATGCATCCTTAGGAAAATGATTGAGAAAATGACTTGGTAAATGAATTTGAATGACTTTAATCTCCACAAGAAGATGCTTTTGTAATGCCTAAATTACAGAGCCTCATATAAATAAATAATTTCTAATCTACTACTTTAATTGTTGCAACTTAGTTTAAAATTTCCTTTCTCGATTTTCTTTCTACCAGCGTAATAATTGGTAGCAGCATGATAATCAACAACAAGATAATAACAACAACATACTAACAACATAGAAATAAGACAACAAGCTAATAACAACAACATACTAATAACATACTAACAACATAATAATCAACATCAATATAATGATAGAAGAAAATGCATAAAGTATCTACCTCAATCTGAAGCTTAGTTGATTTAGGCTTTCCTGGTTGTTGATAATCCTTCCCTAATGCCCAAACTGAGTATTAACCTCTCGGCCAACTAGGAACAACCTCTCCAGCTCCCTAGATACAGGAATCCTTGTGGTTTCCTAGCCCCCAAGCCCGAAATTCCCAGCAACAATTGTGTCCCTGTGAGAGTTCCAAAAACAAAACAAATTGTTCACTAATCTGTTCCTTTCAAAATTTCTTCCTCCTCCTTCTTCCCCCAATTTCACCTCTCAAAACCAAACAACCAAAATATCCCTCTCCAAGTCCTCTCCCCTCTTCCTTATTCTCCTCCCTTGAATCACTCTCCCTCCTTCAATTATCCAACCTCCTTATCCCCCATTAATTCCTCAACCACCTTATCCCTCCCATTAATTACTTCAACTACCAATTTAAATAATATTATAATAAAGACTCATAAATTTATTTTAATAATTAATTAAATTAATATTTATCAACCATGATAATTAAATAATAAAGTAGGGTTGTTACATACACCCACCTTTCAAGAAAATTCATCTCGAAGTTAGAGTAGTTTACAATACAAGGGTAATGACACATGGTTCATACATCCACATCAAATAAACATCATCAGTTAATAAAAAAAACTTATACATACTAGTGTACATGTGCAAGGAATGCATGTGCAACTAGAACATACAAGACTCACACATGTATTGATGACAATAATTATCACACCTACAGTAATTCTCATATGCATCCAATCCAATCAACAAGACCATTCATTTCATAAAAGATAGTAAACCAATTAAAATGTTCGCAAAATCTCTCAATTATAATAATTTAGCACAAAAAACATTCATTTAGATAATTGTAGTTCAGTTAAGAAATTATAAATATACATATATACATATATATTTTTTTTCAAAAGGGGGAAAACAATAAATTCTACTATAAGGAGAAATCCCCACTCTCTCTCAACTATTTCTATTCATCATTCCTCCCTAACTTACTTCTGTCTTCCATCCCTATCCTTCCTTCGCTAGACTATCTTGGAGCATAAACTATATTTACCTAACTCCAAATAGAACCCATAATCGAAAGTGTCAACTCTCTTGACCAAGCTTCCGCACCAGGGAACTGACAATCATCATCTCACGTCTAGGGGAGTGTGAGCTAACACTGTCCTCCCATGACTCCATGTTTCATAGAATACACAGTGGGAAATTCTTCCACCCCTCCTAATATGACTAGGGTCCACACCCTACCATGGAACATACATTGGAATTATGTTACTGGCAATTTTGTCATCGTATATTCAGTTTTAGGTATTCTCACCACCTAAACAAACTGCACTAGTCCATATATCATTGCAATGCATTCGAACCAAAATAATTTCACATACAAGGATTCATACCATATTGTTTTTTGGTCGGTGTTCACGATATCAACTTTTTATTATCATTATCCTTTGGCTATTTCATAGCCCATTGACCTGAAGATTAGTCTATAACACAAAATCATACATATATATGAATTATCATCATGTAAATGCATTTAACCATAATCTCAATTCAGTATCCACGTACCAACAACTTTAAATGTCAAAATTTTCAAGTTAGAAATAGATTGTATAATATCCATCATAATTCAAATAACGTTAAATATTCATAGAATTGACATTCACATAATATATTGCATAATATCCATCATCATTCAAATACCGTTAAACATTCATAGAATTGACATTCACATAGGTTCATACGTCTTAAAAGTTCAAGTGTATCATCAATAGTTTCACAGTGAATAGAAAATAAAGGTGATTAGGCCTTAGGTAATTCTAGATGTCTAAGTCAAAAGGTGGCATTACATACACCCAATATTCGAGAAACATATTCCTGAGGTGGTCAAAAAAGTGAGGGATGATCTCGTCGTAAGGTCTCAGCATCCTCCCAAGTAGCAGATCATGGGATATACTTGTCCCACTGGACCTTAACTTGTTCTACCAGATGGTTCCTGAGTTGTCAGACTCTACGATACAATATGCGTAACGGTTCTACCATCAGGGTTCTCGCGTCCAATACCTGCAATTCCTTCCAATTCAATTTATGAGATTCGTCAGCAACATAATGACGTAGAACAAATACATGAAAAACAATATGTTTTTTATGCAAGTGGGGTGGTAGTACGAGACGATAGGCAATGGGTCCAATTATTTCTTGGATTTTGAACAGTCCTATAAATCGAGGCAATAACTTTGTCCCCTTCCTCGACCAAATGGTACTCTTATTAGTATTGATACGAATGAAAACTTGATCTCCCACTTTATAACTTTGTTCAGTCCTATGTGCATCACCATAAATTTTTTGTCTATCATGTGCTTCCTTTAGTTGCTGCCTAATCTGAATCACTTGTTCCTCCATCTCTTGAATCAGTTCTGGCCCAACTGTCACTCGATATTCTAACCTTTCCCAACTCAACGGTGTTCTGCATAACCTTCCATACAGATCTGTGTAGGGTGGCATTCCAATGGATCTATGAAAACTCTTATTGTGGGAGAACTCTACCAAAGGTAGATAATTCTCTCAATGGGTTTGATTAACTATAACATACATCCTAAGCATGTCTTCCATAACCTGATTTACTCTCTTAGTTTTCCCATCTATTTCAGAATGATAAGTTGTGCTTAAGTTCAACTAAGTCCCCAACGCTGACTGCAAACTTGTCCAAAGCCTAGAAGTGAATCTGGAGTCCCTATATGAAATGATGTTCTTGGGTAACCTGTGTAAACAGATGACCTCACTTATAAACATGTGTACCGCATCAGTGACATCATAAGTGTCTCTAACTGGAATAAAATTAGTACTATTTTTCAACTTATCAACTATCACAAGAATGACATTGTGTCTATGCGATGTGAGTGACAATCCCACAACAAAATCCATAGAAATGACTTCCCATTTGGACATAGGGACATCATGTGGTTGTAGGAGACATGCTGGGTGGTGGTGGTCAACTTTCACTTGTTGACACTCTAGGCACTTGGCGACGAAATGGACTACATCATGCTTCATGCCTACCCAGAAGAAAAGCTTCTTCATGTATGCGTACATTTTTTTCACACCTGGATGCACACAATGAAGTTCTCTATGGGCTTCCTTGAGTATGATGCTTCGAATATCCCCACCTTCAGGGATGTACATCCTTCCTTGATATCTTAATAGTCCATCTGCTTCCAAGCTATATCCTTCATACTTTGGATCTAATTGCCTTCCATTTTGGAGGGTTGAAGTAACCTTTAAATACCAACTATCTCCAAGAAGTTTCCCCAACACATGCTCCCTAAGATTAACTTTTAAGGGTACCGAGGAGAAGACACGTGGTCTCCTACTCAAGGTAGCCACAACCACATTTTCCTTTCCATTGATGTACAAAATTCCAAAATCGTACTCACTCATAAACTCACTCCATCGCCTCTTCCTAGCATTGAGATCCCTTTGAGTGAAGAGATGATTTAAGCTTTCATGGTCCATTTTGAGATGAAATTTTCGCCCTACCAGATAATGCCTCCAAAGTTTCAGAGCTAGCATTACAACTTCCAACTCTAAATCATGAGTAGCATAAATATCCTCATGTTGTTTCAAATTCCTTGACGCATACACTATCACTCCTCCATCCTTCATTAGCACGTCCCCCAACCCTTGCTTCGAGGCATATGTACAAATTGTGAATTATTTTTCCATATCTGACACTCATAGAATTGGTGCACTAGTTAGTAACCTCTTAAGCTCGATGAATGCAATATCACATTCTTCTATCCATTCATACCTGACCCCCTTGCGCTGCAAATTGGTGATGGGTTTCGCTATTTTAGAGAACCCTTCCATAAATCTCTGACAATAACCTGCTAGCCCCATGAAGCTTCTTACCTCATGAGCATTTTTCGCACTGGCCATTCCATAATGGCCTTTACCTTTTTTGGGTCCACAGAGATTCCTTCACCGAAAATGATATGACCTACATAGTGAATTTATTTCTGGAAGAAATAACACTTCGAAAAAATTTCATACAATTTGTTCTCTCTAAGGCATGACAACACCACTCGCAAGTGTTCCTCGTGTTCTCTTTTCTTCTTGGAATAGATGAGGATATCATCCATAAAGACTTGTACAAAGCGGTCTAAGTATTTTCGGAATAAACCATTCATGAGGCTCATGAATACTGGTAGAGCATTGGTCAAACCAAAAGGTACTACAACGAACTCGTAATGCCCAAACTGAGTTTGAAATGTAGTTTTTGAAGGAAAATCTCCCTGCGGACGGGTAGATCTCTTCTTAAGAGATAGACTCTTAACTCTTAAGACAGAAGACACTTAATGTGGACACTGACTTCCTTTCTGATCTATAAAAACTAATGCATGAGGAGGAAGGAGAAAGAAGTATCTTTTATCGACGTTTGTCCCTGCACACTCTGAGTTGAGCTCCAATCTTCCACTCCTCGATGAGCCCTGTAGACAAACAATAGTACAACCGCTACCTACTCTATTGATATTAGCTTGAAATAGGTCTATCTATCTGAGACAAGTTTATGTGCAATTAAACACAAACTAGAAAGAAACAGGCCAAGCATGTCATATTAATGAGAACAATGACAGAAGTAACTTACAATCATAGATGCGAATGCGACAGCTTCATCAAGTCCCCTTTGTCTAACCCTTTCTGAAAATATCCACGATCTAGACAACAACAAATTTACTGATTACTTTCCTCCAATTCACTGTATGTTTTCTATGAGATCATAGGTTTCATGCTTCCAATTCTTTCCCCCCTTTCCACCATGATAGAGCGTGTTTATATAGGTTTAGAGAGGCTTAACCTCTTGAGGTATCTTTAGGGTAAGTTGAGGATTTCCCTCCTTGAACCAAGGATTTTCTCCTAAGACCATGACTGAACCAGGAATTTGAATGCAATTGCCTTCCAAGATTGAAATATCCTCCCCTTATTCTCCTCAACAGATCAACTGCTGCCTAGATTAGATAGCGCTCCCTCAAAAGGGGCATCAAGGCGTTATAGCACTCCCTAATAGGCTAAAGGGGGGAGTCAGTGCTCTAAATATATGTAGCGCTCCTTCAGAGGGGTATTTTGGTGTTATAACGCTCCCTAACACCTTATAGGGGAGCGCCAGCGCTCCTAAGGGTGATGTAGGGGAGCACTAACTTATAAAACCTTAGATTGAAAGCTCCTTTCAAGTGGGAAGAGATATTTGACTTCAGTTAACCATCCCTCTTTCTCCAAATCATATGTTTGTGGTATATTAAGTGTGTCCTTAGTGTCGTCATCATGACAGTATGTTTTTCTTGACACTTGCGACACTTGTGAGACTTGTGAGCAACGTGCGACACTTGCGACACTTATCAAAGCAAGTAATTTTGATGTGTAACAAATTGCCCCCCAAAGTATGAAGTTAGAAGATGAGAACTGATAACTGAAATTCTTTGTAGACTTTCAAGCAAGGGTGTAGATGCGGAGAACCTGACAGAAGCTGCACATAAACATCCAACAAATATCATGACATGTTTCAAACCCAAGGCAGGCATACCTATGCTTGGGCGATCAAGACTTGCAAGATATGGCCGCCATAAAATACATTGCAGATCCATAATTGTATTGATAAAAAGTATAGCCACCGAGGATACAGTGTGGATCTATACTCTATTGACCTGAACTGATCATAGCCACGAAGAATACACAGTGGATATACGAGCTGACAAGACATAGCCACGACCAATACAAAGTGGATCTATGTGACAGTATATGTGTCATTGTTCAAGAGAAACTCTTTCGCAACCTGGGCAAAGTACATATCAAAGAGATCACTCAACCCAGGGTCTTCTAACTGATCTCGATGTAGTATGAATCTAACCATGTGAATAGATGTCTTGATGTCGAACATGGCAAAAACCACTTGATTATCGGTCAAAGATGTAAACCGTTAACAAGTATGAGGGAGATCATCATTAATGTCAATGATTCCCAAGGTACTCTAGTACATTCCAATGAATGTGAATGGATGAGATGGAGTCAAACATCCATGGAATCATCCGATTAGAGGTCAGTGATGTAAACCCACTTTCAGATGTGAGGAGGCTTGTCGTTGAGGCATGCAGGTCCCAAAGTACTAACTGGTTTCTAAGCCTAGTTCTCGGATAATGTGTTGAAGTCGACAGGAATAGGCTCGTCGAAGGAGGGCCTTAATGTATCCCCCATCAACAACACGAAACAGACATAGAGATGTAATTGGTAGATCAAATGAACATGGACTGACACAGGTATTGAGACAAGATATTTGTGATGGTTGACTCTTGAGGTGGATGCTTCCCTTGAACACTGAGGCACAACAGCAGAAACATGACATGGACCAAAACTCGATGATGCAGTGGATGTTGTGACTTACGTTAGGTGACCCAAAGGAGTAAAAGAAACTCAAAGGACTGGCTCAGTGCAGAGATTCAACAGATTGTGATGCGTGCAAAGACAAAGTGTCATGTTCAAGGGTGACTCTAAGAGTTACTTGGTAATGTTATCACAAAACTGCTTGGCTTGCTTCTTTCAATTTTTTCCCCCATCCAAATAGACGAGTACCTCTTTTTAATTTAACGAGCTCGAGGAGGATAACACATGCTCGATAAAACTCACCTTCGGTAAGTTATTATTCCTTTGTTTAATGAACTGGAAGAAGTAAGGGTTCGGTCCCATATGGGCCCTTCAATGCATGATTGTTTTAACGAGTCCATAGAACGTAAAATCGAAGGTTTTTCATGATTATAGAGTCTGGAAAAACGCTTAAAAGAGAACTCTCTCAGTTCCTTTTTCGTAAAGTAGTCTGATGAGACCGAAAAAGAGATAAACTATCGCTCAATAGATGTTTTCTTCAAATACTTTAACGATCATGAAGAGAACAAGGTCGCTCGGCAATCTTTTCATGTTTAGAGAGTCTAAAAAGAACTTAAAGATGACTCCAATGTTGTCCTTTTTCGTAATGCTAGTCTCGCAAGGCCGAAAAAGAGATAAATTATCACTTGAAAGATGCCCTTTCAAACTTTTTAACGAGTGGGAAAGGAAGAAAGATCACTCGGCGATCTTTTCATGTTTAGAGAGTCTGAAACAAGCTTAAATAAGACTCTAGGGGGTTCCTTTTTTGTGTATCCATACGGGTACAAAAAAGAGATAAAATTCTACCCAGATGCATTCTCATGTATTTATGATCATAAGAAAGAACAAAGACTAAGCTCGGTATGTTGCCCCCACCTTGAAAGCTAGTGAATTGACTCCATAATGATCATCAAAGGCTGGAGACATGCCCCCCAAGCTTCAATTCATTCACCGACTTTGAGGTTGTCACCAATTTTTGTGCTAGATGGAGAAAAAGGATACAGGTGGATGAAATGAAGGTTCAAAAATGAGACCTAACGAAAGACTCGACTCGACATCTACGAGATCTGGAGAAAGACTCAACTTGAAGAGAGAGGTGATTGTTTCATTTTTTAACGAGCTTGACACAAGAAAAGAACTATGCTAAAGGCCTCTATTTCATTTTTTAACGAGCTTTCCACAGAGAAGAGAAACTATGCTCATGGTTGCTTCTTGATCATGGCTTCCAAGAGAATAATCCTCTAGAAGGATACCATGTCAAGGAACAAAACTCGGTCATGGATTCCAAGAGATCTTTGCTGGATGGAAGACAAACACTCTGGAAGGAACACATGGAGAGGGTTGCGGCAGGGGTAAGGAGATCAGGCTCCAATAACCCTACCGAAGAAATCACCATGTCAACTACCGGATCCAAATCGTCGGAAGTTGAAGTCATGGGAGACAATGCCACATAATTGACATGCGGTGGGTGTGATATTGTCATCATATAAGAACCATTTAGGGAGGTAATCCAATCAATACTGATAAATGAAAGTTGATCAATAGTCACAATTCTTCCATCGTGAGGGAAAGATATCACGCGGAAAAGAGTGGATACAATAGCTTTCATGGAATAGACATAATCTCGCCCAAGGAGTAAAGAGAAATCCAAGGGGTCTCGGACTACCATGCCATCAATAAAGACAGTTTTCCCTCCAAAAGTTACAGGAAACTGAGGAAGGATCCCTAAAGGTTGACTGGTTCTTCTGTTAAAAGCCAACAGATTCTAGGTGACCGGCGCAAGCTGAGGACAACCCAAAGCATGCCAAGCAACAGAGGACAAAATACTAATGGATGCACCTTCATCTATCAGCGTTTGAGGAACATCCTGACCACAAACCTGTACTGTAATCTAGAAAGGAATGTGAGAGGGAAGATGAGGTCCAGTTAGCGCACCCCAATAAAAAATGATGGCCTCATTACTTGGAGGGGGTTCCATAGGAGAATGAGCAATTCCCCCCAGTACGGTAGAGTTTGTGTCAACGAGAAAAACGTGAGCAGTATCAGGTTTACTCTCTAGAGGGAGAGTAGGATCAACCAATGGTGGACTTGGATCGACCACTTTGGCACTCTTCAGAGGAAGAGTGGGGTTGACTGAGGATGTAACTGGAGCAACCACTTTGGCACTCTTCAGAGGAAGGGTGGGACTAACCGAGGGAAGGACTAGATCAACCACTTTGGCACTCATCAGATGAGGAGTGGGATCGACAGATGACAGAACCGGATCGACCACTTTGGTTTATTTCTTCAAGGTAAGAATGGGGTCGATGGGTGATAACGGATCAACCGCTTTGGTGTCACTCTCTAATGGGAGAGTGGGATTGACCGAGGATAAAACCTGATCGACCACTCTGGTTGAACTCTTTTGATGAAGAGTGGGGTTGATCGATGACGGAACTGGATCAACTACTTGGGTTTGTGGTTCAATCGAGGAGGAAACTAGATTGACCACCTGATCAACCAGACTGACCGAGGATGGAACCGGATTGACCAGCCCATCGAATAATGATGGTTCAGGGGAAAGCTTACGATAACCTTTTGGAAGTTGAAGTTTTTCCAAAAGAGAAGAAGCCTCATCCATACGAGGACAAAGTTGAGAGTAATGATCACCTTTACATAACATGCAAGGGAACTTGACAATTTTCTTCTTCTTACCAACCTTAACATCACTAGTTGACGAGGTATCATCGACATGACCGACAGAGGCCAATGACGTGGAGGACCACATTTCTAAGACCGGGGAAATCCCTCAGAAAGTGGTCACCCTTACAAAGGTTGCAAGGAAATTTGGGTTTTGGATTCTTCATTTTAATCTTGTTGACCTCATAAACACTCCCAGTACTATTAACAGTAACTGGTTTCTTAGAGCCAATATCTGATGTTGTTGGGGTCTTTGTCCTTTTTGGGTTCTTCTTCTTCTTCTCTTTCCGTTTCTTCTTCTGATCAACCTAGCTACTTGCTTTAGAGCTTCCACTAGGTGAAGAAGGAGAAATGGAAGGAGACTTAATGGGCGAAGAAGGTGAAAAGTCAATGTGAGGTTGATGTGTGGGTGGTGTATTGACATCCAAAGTATTAGGTGCAACTGAAACATTGGGAGGATTCGGGATCACCGGAGTGGGGAACAACCAAAATGGTAATCCGATGGCGAGTCCTGGAAGACTCAGTGTGGCAATATATGGAGGACCAAAGTTTCCAAATGAAGGAAAGGTATAAGGTTCCCCAGGAGAGGGGGTTCCTCCATTGGTACTCCTAGGATTCAATGCCATTAATACTGACTCGACCTAAGGTCCACTAATTAAAACAAACAACACACGCTAAGAATCTAAGAAGCAAACAATCAAACAAACCTTCCTATGATGAAACCACTAGTTGGTGATCAAATCCAACGTCGCAAGATCAAAATAGGAAGGGGCGGGGATAGAGCAGGTGGA
>JZKD02S1673381.1:780440-796919 GCA_000966675.3 Picea glauca
GGTACCCCCCCTCTGCACTCCCCCGCGTGGAAGAGTGTACATACTTCTGGGGTGTAAATACTTCATGGGGTATAAACATGGCTGAAAGCAAGGACCTCTGAGTCAGGAAGATAATTAGCCTCTACAACCAACAGAAGGAAGGAGGCATTAGAGCCTATCCCCATTTAATGACAACTTCCTGAACTCCTAACATAGATCGAAGTTTGGAAAATTTCACTTATGTAAGAGAATTTTTGAAAATGTCTCCAACTTGATCTTCTATAGGGAAAAATAGCACTTCAATAACTTGATCATGAATGAGCTTTCTAATGAAGTGCATGTGTAGCTCAATGTGTTTTCTACGCTGATGTTGAACTGGGTCTTTGGTGAGCTTGATGGCACTCTTATTGTCACACCAAAGGCTGGTCAGATGCTGGTGCTGGAATCCAAACTCTGAAAGGATCTGTCGAAACCATAGGGCTTCATGAATTGCATTTATCGTTACTCAATACTCCGCTTCTGCTGAAGAAAGTGAAATAGCCTGTTGTTACTTACAGGCCCAAGTGATAGGTCCTAAACCAAGGATGAAAACATAACTTGTAGTAGACTTACGATCATCAGGGTCGCCGGCCCAATCTCAATCAATGAAACCAACCAATAAAGGAGTCCCCCCTGAACTGTAAAGTATCTCGAACAGAACTATACCACGAACATAGCGAAGTATCCATTTATCTTCTTTCCAATGGATTTCATGGGGTGTTTTCATATATCGGGCAACAATACCAACAACAAAGGAAAGATCAAGATGAATATGAGTCAAGTATAAGAGGCTACCAACTAACTGACGGTACAGGGTGGCATCAACTTCAGGAGAAGTACAGGTGGCAGAAAGCTTAACTCCAGATTGGAAGGGAGAAAGGGTTGGTTTACAATCGTCCATGTGAAAGCGACGAAGAAGGTCACAAGCATACTTAGACTAGGAAATAAAAATTCCTTCATTGGTTTGCAAAACTTCGAGGCCAAGGAAATAGTGCAAAAAGCCTAAGTCTATCATTTCAAATTTCTTCTTAAGGTTGGTTTTCAAATGGTTTAACAGTTTTGAGTCACTACCAGTAAGGATAAGGTCATCAACATAAAGGAAAAGGATTATGAGATGGATTCCTACTTTCTTGGTATAGACATTAGGATTAGAATGGCATCTAGATAATCCAGTGGCAATAAGAAAGCTATCTATTTTGTCATACCAATCTCGGGGAGCTTGCTTGAGACCATAAAAAGATTTCTTGAGGCGACAAACAAGGCTAGAGTCATTCTGGACATAGACAGGAGGTTGTTCCATGTAGATTTATTCTTGCAAATCTCTGTGCAAGAAGGTCGATTTAACATCCATCTGATGGACCTCCCATTTATGTGAGGCAACAAGGGCAATAACAAGGAAGATGGAATTCATTTTTTCTACAGGGGAAAAGGTTTCATTATAGTCAATTCCTTCAACTTGGGAAAATCCTTTAGCAACTAACCGAGCCTTGTGTCTTTCAACACTTACATCTGATGAATACTTAGTTCTGTAGACCCATTTGCATCTAACAAGTTTTCTTCCTTTTGGAAGAGGTACAAGATCCCAAGTATCATTTGCCATTAAAGAACGATACTCTTCATTCATTGTTGTATCCCAATCCAGATGACCTGAAGCTTCTGCAAATGTATTTGGATCATGAGTTTCTGAAACTTGATCCAAAAGAGAAGAGGCTCGCTGGAACTGTGAATGTGTCTGACGCTGATATGAAGGATCACCGACAAGATCACCAACTACTTCTCGTGTTGAACGGACCCATCTAGGAATTGATGGAGCTGGTGCTGGTTCAGGTTCAAAGGACTCATCTGGAGGAGGGTGAGTAGGTGGAGGTGGATTTTCATCCTCACTGACATCATCTGAATAAGAAATCAGATCATAAGAAGGCACAAACGTCGAAGATGGCTCGTAGGTCGAAGAAGGCACAATCGATGAATTAGGCTCATAGGCCAAGATATTTTCATCAAATTTAACATCTCTTCTAATAATAATTTCATTACAATGTGATTGAAAAAGTCTGTAACCTTTAACATCTTCAGAATAACCAACAAATATACACCTCTCACTTTTAGTCTGCAATGCTTTCCTTTTCTCATCAGGAATGTGAGCCCATGCTATACTGCCAAATACATGGAAGTGACTTGTAGCTGATTTAATTTTAGTCCGGGCTTCTTCCGGTGTTATATTTTTAAGAACCTTTGTGGGAGTGCGATTTACTATGTAATTTGCACATTTGATGGCTTTCGCCTAATACTTTAGACTTAATCTCTTAGATTGGATCATACAATTAGCCATTTCTTTTAATGTGTGGTTCTTTCTCTCAGCAACACCATTTTGTTGTGGTGTATATGGAACAGTGTGTTGCATTTGGATTCCCTGTGTAGTGTAGTAGCTTGTAAAATTATTGTTCACATATTCGCCTCCATTATTTGTTCTTAACCTTTGAATTTGATGTCCAGATTTCTTTTTTACAAGGGCCTTGTAGGCCAAAAACTTGTCAAAAACTTCACTCTTGAGTTTTAAGAAGTAAACCCAAGTACGTCATGATAAATATGGTCATGATGAGTCCAAATGTTTCAAGAAGATGGCATCTTTAGAAGCAGTGATGAAGAAGCACAACATCAGTATTGATTCTACTTCTTCTTCTCACGGACATGAGTTTTAAGAAGTTCTCACAATCAATCATCGGCAAATGACCCTCCATGCTCTTTAAATAGAAATCATGGACCAATCGGGTGTTAAGCCACGGATCAATGGTCGTTAAGATTGAGGAGAGTATGAACCGTCAGATCACTCTATGTTGGGAACATATCATGGCCATCAGATTTCCTAACTACAAATGCACACTAATGCATACTAAAGAAACACACTAAGAAACACACTTGTAACTAAATACATATTAGACCAAGTAAATATTAACTAACTCCTAAGTGTCTAAATATCCTAACAGTTGGTACAAAGTCTATAAGCCCAAATATTTAGGAGGTCTGGGTCTCAGGGACCTAGCAAATTAAACAACACAATGGGAGAAAAGATATGGTGAAGATGGCTTAAAACTCTGGATGAGCTCTGGGAAAAACTCTGGAAACATAAATACGCCTCGAACACGCATCAAGATCATCTCATTAGGATGCAGGAAAAAATTCAAGGATCCAACATTTGGAATGCGGTGTGGAAAAACCAACCTTTAATACAGGAACATGTTTTTTGGGAAACTCGTAATGGCCAGAATGCACTATGCTAGACAGACTCCTAGTAGCAACTTCCACCCCTTCAAACTGAAGAAAAACCTAAGATCTTACGAAAATCACATTCAAGATCTATTCTTTCTCAAAGTGACAGAACTGTGGTCAAATACCCCCCATCAACTCTCCCTTGCGGAGCTAGAAATCAACCCACCAGGAACTCCAAGTGGCAAATGATTGCAACTTGCAACACTAGAAGCAAATAACAAACCAAAGGTGAATCCGAATAAGCACAAACCTAGACATTCTCAGATGGGGTCATACTTCGCATGGAAAACTCACACTCAAAGAGGGTTGTACTCTACAGGAAAAATTCCAAAATATTCAAAAAGATCACATTTGGACAACAATATGGAAATCGAGATTCTGGCCAAAAATATCCACTTTCCTCTGGCTTCTAATTCAAAACAAGATCTTAACCTGTGACAACCTCAAAAAACGAGGATTCATAGGCCCCTCAATGTGCCACCTCTGTTACCACCAGGAAGAAACCATGGAGCACCTCCTAAACAACTGTCCAATTAGTGAGGAAATCTGGAATCAGGATGCCCAACTCATGAGATGAACCAAACGAGCAAACAACAACATCATCAACACAATCAGGGATTGGGGACCTGGATCCTACAAAATTCATATCATGAACAGAACTTGGAAACTCCTAACAAGATTCATTTTATGGCAACTATGGAAAGAGAGGAACAAATGTATCTTTCATTCCTAGACCTCCCCGCCCACCCACCTCTAGACCACTATCCTCTCGCATCTTCAGGAAACTCTCCAGCTACATACATGGACCCAGGAAGATTTCCCCACTGATCTAGGTGAACTCTCCGTCCTAAACTCATGGGGCTTCTCTCTGTCAATCTCCACCCTCCCCCTGCAGCCACCCCTAAAAGAAAAGGCCTTCAGTCCCACTACTTGGCTTCCCCCCTGTCTAACTTTCACAAAGTCAGTTTTTATGGCACCTCCAAAGGAAATCTAGGAATTTCAGGATATGGAGTGGTCATAAGGAATAGCACAGGCCAAATTCAATACCTCATCACAAAAAATCTAGGATTCGACACCAACAATTCAACGGAAATCTTGGATCTCATTAAAGGAGTACAAATAACTCTTGACCACAATCTCACTTGCCTGATCATTGAAGGAGACTCCAAAGTCATCATCGACCTGGCTACCAAAATCATAAATGGAAAAGATCCAGAAAAAATAACCCCCAGCTGGCGTCTCCTAGGCCCCCTAAATAGTCTCAAGGAACTTCTCATGCCCTCTCTAACTCTCACCACCTCTCACATAAGGCAAAGCGCAAATAAAGTGGAAGATAGACTTGCCAATGTAGGGGTTGAATCCACGCAACAGGTCTTTTTCATCGATACAAGGAAGTCCCCAAGCTCGTTTCTCTGGCTCCAATACATGGAGCTAGCCCAATAGGACTTCCCTCCCCTGGATGGGGTGCCACCTGGCCAACGTTAGTGAATACATGGAAGCAAGTGGCCAGGGGAGTTATTAACCCTGACCACTAGCCCACAACCATTAACCACTGCATGGCTCACACCATGAGGACAATAATGGTAGTGCACCTGGACAACCAGGCTAAGTTAATGGTCGCTCAAGCAAGCCAGACCAGGCGTACCAGGCCTAGGATGGTTGTCAACTCGACTCTAATAGCTAGGGGGGTTGTCAACTCACGGGGGTGCGGTAATAAACGAGCAATTGCCCTAGTGCATTCATCCATTTTCCCTTCTCCTTGGTTTATGCTCTTTGACTCCTCTGAGCGTTTCTTTATCGTCGTTCTCTGGTTATTTTTCTTGGGTGCTCTCTCCTCTTACCCAACCATCACCTCGCTCCTTATTTTTTTCAGCCTCTACAATTGTGTTGGTTATGTCATCCTCTATCTGGTGAGCTTTCACCACTCGCTCGGCCTCCACAAGCTTCGTCTCTACAATTTCACCAGTGCCTCTCTTCTCGTGGCCTTTTCGAGCTTTTCCAAGCACCATCTAACCGCCTCCCTTCCCTCAGCCCAAGGCCTTCACACTCTTCCTAGCATGCCCAGAGAAAGAGGGAAATATAAGAGGGGGTCACAATACTATAGTTCCCTCTCGAGGCACAACAGTCTCTCCCCCTCCCAATTGGCTCTCATTACTCATTTTTACAGTGAAAGGCACAACAACCAGAGGTCGCAGGAGGTGCCTCTATCCACCCCACATCTCCTCCATGGCTTCAGCCTGGTTAAGGAGGAAGCATCACTTTCATGCACATGCATTCCTTCGTCCACCCCTCATTTTCTTCATGGCCTCAGCCCGGTTAAGGAGGAAGCGCCACCTTCGTACGCACGCATTCCTCTGACCAACAGTCTCCTGCCCCTCCCTAAAACCCAATCCTCAGGACCCTTATGATGGAGATGGAAACTGCATGGTGGAGGAGGAAATCCCCCTGAGATGTCAGGTGGAGGAAAACACAGCGGTCGTCGGTGAGGAAAACACAGTGGTCGCCAATGAGAAAAACACAGTGGTCTCTAGCGAGGAAAAGGAGGCGGATCAGCCCTAGCAATTTTCAAATCGCCTCACGGAGGAGCACCTCCAACTTATCTTTGAAATCCAAAAAAAACAAGATGATCAGATGCACTCTCAACGCATCCTCGGCCAAAGAATGGACATTATGTTCGACGCACTGACAGACGCTCCTGCGCGGACTCGATACCCAACATGCAACCATCAGTTCACCCCTTTCTACAACATCCATGGACAACCAGGCTCGTCAATGGAGTAAAGTCTCCAGGTTACTGTTCTTTGTTCAATCTAGTTGCAGGCTTAATTTTTTAGTTTACTCCAGTAGAAGACTAGATGGACATACAATTTTCCCATACATTGTGCATACAGTTTTGTTCATAGCTGGTCCTAGAGGCCACTCGAATATTGTTCATACAGTTTTGTTCATGCAACTAGAATGTATAATTGTGTTAAGTCAGTTTTGTTCAAACAGTTTCAGTTCATATGATGATATGTCAAACATAGAGCATCTAAAAGCCACATGCTCTGATTTCCCTTATGTGGGAGAACAAGTGGCTCAGACTTGACAATATATAGCTTACATATATTATTAATACAAAGATCCTCTTTTATTTAAAAAAAAAATTAGCATATTCTTATATACATATTGTAAATATATATAATATAAATGAATGAAAATATATAATTTTATAATGGTTAAGAATAAATCAAATTAAATTTCTCATAATGTATAATATGGTTGAGAGTAAACTTAAAAAAGCTTTGATATATCAAAATAGTGACTTAAGATAGATTGGTATGTGAGAACCATTCTTTAGTATAAATACAGGATGTTTCATTAAATAATGAGAGAAGTTACTGAATACTTCTCAGTTTTCTTTATTTTATTAAGAGTGATTTTATTAGATCCTGTGTAACGCTTGACTTGGCCAGTGTGGGGAACTTATTTTGGGAATGTGTGTTTTATATTGTATTTGAGATTTGTTGTGATATGTAAGTGTGTTTTTGTTTTTTGAATCGATGGATGTGAGGAAGGCTGAGGTCCCACAAAGTTATCCTCAAAAGTTATCCTCAAGATCTTGTGAGGTTTGAATCAATAATTAGATGAGATTAAACTTCACAATGACTAATTCTTTTCTACCTAATTTTTTTTGTCAGATTTAAATTATATTGTCAACAATACAATCAAAATAGATACAGTGGTATTCAAATAATACTAAAAATACTTTTAGTTCACCTAAATAGATAGAGTGGTATTCAAACAATGATAATAACAATTAGAAAGGAGTGGAGCAAGTTTAAGTTCAATGCTCTTGTATGTCCATTTATACATTTAGCACATCTCAATTTGCCTCTGAGGAGAAGCCACTTCGAAACTTCGTGTACTGAGCAGTGGTTCACAGAGATGTCATCCAAATCAGTAGACGTTCAAACCCATCTCAATGGCATTATTGAAAAGCTACTGTCCAATGGAGTAAACAAAAGTTAAGTACAGGATAAATATATCCTGCCTCCAAATGAACGCCCCCAGTTGTCTGAGGTGTCTTACTCTGACAGCATTCCAGTGGTGGATCTCCAGGACCTGGATGGTCCTGACAGAACAAGGGTAGTCCAAGAAATCCGACATGCATGTGAGGAGGATGGTTTTTTCCAGGTACATGATATACTTTCATCCCACCTTATCAACAATTATAGACTGTCAAAACAAAAAATTTGTTCCCTGGTTTATCCACCAGGATAGCAAAGAAGTCTTATATTGCAAACTAACCTTGTAATCAAACGCTGCATTCTTGGAAACTATCTCTATTATCAGCTTTGTAATTTGTTTATATGTTGTTGGGCTGGTTTTCCAGCCTCTGCATGTGTGAATGGGTTCTGTTATAATTTCAGCTTACTTGTGTGGAATTTATGGTTCTCTTCATAATTCTACTATGATGATGGCGTCGGTTATGATTTCTCCATGCCTAACGGCTTTTTGAGGTCTCCTAATTTGCCCAAAACTTCAGTATCAGATCAACCCAAACTATGAAATTTTGTTTTACTCTATTTCAATAAAAATTTAGAGCACAAAGATTTGATGCATTGCCCTCACCTTTACTAAAAATATTTAGTTCACCATGACACCCACAACTTTCATGGTTCGGTGCAAAAATAGTGATATAATGGTTGCAAACTGGACTGACAATAATTTTGTCATCCTATTGATATCAGATAGTGAATCGTGGCGTGCCAGATATAGTCATGAAAAGCATGATGGAAATCGCTAAAGAGTTCTTCGAAATGCCCGTGGAGGACCGAGCATACCTCTATTCAGAGGACACAAATCAGCGGGTTCGTCTTTGTACAAGCTTTAATATTAGCAAAGAAAAAGTCCTTRGCTGGARGGATTAYCTGTTGCACCCATGTCATCCTTTGGAGGATGTCATGAATTCTTGGCCTGAAAAACCTGCAGCATACAGGTAACCTGTTACAAATTGTTCTCGCATATGATATGCATCCACCGTTTTAAATGGTACTTAAAACGTTTTATATTTGGTGATTTATGTTTGAATCCAATCAAATATCACAGAAAAACTTTAATAGAACTAAATGAGTTTAATTTTTTTTTTCCTACTGGAAAATTCTTCAATTATATTATATTGAAATATAATGTGTTTTCACTATAAGAGATTACACAATAGCAGTTATAGGAACAAATGCCATATGCATCTTTGGCCTATACTGATCTCTCTGCCAGCAAAAGGAGAAATTATCATATAAATGAAAATACAAGAAAAAAGTAAAAAAAACTACAATGAGTCTGAAAATTACACATAAAGAGTTTTAAGTCTAGAATACTAGCTATCAAGTATTCTCAAAATATATCAAAAATCAGTCGAAGATCTTTCTCTCAAACATAGGAGACAGCTGAGATGAGTGTAGCAGTTCTTAAAAAAGTTTTAGATAATAAGGAGGACCCTCATGTCTATTTATTCAAAGTTTGTATGTTAAAGTACTTGCTTTTTTCTTAAGTGCTGCCTTTGATAGTTGATTTACTCCAAAAATTATATGTTAAAATGCTTGCTTTTTTCTGAAATGCTGCCTTTGATAGTTGATCTACTGTTAGATGAGTTTAAACTTTAAACCTCAAAGAAGCAGGTCCTTCATATACAAAACAAACTCTGATTATAGGGAAATATGATTTCAGTCTATTTTGCCAAATTTGAATCTAAAAACTTGCCAAAATATAATAACGATTTGAATGCCCCTTATTCTAAGCAGGCATAATAATAGATAACCCTACTGACCTGGGTTTCGGTTACAGAGAGATTGCAGGCAAGTACGTTGCGGAGGTGAGAGGATTTTAAGGTTGCTGGCTGTCATTTCTGAAGCTCTAGGGCTCGACTCTGATTACTTGAATACAAATTTTGACAAACACTGTCAAGGGATGAGTATCAATTACTATCCTCCATGCCCAAATCCTGATCTTACTCTTGGTATACAAGGCCATTCAGCCGCAAGTGCCATCACTGTTCTCTTGCAAGATGATGTCAATGGCTTGCAAGTACTCAAAAATGGAAAATGGGTTGCTGTAGAGCCAATAGCTAATGCATTCGTCATCAATTTGGGAGATCAGTTACAGGTAATTTCCACGAGCAGATCCAATATATTTTTGCTTGGTTTAAAAGCTTGACCATGGAGTTTTTAATGTTAATAATTTGTCAGGTTGTGAGCAATGGGAGATTCAGGAGTGTTGAGCATAGAGCAGTAGCGAACGCGTCCACTGCACTTATATCAATTTCTACGTTTTATGGCCCTTCGAAGGATGCCTTCATTGCTCCTGCAGCCTCCATGGTTGATGGACAACATCCAGCTCTGTACAGAGGATATCAGTTTGGAAATTTCATGAGAGTTTTCTGGGGCCAGGAATTAAAGAGAAAGAGGGTTTTGGATCATTTCAAAATAGAATACCCAGAGGATAATCGTGAATGAATTTTGTTCGAGTTTTTCTTTGAGGAAGCATCCTAGAGGTAAGTAGAAGTAGAAGTTGGCTTCATAACACGAGAACCCAGAAAACCAGGTTTCTATCCCTCTCTTTTCTTTAGGATTTTCTTCATAATTTTCTAGATCTAGTTAGTTTAGCCTTTTAATAATTATACCTAACCTATATCTAATAATTTAGGTAACCTCTTTTTAATAATTAATATTTATACCTAACCTAAATCTATTAATTTTACCTAACCTCTATTTAATCAACAAACAAGACTATAATAACATAAATTATTACATAACCTTTATTTAAATAATCTAAGAAACTCATTAATGTATATTTATATCATAAAAAAATTTATAATGTAGGCCCGTGCAGTATGGGTTTGCCAAGAATTTTAAACCTACCTTAGTTCTTAGTTTCTAGGTTTCTCTCTTAAAATGTAAAGCCAACCGGACCTACTTATCACTACATCTTTCATATTTATAACTTTGGCATGCTACCCTTATCATTCACTAATCTGTCCTCAAGATGAATCCAGTTAAAGGAAACATCAATATAAAAATGAATCTCACTGTGGAAAATCCGGAAAACAACTTTGAAAACTCACACCACAAGAACCTAAAAAAGAGGGAATCTTGTTCTTCATACTTACTGGAATGAGCATAAACAACCACATTTTGTTTTCCCTTCTTGTAAATGATCTCAGGGGATGAAATTCGTTGTTCCAAAAAATACTTGAGGCTCTGATGATTAGTTTTAATTTGAAAGTGTTTCCCCAATAGATAAGGACGCCAGATATCCATGACATGCAGAATAGCCAAAATCTTATTTTCATAGATTGATTGGCCCAAATGTCTATCCAAAAGTTGTTTTCTAGTGAAGGCCAAAGGCCTACCATCTTGCATGAGGACTGCCCCAATTCCTTTCCTTGAAGCATCACATTCCAAGAAAAAAGTATTTGTGAAGTCGGGAAGTGCTAGGACATGATTCATACACATAGCCTCTTTCAAGGTGTGGAAGTATTAATCAGTTGATGGTGTTCAAGTGAAAGCATTATTTTTAAGGAGAGCAGTGAAAGGTGTGGCGATTTTTCCATAATTCTAAGCAAACTTGTGATAATATCACGTTAAACCCACAAAACCACACAAGCTCTTAAGAGTTTTAGGGTAAGGCCAATCCTGCATAGCTTCAATTTTCTTAGGATCCACCCGTACACCATCCTTACTAAAAATATGACCCAAGTACTCCACTTCCGAGGCTCCAAAGGAACATTTAGATAGTTTGAGGAAAAGTTGGTCCTGAGAGAGTAGATGGAGAACTAGATCCACATGGGTGAGATGGGTTGTCAAAGTTTTACTATAGATGAGAATATCATCAAAGAAAATGATGGAATACATGATTCATGAGACTTTGGAAAGTGGAGGGATAACTACATAGGCCAAAGTGAATTACCAAGAACTCATAATGACCCTCATGAGTTATAAATGAAGCCTTGGGAATATCTGCCTCTTTCATACAAATCTGATGGTAGCCAAAATGAGATCAAGTTTATTAAAGTATTAAGCACCGCTCAATTCATCCAATAGATCATCAATGAAAGGAATGAGAAATTTGTCTTTAATGGTGAATTTGTTGAGGGCATGAAATTCTATACACATGCACCAAGTTCCTTCTTTCTTGAGTACCATGACCACATGAGAAGAATTGGGGTTGGTACTAGGATATATAATGCTTACATCGAGCAATTCTTGAACAATTTTCTCAATTTCATTCTTCTGGTCAAAGGGATGACGATAAGGGCAAACATTGGGAGGAAGACTTTCTGGGACTAGAGGAATGGAATGGTCTTAAACACCACGGGAAGGGGGAAGGACATGGGGAGTGGAAAAAATAGCTTGGTGTTTGGAGAGTATATATTGGAGGTCAGTTGCACAAAGGGTGTCTCAACTGCTTGAATGGAATGGAGTTGGGAAATAATGCCTGAATGACCTTTTTTGAGGATATTTTCCATTCGATGGGAATTGATGATCACAGGGGAGCCTATTGTGATGCCTTGGAACTTATACTATTGTCCCTCATTGATCCAGATTATTTTCAGAATGAAATGAAAGAAGAGATATTAGAATGAAATACTCATGAAAATTGCCAGAAACAGAGAAATACATCAATACACGATTTATATTAATGAAAGAATTGTAAAGAAACTGTAAAAAATATAGAGTGCAAGACTTGCTAGAATGGTGGCATATTTATCTATGAGAAGAGATGTGATGACTATGCTCATTCACTAGAATATGATTACAATGAGGCTCTGAAGGCAGTTTTATGATCAAAATGAATGTTAAAACCCTAGACATCCAAAAACCTAACCCTAGGAGATGAAACACCTAAATTCATGTGGGTCTCGTTGGAGTAAGTTAATACATTAACTTCCCAAGGTCGTAACGTTTGCATATGATTTCCGTTTTAGGTGCGTGATAGTTCGTTGGAAAGGTATTTTCGATAACTATGCATTATGCCATCAAACTTTAACTTTGTCTACAGATTGACTGTGGTAAGCCAAAAAAAGACTATTTAGAGCCCCAAAACAGCCCCAGAAGTACAGAAAGATGTACTAACATGAAAAATTCCAAAATAAGTCAGTTGGAATAGGTGGGTGGCCACCAATATCCATCTGGATATTGTGTAGGGCTTCAGGACAACCCCGTAAGTGTAGAACCCACAATTACAAAGAAATGTCCCCATTATAGAGAAATGTGTTGAATTGAAAATTGTCCAGATGAGCCAGTTGGAATATGGAACAGGTGGGTGGCCACCAATATCCACCTGAATCAATCCTCCCCCCTTAGGAAGAAATGGTCTCCATTGTGTTGAGTGCCTGGGGAAGAGGGAAAATAGTTTCCTGAATCTGAATCTTGGTGAGTTGTGTGCCTTGTTGGAGAAGTTGTGTTGCTTGATCTGTGGAAGGTTGTCATGAACTTGTTGTTGGTGGGGTTAAATATGTTCCACCAACCTGTTGTCTCAGGGTTTGACGGGGCATTGTGTAGGTACCATCGTAAGTGAAGAAAAAATATATTCTTTCTCTACGAAAATCTGTTTTTGCTTGATAGAAGGTGTTGAGGCTACAGTGGTTGTAGTGGTCGTTTTTGCATCCTTCGAACAAACTGTGAAGAGGATGGATTTTGTAGTATGAGAGATTACCTGCGGCACTGTTTTGGTGGAACAGTAGTCGAAACTACCTCTGGTATCCTATAGAGATGACCTCCCAGAGTAATAATGACACTACGGGGTATAGACTAATAAAGAACATGGCGTTTCCACATATATGGTTGGCCAAAAACAACATCACAGACATAAAGAGGGTAAATATCACACACTACCTCATCCTTGAAGGGTTGGATGTCATACGGCAGGTGGTACTATTGGCTGACATGTAGATCTTGTCCGTGGTGAAACCACCTGATGTTGTATGGGTGCAGGTGTGGTGTTGTTAAAAACCCCAACTGTTTAGCGACCTTAGCTGAGATGAGGTTCTTCTAGTTGTCATTATCAACAATGAAATGCAACGGGGTCCCCTTCACCCACATATGTGAATAGAAAAGGCACTCCCCCTCTTCAGGATCTACAGGTTCTTCTAGTTGAATTGTTGTGGTCGCAACAATAGCAGCGGGGTCTGCCTCAATGATCTGTCTGTTTTCAATATTTTCTGGATCAGATTCTGAATCAGGATTTGGCTCCGTGTCTTTGACCTTAGCCACCGATGACTGTTTCAAGTGACATTCATCGATTTTGTGCCAAGGGATTTTGTGTAAGTCACACCACTTCCCAGTGTCATTCTTCATCTTTCCTTTACCCTTCTTGTCCTATGTCTTGGAATATTTGTCTAGATGTTGTAGGTTACGACTGTCTTTACCATGCTTTGGTTGTTGCATATTTGCAGACCCAAATTCCCATTTGTTCTGGTGCCTAAATTTCTGCTCGATTTTCACAAAATATCGATAGGAAGCTCCCAATGATGATATGTTTAGGAAATTCATTTCGGTTTGGATGTACCTAGGCAGAGCTCCATGGTATTTAAGAACCATATGTCACTTGGAGTCTTTGATACCCAGCTTGGTGCGTAAGGTATGGAAAGTATTTGTGAACTTCAACACTGTTTGGATCTTCTCTTGCCACAGTGTGGTCCATCTCATGTATTGGTCTTCATAGTTATCAATAGGATAGTATTGTTCCTTGACCACATCCACAAAAACATCCCAAGTAGGTTTGGCCCCATATATTCTAGATTCCTCTGTGGAACTTTTCTCCCAGTAAGTTTCCCACCAATGTTTAAAATGGGGGAGAGCTTTGAGGAGTGCGAAGGTGATATTTTCCCTGTCGAAAAAATTTTGAATAGAGAAATAACCTTCTAATAGATTTAACCATTTTTCTAGGGAATCTCCATCAATCTGATCTTCAAATGTGGGAATATCAAAATTAAATTGTACCTTGAAGGGAGAGGTTCCTCCAAAATGGCCACTTGATGAAGATGTGCTCATTGCTATCGACATGCATTGAAGGATGTGTGCAAAATTCTCCATCATTTTGTCCCTTTGTCGTGTGAGAGCTTGCTCAAGCAACATGTTAATAGAATATTTTTCTCCACCGTTTTTCTTTTCTTATACCATTGAGGGTTTCTTGGGCATGTGAGAGTGATTCTCCTCAAGAGAGACAAGCTCGAGACCCAACTGGCTATACTCAGACTTCGTCGGGTTCATGCTCTGAAAAATGATCAAGAATAGCCTGCTCTAATACCACTAATCCAGATTATTTTCGGAATGAAATGAAAGAAGAGATATTACAATGAAATACTCATGAAAACTGCGAGAAATAGATGAATACAACAATACACGATTTCTATTAATGAAAGAATTGTAAAGAGACTATAAAAAATACAGAGTGCAAGAATCTCTAGAATGGTGGCAATTTTATCTCTGAGAAGAGATGTGAAGGCTACGCTCATTCGCTAGAAAATGATTACAATGAGGCTCTAAAGTCATTTTTATGATAAACATGAATTTCATAACCCTAGACATCCAAAAACCTAACCCTAGGAGATGAAATGCCAAAATTCATGTGAACCACGTTGGTGTAAGTTAGTACATTAACTTCCCGGGGTCGTAACTTTTCCATATGATCTTCGTTTTAGGTGTGTGATAGCTCGTTGGAAAGGTATTTTCGATAACTACGCATTATACCATAAAACTTTGAATTCAACTATATTTTACTGTGGAAAGACAAAAAGGCATTGTTTAGAGCCCCAAAATGGCCCTGAAAGTACAAAAAGATGTACTGACATGAAAAATTCCAAAATAATCCAGTTGGAATAGGTGGGCAACCACCAATATCCACCTGGATTTTGTGTAGGGATTAAGGACAACATCGTAAGTGTAGAACCCACAATTAAAAAGAAATGTCCCCATTACAGATAAATGTGTTGAACATAAATTTTTCCAGATAAGCTAGTTGGAATATGGAACCGGTGGGTGGCCACCAATATCCACCTAGATCACTTATGTCGGAATTGCATGGTTGATTCATTAAAATCCATGAGGATTGGGTCAAGAGTGCATAATAATTTTGCACTGATAACAATGTCACACCCACCCATGTCGATAACAAACATATGATATTAAAGGTTGCACTCACCAATTTGGAGACACATATTTTCACAACACCCACCACATTTTAGGAAATCATCATTAGAAATCATGATTTGAAAATTGTTGATTGCACGGATATAGCAATTGATTTCTTGGGAAAGGCGATGATGAATAAAATTATGTGTGTTTCCATTTTCAACAAGGATTATGACCTTTGTATTCTTAATATAGCCAATGATCTTGAGGGTTTTGGGAGCAAATAAGCTAGTAAGGGCATGTAGTGAAATCAATGATTCAAATTATGGTGGATCAGAGGGTGGAGTAGGAGCATCGAGTGGATGTAGTTCTTCCATCAGGGAAACTTTGACTTCCTTGTTAGTGACATCCTCACAAATGGCCATAAAAATCTTATGTTCCTTAAACTTGTGCCCCGAAAAACATTTTTCATCACAATTATAGAAAATTCCCTAGAGTTGACATTCAACCATTTCTACCCTAGTTAATTTTTGGATCTTGAGAGGATTAGCATCAGGGGCAGGATTGGTAGGTAGAGGGTGAGGAAGAAAGAGGATTTTCAGTTCTAGGAAAAGACAACATATTGTACTTCCTTAGCAGATTGAGTAGCTTCCAACCACGTTTGGGGGTGAGCCATGAGGACATGGGTTGGGATCTCATCATTTAGGCCACTTATAAAGAATTCCATGAAGAAGGAATTAGACATGCCCTCTGTACCTAAAGCCAATTTCTTAAATGTATCTATAAATTATTCCATGGTACCCGACTGTTTCAACTTGGTCAAACGACCCAAGTAGTATGTGTTGGATTACTGAGAGGGGGGTGAATCAATAATAGAGAAATTTAATCCTTGTTAACCATATAATCCAAGTTTTATATCAATGAAGCATTATCATCCAATAAATGCAGAGTAAATAAGCAATGAACAAATGAACAAACATACACATACACAGTACACCAGTGTTTTACGTGGAAACTCAAATCGAGAGAAAACCACAGAATGTTTTTTCTTATATGTCTTGAAGAATTACATTCATTGGAA
>JZKD02S1673381.1:802001-813771 GCA_000966675.3 Picea glauca
ACATTTTGTGCCTTTTCATTCTTGTTCCCAATTCAGACTGTGCCTTCTCCAATGATTTTGGATGAATTATCATTTCTGAAGGAGACTGATCCATTTTTTTCTTTTTGTAATGTAATAAGTTTGTCTTTATCACTTGTCATGTGTTTTGAACATCCACTGTCAACATACCAACCGTGTTTCTTCTTCTTAGCTTGTAGAGAGACTGTGCATTCTTCATTGTTATATTGATCTTGTTTTCTTATCCATGTCGTTTTCTGAGGTTATTTTATGTGACTGTTGTTATTTTGTTGAGGTTCTTTAGGAGGGACTGCCATTCCGCAATCCTTGGCCATGTGTCCAAAACTGTTACATTTGTAACATTCCACTTCAGTGCTCAAAGATTCAAACCTGTTGTAACTCTTCTTTGTGTGTCACTAGGTCTCCTTGAATAATCCCTTTGTGTATAACTCTCAAAGTTGTTACTGTTCCTGTTGTTAGCTCTGCAATTCACAAATTTATGTCCAAAATTATTACATGCATAACATAAACCAAAAAATACAGTTTGATGCCTGGGAGTTGAATATATTCTTAAAGGAGGTGCTCTTATGAATCCTTCTTCTTCTTGAGGCCTATATGTCTGTTGTTGATTCTGAAATCTGAATCTTCTTGGTGGAGGAGTGTCCCTGTAATCTTCTTTGTATATCTTCCTATTTCTGCATAGCTCTTTGGATTTGTTTCTTGCTCTGTTGTTTTGGAGCTTGATCCCTTTTTTGTCTAATTGTATCCAAGTCCGGACTTGTCAAGATGAGATTTTTGACTACTAATAATGTCATCCAGAACTTTTGAGCTATTCTGCATATTTTTCTTTTGAATATCCTTTCTTAGTGTGACAACCTCTGCTTCCAAGTTTCCAATGATCTTGTCCTTTTCTTCTAGTTGTTCTTTGACTTCTTCTTCAATTATTTTATCTTCTTCTATTTGAACCTTCAATTTTGTGATCATTTGTTCTAGTTCTTGAGTGTCCTTTTTCTTGTCTAGTTTTGCTTGTAGTTTCTTATTTTTCTTCTTTTCTCTTCTGATAACTTCTATGGCACACATTAATTCTTCTCGATAGTAAAATTTGCCTCTTCAATTTCTTCTTCGACTTTGCCACATTCTTCTTCGACTTCTTCATATTCTTCTTTAGAGTATTCTTTGTCAGAGTCTTTTACTGCCATGAATAGAACTCTTCCTGTCTCATTGTCACTGCCTTCATCTTCATCTGATGATGAGATGTCTTCCTTGGTGTATAAGATTTTCTTGAAAACTTTCTTTATAGTTCTTTTGCCTTTATATGTGTGTTTTCCTTTTGAGTAACCTTCATCATTTCTCTTTTTCTTATGAGGACATTTGTTAGCAAAATGACCAATACCATCACAATTAAAACAAATTAAAGGGAGCTTACCTCTATACCTACCGTTGGTTCCCTTATTTAGTCTTTTGACGAAGTTGGCCACTTCTTCATCATCTTCTGAGGTGTCACTGTTGTTGTTATATTCTTCTTGTTCCTTTTTCTTTTTCTTTGATCTTTTGGATGTCTTGAAGGCTATTTCTTTTACATATGGATTGTCCTGCTCAGTTCTCATTTCATGTGCTGTGAAGATTCCATGCATTTCATCCATAATTATTGAGTCTAGATCCGATCTTTCTTCTAGTGTTCATATCTTAGGGTTGAATCTCATAGGAAGAGATCTTAGTATCTTTTGAACAATTATAGATTCTTCAATTTCTTCTCCCAATCCTATGATTGCATTCACCGTTTCATTGACTCGTAAGAAGTAGGTTGTGATATCTTCATCTTCCTTCATTTTTGTAACAACCCTAAGTAATTAATCAATTGTCATTATTTAAATAATTGTTTAATGTATATTAGTTAATTAATTAATTAATTAATTGTCCTGATTTAATATTTGTTTAATGTATATTAGTTTAATTAATTAATTAATTTCATGATTAAATATTTGGTTAATGAATTTGAGTTTAATAAATTATTAATTTATTAAATGGAGACTTAATGTATCGAATGATGGAACCATTAAACAGAAAGGGGATAAGGTAGATAACGCTTAATGGAGAGATAAGGTGGGTGAGACTTAATGAAGGTAGAAGGCAGTGAATGAGAGAAGGGGAAAGGAGGATAAGAGAAGGGAAAAGCAGTCGAGAAGACACTTTTGTTTTGGGAGAGAATCATTTTTCATAGGAGAGGATTGTATTATTGGTTTGGGGCTAGAGTAGCTTGCTGGAGGAGGGTACTACTGGTTTTTGCTTGAGGAACTTGTCGGAGTTTGGTAGACTGAGACAGGGGGCACCTGTTGCTGGGAGTTTTGGGCTTGGGAGCCAGGAATCCTTACAGAATCCTGGAGATAGGGAGTCAGAGAGGATTTGTTCCCAGCTGGCTGGGAGGAAAAGATTCAGTTTTTGGCAGAGTTTGGGTAGAGCAGCTTGGGCAGAGTTTTAGCTTCAGCTTGGACAGATAGAGTTGGGGAAACAACATCACTTGAGAGGTATTTATGTTCATTATTATGGCATGTTCATTATCATTATGATGGTTCATTATTTTACTATGTTGTGTATATTATTCAATATGTTATTTATATCATGCTGCTCATTTTCAATTTTGTTGAACCATGAACTGTTATTTTTCTAAATATAGAACTGTAAAGAAATTATGATAGAAATTTTATGTTTAAATTATGAATTTTAGGTTCTGTTAGATAGGGATTTACACATGGTATCAGAGCCAAGTTTAAAATATGGAGCCAAGGGCCTACCTACCCACCCATCCTCTTTACTCTTGATTGAAAGCTATGTGATGTGTCATGTAAACAACCCTGAAAACCTGCAACCCTTGAAACCCTGTCAAAAAAAAAAAAAAACTTGAAACCCTCTAAAACTTTAAAACTTTTGACCTGTACAATGAAACCCATGAAAGGGGTTATGTAAACAGAAACGGTTACACACATCAATACTCTGTATATAGAAAAATAAAGGAGTGTGTACATAAATGTATACAAATCTAGGCCAAGCTCCAACTCCACCTAACTTGCAAGCCAAGCACACAATTTGTTTATATATACATATAAACAAAATGCACATTGAAAATGGAAATGGTATAATACTATACATATTGAAAGTGTTAACTGAATTCTAACACTTGTTTCAAAGAAACAAACAAATAATAAGACAAAATATATGTATATATAGCGATTCTGCCCAGGAACTTCTAAACAAAGATATAAATAACCATATATAAGAGATATGTATTTAAACCATATAAAAATAATAAAAGCTATAAATATATATAGATATACAAAAAAAGTGATTAGGGACCATAGGCCTAACCTCTAAGTAAAGTTCATAGGTCGAGCACATGTCATCTCAACATACAAACCAACACACAAGTTAGCACACAGAGCCTAGCACCCGAAGGCTATGGCCAAGTTCTAATTCTATAAGGGGACAAAATCTTAAATACAAAAAGAAAAATATTGGGCATTAAGCACCAATCTCCAAGTCCACAAAGCCAACAATCAAATCAAATTCCAACATCCAAACCAAGACCAAACGCCAAGTCACAAGGAGAGGAGCATAATAGTGTGCACAATAGAAAAAAAAAATTATTGGGCTCGAAGTCCCAACCTCCATTTATCCGTGCCAAGCACCCGAGGGCCATACCAGGCACCCAACACAACACAACTCAACACTAAAGACTAAGCTCTAGGGCACCATAGAGAAGCCCACAAGGGAGACTATCCATTTCACTGTGATTCGGTATCTAAAAAAAAATAGTAGCCTGAAGGCAAAGCTCTTAAGGTCCTGAGCTAGCACACAACATATCAAAGTCCACAAGCCAAACGCCAACGCCAAGAACAAGTGTGTAGATTTGGCTCACATCTGTGCCTGAAGGCCTAGCTCCTAGTTCTTGAGATAGCATGCTACACTATAAAACACAAATCACACAAAGCTAGCATTCAAAACCAACAAACAACACAAGTTAACAACTAATACAACCCCAATGCACAAGCACCAAGCCAAGCCAAGAGGGAGGAGACCAATACTCAACACTAAACACTAAAGCCAGTGCCCAAAACCAAGCATTAAGCCGTGGAGGAGAAGCCCACGGGGGCATAGTATTGTGCACAACGTGTCCACAATCCCATGCATAAAACAACCCATAACAAAATCCCAACTCAGCACAAGCCACAAAGGAGGATATCTCACGCACGAGCCTACGCACCAAGCATCACACCAAAGAGTCGAAAACTTCATTAAAATATTTGTTAAAATGGTGGGCATGATGGCAGCCTAGCCCTTGCCAAAGCTTCGAACCTTGGACCTCCGCGCACGGGCAACATACAAAACATAGAACCCGCAGGTAGCAAATCCAGCGCAGGCCACAAAGGAGAAGCCCACGGGGGCCTGTACTTTGCACATTGCTCACAGGAAGGAGTCGTGATGGCTTAGTTACACAGCCAAAGGATTGTGTGGCCAAACCCACACAACCATTATGCCTTCCCTCTACTGAGCAGATGAAAAAAAAATGAAAATGAAAGAGAGGTTTACTGCCTTTGCAGAATGGACAGATGTGTGTAGGGTGTGGGGATAGAGAGACGTGTAGAGTTAGGGTTTGGGGGTTTTGGGAACTGAGAGGGAGGGAAGAAGGGAACATGGACCTCATGTGAGGACCCACAATGCCCTACTTTAAAAAAAAAAATCAAATTATTTTTAATTTTTTTTTTTTGTTATTGTTATATTTTATTTTAATTATATATATTTTTTATTTTTTTTTATTCGTTTAAATTTAAATTAATTGTAATTATTTTAAAACATGATTAAAAAATAAATAAATAAATGTTTTATTTAGGGTAAAGTTTAATTATCTTAATTATTTAAAAAAAAGAAAAAAATGTTTTTATTAGTGTAGAGTTTAAAATGCAATTAAAATTTAAATTAATCAAATTTAAAATATAATTAAAATTAAAATTTGGTTGCCCCGGATGGGGTGACACGTAGCTACAGGGAAACAGGTGGATCCGCACCCACCCCTGGCATAAATGCCAACAGCCGCCACCCACGCGCATGACTTAACAATGGGGGACGGCCATCGCTGCAATTTAAGGGTGTAGGGACCTTTCCCTCGAGCGACAAGGTACGATTTTAATGGTTCAGTAATGGCGAGGGTTAATAGCGAGAGGATGGCTTCGGCTCCGGTTCATTTCGTTTTCAACTCGCTCGGTAAGAGCAGGTCTGCACCTGCCAAGGCCTTGTTTATAGCTCGAATTCTCTGGTGTTTGGCATTGACCGCGCATTCTATTCTCTCGTTGTATTTCTTGCTGCATTCAACGCGACTAGGCTCGCTTGCCCGCAATTCATACCTGCAACTGCTCTTCCGCCTTCACCGAAAATTGCTTTGTGCCCTCTCCATGGCTCGAAAAAGAGGCAAGCCTCACCGTGGCTTGGCCTGGGAGGCGCATAAGGCACAACGGCTTCGTAAGGAACAACTCGAACGGGTCCTGGCTCTTGCTACATCAATTCTTCGGAAAAATGCCCGAGCTGAGAAACGGGCTCGGCTTGCCACCATTGCTGAGTCTGGCGCTGGGTGCAGCCGGGATGTAAAGGAGAAAGTGCTAGAAGCGAGGCAGGAGAAAGCGTCGGGAGCGAGGAAGGAAGTAGGAATTGAGGAGGAGTTTTCCCCATGCATTGTGGAGGAAATCTCGTTTACAGAGGACATGACGACCATGGAGTTCACCCGAGTGGCAACCAAGAGGGAGGACTACAAGCCCACTCCGACACTGGTAGATTACATCCCCGGATGTCTCGTGGAGGAAATACCCTGGCCTGGTAACAACAATTGCAGTTGCCATACTGCGAGCACGAAGGTTGCAGAAGTTGCAGTGGAACAACGGCTGTTAGATGCGGGTTCTGGAGCGTCGGTGGATGAGGGTGGTAGCATGCATGGCTCACTCATCCGGGATGAACACCTACCTCTCATTTTCGACCTTCGTGGACACTTGGCTGATCTGGAGTATCAGGCCCTCTGCATGGGTCAGAGAATGGACATGTTGCTCGATGCATTCTCCAATGCACAAACCAAATGGAAATGTCCACTCTGCTCGCAAGCTTATGCCATTTTGGCTGGGACCACGCAGCAGACGGGCGAGGATGACAGGTCACAAGACACCTAGGTTTTTATATTATCTTGGTTTTTAGTTTTATGTTACTGTTCTATATGAACTTAGACCAAAGGCATCTGTCCTGGTTTCCTCCAGGCAGGACAGATGCCACTCCGTCTTTATGTTTTATAATGCTATTGCTACTCAATCCCTATACTTGCTGGTTTCCAAAAATCGGCATCATTTTGGGTGATACCAGACCTACTCTTTTGTATAACTCTGTAAAAGTTTTGTCTATCTAATATAGCAGGATCTACAACTTTTTTATTTAAAAAAAAATAATTTTAAATTTGGTTAATTTAAATTTTAATTATCCCAATGGATTTGATTTTAAAATTTAAAATTTTATTTCAACTAAGGATATTAGTGATTAATTATATAGTGACTAATTAATTAGACTGATTAATTAAAGTAAGTAATTAAGTACATATTTAATGATTAACTATGTTCAAAATCACATTAAATAGTTTTAAACGAAAATTTTAAGGACTTAAACCATGACACGGGGGGAGGGGGCTTCATGCGCACTGGGAAGGTAAGTTAGAGGAATTGGTGAGTATGGTACAGTGCTAGCGTAGCTACAGGCGAGGGAGTCAGTAGTTTTCTTAGGCGAAGACATCAAGCTTAGATGCTTTAACCCTGTTTTCAAGTTTAAGTTGCGCAAATGTGAATGGCCTTAGATTCTCCCTAACAAACTTTTAGTTGATGCAGATTCATTTATATAGGATGGTTAGGACTCGAGGAAATCACGGCAGAGGCGCATCATCACAAGGACCGCCAACTCCGCTGCCACCATCTCCTGGATTAGCTCTCATTCTGTGCTCTTTGGAGGCCATGAGACTCTAAAGGGGCATCAGCCAGGAGGGATCAAAGTGGAGCTCCCACCATATGGAATGGGTAATCCTAAATCATTGAGTGATTCAGGGGGAGGGCCTCCACTCGAAGACATCACTAAAGAACTGCAGAAGATCAAACTTCCAAATTTTGTTGGGGGTCATGCCAGTGAATGTGCAGAGGCATGGTTGGAAGGCATGACAAGGTGTTTCGCCTTAAGAGACTATGCTTCCACATCAAAGGCAAAAATAGCAATTTTTCAGTTGAGGGATAGTGCCTTGAATTGGTGGGGCAACCTGGAGAGGCAGTTGCACCTTACCCCAGACACCGTCTCTTGGGAAAGTTTTGAGGAAAGGTTCCGAAGGAAATATCTACCAGCTTACTACGAGGAACAGTAGGTGGGAGCATTTCATGCTCTAGTACAAGGGAACGGGACTGTGGAAGAGTACGAGATCAAGTTCATGGAGTTGGTGAAATATGTTTCGTACTTGGATAATGATCAACAACAGGTAGAACGCTTTGTCTATGGGTTAAACCCTAATTTAAGGGCCATGGTGCGGATGTGGAAACCGTCTTCAGTAGTGGAAGCAGTTGAAAATGAATGTTATGCAGAGGAACACATGAAATTAAATGGAGGTACAAGATCGACCTTTCCACATCATCCTGGATTCGTGGGGAAGGCCCCTAGGACCTTCTCTAGGGGAGGAAGCTCTAGGCCACCTCCTTATGGTAATAGAGTCGGAACAAGGACAGTTTCCATGGGTATTTCAAGGACATCGAGTGTAGCATCTCGTTCATCACCAACGACGCAGGCAGGTCCACGACCATCTCTGGGAGCATCTAGTAGGGGCAGGGGTTCCAGGGGAAGGAACTCATTTCAGAGACTGTCACAGAGCAGTGCACAGGTTCCATATCGTGTTACATGTTGGGGGTGTGGAGGACCCCATTACCAGCATGACTGCCCAGAGTTACAATCAGGATTTGTGCATAGAGAAGGAAAGTCCCCGATGGGAAGAGCAAGTAGCAACCACCATATTTACGTAGTGGTTAATAATCACCAGGCAGAACATCAATCCACGGTGGCGGAGTCATCAGGTATGTTAAATCATATCAATGTTAAGATTTTATTTGATTCTAGAGCTACAGATAGTTTCATTTCACCATATTCATTAGAAAAGAGTGGGTTGGCATCCTACGAGCTCGATGACTTTAAACAAGTCGAGATGGCTTCAGGGGAAAAACAAGCAGTAGGACCTAGCATTGATAATTGTCTAGTAGACCTGAGACTGTGTACTACCAGGTTGAAGGTATACGCCACTGCCCTCGAGACGTATGACCTAATCATTGGAATGGATTGGTTAGAAGCACATCGAGCTATGGTAGACTGTTTCTCAAAAAGGGTTCTTTGTGTTGATGATGAAGGAAGGCCAGTAGAGATCCATGGTATACGGATAAAGGTGTCTCTACGCTTTATCTGAACTATGAAGGTTCAGCGATGCATGAGGCAAGGGTGTCGACTTTATGTAGTGGAAGCGGTGAGTGAAAGGAAAGGACCCTCCTTGGATCAGTACCCAGTATTGTCAAAGTTTAAAGATGTTTCTTCGAACGCGTTACCAGGGTTACCTCATGAGAGGGAGCTTGATTTTACTATTGAGCTAAAACCTGGTGTAGAACCAATTTCCAAGACTCTGTATCGTATGACAGCGCCAAAACTTTGTGAGTTGCAGATGCAGTTGAAAGAGCTACTTGACTTAGGGCTAATAAGTCCTAGTGTCTCACCTTGGGGTGCACCAATAATTTTTGTGAAGAAGACGGATGGTTCCTTACAAATATGTATAGATTACAGGGACTTGAATCGTGCTACAATGAAAAATAGGTACCCAATGCCACAGATAGATGATCTCTTTGATCAGATGAAAGGAGCAATGGTATTCTCAAAAATTGATTTACGATTAGGGTATCACTAGTTAAAGATTAAGGAAGGCGATATTCCTAAAACTGCCTTTCAAACTCAATTTGGTAATTACGAGTTCGTTGTAGTACCTTTAGAATTGACCAACATGCCAGCAGTATTCATGAGCCTCATGAACGGTGTATTCCAGAAGTACTTAGACCGCTTTGTACAAGTCTTTTTAGATGATATCCTCATCTATTCCAAGAATGAAAGAGAGCATGAGGAACACTTGCGAGTGGTGTTGTTCTGACTTAGAGAGAACAAATTGTATGGGAAGTTGTCGAAGTGTTCCTTCTTCTAGAAATAAATTCATTATTTAGGTCATATCATTTCCAGTGAAGGAATCTCTGTGGACCCAGAAAAGGTAAAGGTCATTATGGAATGGCAAGTGCCAAAAAATGCTCATGAGGTGAGAAGCTTCATGGGGCTAGCAGGTTATTATTGGAGATTTGTGGAAGGGTTCTCTAAAATAGAAAAACCCATCACCACTTTGCAGTGCAAGGGGGTTAGGTATGAATGGACAGAATAATGTGATAGTGCATTCATCGAGATTAAGAGGTTACTAACTAGTGCGCCAATTCTACGAGTGTCGGATATGGAAAAGGACTTCATAGTCTACACGGATGCCTCGAAGCAAGGGTTGGGGGGCGTGCTAATGCAGGATGGAGGAGTGATAGCTTATGCATCAAGGAAGTTGAATAAACATGAGGAGCTTTAAGATACTCATGATTTAGATTTGGCAGTTGTAATGCTAGCTCTGAAACTTTGGAGGCACTATCTAGTAGGACGAAACTTTGACCTCAAAACGAACCATCAAAGTTTAAAACATATCTTCACTCAAACGGATCTGAATGCCAATCAAAGGCGATGGAGTGAGTTTATGAGTGAATACAATTTTGGTATTTCATACATCAAGGGAAAAGAAAATTTGGTCGCAGATGCCTTGAGCAGAAGACCACGTGTCTTCTCCTTGGTACCCTTAAAATTCAATCTATGGGAACGTGTGTTGAAGCAACTTCTTGGAGACAGTTGGTATTTAAAGGTTACTTCAAACCTTGAGAGTGGAAGGCAGTTATATCCAAAGTATGAAGGATATAGTCTAGAAGCAAACAAACTATTAAGATATCGAGGAAGGATGTACATCCCCGAAGGTGGGGATATTCGAAGCATCATACTGAAGGAATCCCATAGAGCACTTTATTGTGTGCATCTGGGTGTGAAGAAAATGTACGCAAACATGAGGAAGATATTCTTCTAGGTAGGCATGAAGCACGATGTAGTCCATTTCATCACCAAGTTCCTAGAGTGTCAACAAGTGAAAGTCGACCACCATCGCCTGAAAGGTCTCCTACAACCACATGATGTTCCTATGTCCAAGTGGGAAGTCATTTATATGGATTTTGTTGTGGGGTTGTCGCTCACATCTCTTAGACATAATGTCATTCTTGTAATAGTTGATAAGTTAACCAAGAGTGCTCATTTTATTCTGATTAGAGACAGTTACGATGTCACTGATGTGGCACGTGTGTTTGTAAGTGAGGTCATCCATTTGCATGAGATACCTAAGAAGATCATTTCAGATAGGGACTCCAGATTCACTTCTAGGTTTTGGACAAGTTTGCAGTCAACGTTGGGGACTCAGTTGAACTTAAGTACAACTTATCATCCTGAAATAGATGGGAAAACCGAGAGATTAAATTAGGTTATGGAATACATGCTTAGGGTGTATGTTATGGATAATCAAACCCATTGGGAGAAGTACCTACCTTTGGTAGAGTTCACCTACAATAAAAGTTTTCATAGCTCCATCAGAATGCCACCCTATGAAGCTCTGTATGGAAGGCCATGCAGAACATCGTTGAGTTGGGAAAGGTTAGAAGAATGAGTGACAATTGGGCTAGAATTGATTCAAGAGATAGAGGAATGGGTGATTCAGATTAGGCAGAGACTAAAGGAAGCACAGGATAGACAAAAAAGTTATGCGGATGCACTCAGGACTGATCAAAGTTATAAAGTGGGAGATCAAGTTTTCATTCTTATCATGCCTAATAAGAGTACCATACGGTTCGGTAAGGGGACAAAGTTGTCACCTTGATTTATAGGACCGTTTAGAATCCAAGAGAAAATTGGACCCATTTCCTATCGTCTCATACTGCCACCCCACTTGCATAAAACTCATAATTTTTTTCATGTATTTGTTCTACGTCATTATGTTGTTGATGAATCACATAAACTAAATTGGAAGGAATTGCAGGTATCAAACGTGGGAACCCTCACGGCAGAACCATTATGCATATTGTACCATAGAGTCTGACAGCTCAGAAACCATCTGGTAGACCAAGTTAAGGTCTAGTGGGACAAGTATAGTCCGGGATCCGCTACTTGGGAGGATGCTGATACATTACGACGAGATTATCCCTCACTTTTTTGACGACCTCGAGAATATGTTTCTCAAAGGTTGGGTGTATGTAACACCACCTTTTGACTTAGACAACTAAGATTACCTGAGGCCTAACCACCTTTATTTTATATTCATAGTGAAACTATTAATGATACACTTGAACTTTTAAGATGTATGAACCTTTATGAATGGTTAAATGTATTGGAATGATGATGGATATGATGTGATATATTGTGAGAATGTAAGTTTTATGAATGTTTAAATGCTATTTGAATGATGATGTAAGGTAGCTAGAGAGGTAGTGGGGGGGCCTAGAGGGCCCATAGTGATAATAGTGGAGGTCATTCAATGTAAGGTGGACTAGGTCCACTATATTATTAAATAAGGCCC
>JZKD02S1673381.1:827268-875899 GCA_000966675.3 Picea glauca
AAAACCCTAACCCAATGACCTGGATTAGTCCAAAACCCTAATTCCTTAACCGAAAATAGAAAAACATCGGCAAAAAACCATGTGCCGAAAAACCACCTAATATCATGTGGTCCCGAAAGTATGTCGTCCCAGTAATATGTCGTCTCAAAAATATGTCGTCTCGGAAATATGTCAGCCCGACGAAAATATGTTGGCCCGAAAAAAAACAATTTGGGGGTGCTGCCCCCGAACCCCCGCGTGGGGGGCTCCGCCCCCCTCTAACCCCCTTGCGCGCAAAGAATATAACACATACCCAACAATTATGGCATTCAATTTGCAATATTCCTAGAAAATAACCTAGCTTATCATTCGAAGAAAAATCATATTGATGTTTAGTATCACTTTGTGAGAGACATGGTTGAGGAAAAGAAGGTGTTGTTGGAAAAGGTTGACACTTTGAAGAATGTTGCAGATTCATTGACAAAGTTTGTAAGCACATAAAATTTCTCTTGGTGTAGAGTAACAATGGGCATTGTTGCCCTGGATTGTTGACTATATAAAATTGGGACCCCTGGATGCAAAGAAAACAACAAGTGGGAGAATGTTGGGTATGTGTTATATTCTTTGCATGTGTGTGTGTGGGCACATCAAATTCGAGAACTGTGTCTAACGATCCCTTGTAGGAGTGTTCGGTTTGTATCGTGTGTGTTGGGCGCTTTCCTAGGGGCGTCCCATGGGGGGCAGGTATGCCCCCCCCTGGTTAAGCGTAGCGTTCGGGGCAACACCCCGAATTTTTATTTTGGGTGATTTTTTGTTATTTTTAGCAGATTTTGCTATTTTTAGCGGTTTACTAAAAATAATCCCTGTTTTAGGGATTAGAGTTTTGGTATCTACGAAATACCTAAAAAAATTGTATTTATTGTATAGTGAATGGTGAAATTCGATATAATGAATATAAGAAAGGTTTTCCTAGTGGAGGGTTTCCAGTATAAATCTCTGTGTACTATGTGAATGAGCCATGGATTAATTTTTTTTTTTCTTAAGAATCTATATGCATTGCTTTACTTCACAGGTTTAAAACTTACAACTGGAAGGAGGCTCCGACCCCCTATATTTTTCAAGCTACAACCTAAGGGAAGCTCCAACTCCCCAATTTTCTGGCTACAACCAGAAGGAGGCTACAACACCCTATGTTCCTTGGATAGAACCCAAAGGTGGATACAACCACCCATTCTTTCCCTGTCCTCTCACCATAAAATATAAATTAAATTATGAAACCATTGCCACACTTTCACTATGATATATACCACTATAAACCTATACCAATATGTGCCAACAACCTGTAACCAACCTATGCCACTGACCTATAACCAACCTGTACCTATACTCATCCTATACCAACAAAACCCAACATGTACATGACCTTTCTTTGTTGAAACACATGTATGTACACGACCTTTATATACTACAGTCCACATATGTACGTGACCTTTCTATACTGCAACCTACGTACACCTTCTAAAACACTAGGGTTTTCTCTTTCCTGAAAAAATTTGACCCTTTTCTTCCTCTGTCACATCAACCTGCAACATGTCACTATGTCCAGACTGTAGTTGTTCCTTATGCATACATCCTCATACAAATCCCTTAACCAAGTGCATCTATATATCTCTAGTCATGTGTCATCCAAGTGTGTATAATCATGAACACATATAATAACCCTCACATAGACTAGACATCAAACCATTTCTTATATGTAACCTCTCAATACATCAACCATTTTACAACCACTTCACAAATACAATCTCTCAACTATGTACCACAAAAACCCTTAACTATATGCCAAGAAATATAAGATGTGCCTCAAAACTAACAAGATGTACCAATGATAAATTATACGAGCATTGTATTTTTGTAGATATGACTTATACAGTAAGTGCCATGCAACCAATAACTTATCTAGGGAAAATCCTCAAACCACTTTAACCATTTCTCATGCAGAAAAAAAAATCCAACTACTTATCAAAATAATACATGCCTTTTGAACCTGTAGATAGATTTGATGTACCTGATCACTGCATACCTTCATGGGAGCTTGCTTTCAAACTCTAGAGACCCGACATCTTCATATTCTCAAGTTTTTATGGCTTTACCCTCATGTACATGCTCTATTATACTACCAGACCTCGTACATACGTGCCCTTCTCCATTGCAGCCCGCGTAGACCTAAAAACCTAGGGGTTTTTGTTATTTTATGGTATTCTGAAACTTTCAATGTCAACTGTTTATGCTACATCAAAATTGTGCAACTTCAAGTGTATCAATGAGTACTTGCAATAAACCTTACACAATAATAGATATTCAAGGTACTTAATAGGTGCTAATAGGAGATCCTTTCTCTCTTATTTATACGTCCATGTAGCTTCCTCAAGGGGTTACCTTCTAACAAACTTAACCCAATTTCCTTCTTTTATGGATAACCCACTTCTAACCCACTTTGTAACAAATAGTAAATTCTCCACTTCGTTGAAACTAAATTATTTTTAATTATTTTCTTATTGCAACAACTTAACTCATGATTAACTCCTAGTTTCACCCACTTGACTAGTCAACTTTTCCTAGGAGCTTATAGAATAATTTGACTTCTTTGACCTTCTAGATAACTCATGAGGGTTCTCCAACTTCACAAGGCCATAAATCTCTAACCGCGAGGAGTTATGTGGTGTTCCACATATCACCGAAAATGGCATGACATGGATTATCCACATAGAATAGTTTTACCTGCAAATATAATAATATTCATACCATTATGCATCAATCAAATTGAATTCCCTTAACCATACTGTTGGGGCTACCGGAATTTGCTACCAGACTTTCTTCAAGGGTTGACATCAATGACAACCAACCCAATTAATCAACACAAAATAGAAATGTTCAGAGTAGAAATTACAGATATTACTCAAGTATATCACAAAAAGAAATAGAATTGCAAACAAAATGGACAATATGAACCAGAATAATATGCCTTTATTGATATGGAAACAATGTTCAATTGCCTCTTCGAGGGGGAAACCTCTAATAGAACATAGCTCAGATTACAAATGATTTCCATGACATCTTTTATAATGATTTTACATATTCATATATTACTTTTTACCATGAGACTATCCATAATCCAATAAATACTCCCCCATAGTGAACTTAATACTATAACACTTCCTTGAAAAATTTATGTTACCTCCATATACAATCATTACTTGAAACTCTAGTGCTAGATATATAATAAATTCATAAGTTTTTCAATTTATAGTTAATGAATTTATGGGTACTACTAGATTCAATCAACACCAATACATCAAACATCGTAAATTCATTGTCCTAGTTGTTGATGAATAAAGTTATGGGTGCTACCGCTATCAATTAGGATAATGAATTTATGAGGCTTGATGTAGCCAATTAATTTAAGGGATTGGGGAGTTGAAATACCAATCAAGGTATGTAGGGAGATTTGGGGTTCCACATCTAGTTGATTAGAGGAAGGAATGTCATCATCTAGCTTAGGCAAAGATTATTGAGGGAGAGCATTACCATCATATTTTAAAATGTCCTTGAAATTTTCCATAAAAAAATTCTACTCCTTACATTTGTGCCTAGGAAAATATTTTTCATCACAATTGTAGCAAAGGCTTTTAAGTTGACATTCTGCAATTTCAACATAGGTAAATTTGTGGATCTTGAGAGGAGAGGGATTGGTGGGATCGAGAAAGGGAATAAATGATGGTTTTTTTATTTGAGAATTGACTACATATTATGCTTCCTTGGCTGATTGAGTTTCTGCAGTGCAAATGGTAGGGTGAGCCATTAAGAATTGAGCATGGATTTCTTTCTTTACACCAATAATAAATAATTTTCAAAAGAAGGTATCAAATAGACCTTCAGTGCAGAAAGCAAGTTTCTCAAAAGAAAAGATGTAGTCTTCAACGGTACTTGATTGTTTAACCTTGGTCAATTGGATCAAATCATGAGTATCAATTTCAAAAAATTCATAAGGATTGGTGAAAAAATGATTCCAAGCAATATAACCTATGTGGGAATTCTTAGACCATTTTCACCGCTCAAGCTCTAAATACATTACATTGGAATGAAGTTTTATTGAGTCATTGGTGATGCCATGCATTGAAAAATAGTAATCCATTTGAGTGACCCAACCAGTGGGGTCAAAGCGATCAAATTTATTCACTTCCAGTTTAGGAAGGAGCAGATCATGATCAAAGGTGTTAAAGTGAGACCCCATGGAATGGGATGATTCAACTCCCTCTTGGGGGAAGGGCTATTCATAGGAATGAGTGCCAATGAATTTAGCAAAAATGTTAGACAAATGGTCAGGAAAATTGTTTATTTTGGTGATCTTGGCATTAACTATGGAAATTTTTTTATTGGTAATAGATTGAGCTTTCATGAATTCCGTTTGTGATTCATCTAATAGTTTTTCCAAGTTAGAAACATGATTTCCATAATCTTGGTTTTAGGTTGTGTTGTGCTAGGCACTACAACCTTCCATTTTCTTGTAATCTACTTGCAAAACCCCTCCAAGAAAATGAAAACCCCTGCATTTTCCAAATATTAAATCTCTTAAACTTGTATCTTCTTATGGATTATTCCCCTTTCTCTAAACATGCTCTTCAAGATTCACTTCTCATCCAAGTTTGTATGTTTCAAATTGAAGCACTTACGAAAAAGTTTAAGTTAAAATTTTCGTTCTTGGGCAAGTTAATAGAAACTCCCTCGATGTACATCGAAGGATTTACCACAAACTCCTCTCATGTACATTGGGGGAGTTTTTATTGGGGAAGTTCCCTCCAACCACTCCGATAACCATATGATGTCCACTTTTCGCTTTTCCTTCGAAAAGGATTTAAATTTCTCAAGTTCGTATTAACTTCTCTGATACATCAAAGGAGTTATTTGCATCTCTTTTGATGAACTTCAGTGTACTTCTTTTCAAGTATTCTAATGTGTATCGGATAATTTCCCACCAAGTCCTCCGATGCTCATCGAAGGACTTGTCACCAACTCAGTCGGTTTAAAATTGTCCACCCATTTGTGTTTATTTCCCAATTTCTCCCAAAACTTATAAATATGCACTCACCCTCAACCTTTATTGTTTCATTGAATGTCGAGGATAGGAGAGAAAGCCCCAAGAAAAGACAAGATGAGCTTGAAGCTCCTCTTCCCCAACCAATCAACATCCTCCACATGTGAGACAATTTCCACATAAGCCCTGAATCTATATTGCATCTATGCTTTTGCTAGTTAATAGTTCTAGGGCTAGGTATTTTTAATTCCTATATCCCCCCCCCCACTGAGGGCCTTAAAATAGACTGTTCCCCCCCACCCCCCGAGCGCCATAGCCACCATATCCATAGGATCACCCTTTGAAACCCATGAGTTCTGCACACACTAATCGTGGCCCTTTTCTTCCATATATTGATAGCATACAAGGTATAACCCTCCCCCATGTTGCAAACCCTAAAGGAATTAACAAAAAAATCTTAACTGAAATGAACATTTCTGGACCTAAAATTTGATGATGAAATTTATTAATCCAACATCTCAACCTTGTAAATTGAACCAAACCCTATGCCAAAACTTGAATTCAACACAATTTTCATTTATATTCATAGTTTGTCGTATGAACTTATTTTCTTCCAACAGAACCCTCCCCGTGAACTATCTTGATAGTTATGGGTGAATTTTATATAAACTCCCCTAAATCGTGCTTTGACTTGTTGGAGTACTTCATGCCAATCCCATTGATGTACTTAATGCTCCATCAGCTACCATCCCATTAACTTCCCCGATGTTAATCGAAGGACTTTCTATTAAATTCCCCGACAGTAATCAGAGGTTTTTTTATCAACTTATCCAATTTTCATACCAAACCTTCGGCATAATTAACACAAACGCCTCTGACAGTCATCGGAACAGTTTGTAAGAAATACTCCAATTTTAACCTTTTGAGCATCTTTTAAACCTGTTTCTTCTCTAGATCTCACGTAATTTCTCACCATGCCATCTATTATACTCTCATCATCGAATGGAGACCTTCCACCCTATTGAAATATTGTAACTTCAAAGGGTATTCTATTTATTATTGAGTCATTATTAATTAGATCAATCCCCTTTTGTGGATTGACATGTCGGGCATTGTAAATGACCAAATCCCCTTTTGTGGATTGGTCAAACTCTAATTATATTATGCTAATTAATAAGTCGAACCTAGGGCCTAATTAAAGTGGTTTTAACCACTAAGAAGAGAATTCGGCAATGCCCAGTGAAGAGACACCTTTCCAGTGCCTGCCACCTAGTATAAATAAAGGAGGCTAGTACCTCATTATCACACTCACTCATTCACTCATCAAGTGCGCAATTTTGGAGAGATGCAGTTGGGAGAAGAAGGAAGAGAGAGGCACATTGCTCAGTGTTGGATATTCTCTAGTGTTTTAGTTTATTTTCATGATATTATATTGGCTATCTATATTAAGGAAGTTTTTGCTAGGTTTTCTCCCCCATGAGGGTTTCCCAGAATAAATGTTGTGTATCTTGTGATTGTGTTTCTCTCAGTGATCCTACCTATGCTATTGTTATCTAGTAAATTGAAAAGAAACATAATAATAGATCAAAAATTAACATGGTATCAGAGCTAAGATGAAGAGATCACCTTTCATTGGATAAGAAAAAACGTCAATGTTGTCGTACAATAAAATTAGGGATTTTTATTGGAGAAGAATTTCAGCCTAAAATTCATCAAGGAAGTGCACCCTAGCCTAGAAAAATCATTAGCAACTTGAGCACACTTTTTCAGTTAACAGAACTCCCGAAAAGTGAAACCCTAGTTTTCACTGGTACCAGAAAACCAGAGCCAATACCAGAAGTACCAGTCCATATTTCCGCAAGTCAAATTTGAAAGGGTAAAATTTGGATTTTATGAAATCCAATTGCACCAGCCTACTTGCCTCAGCCAAGTTCACCTCCTGGTAATTTCAGATTTAATTTCTGAGCACTTTCATTTTTTGGTCATTTTCCCAGCTACAAGTTAAGATGTTTGCAAACACCAAGCTTATTTATAATCTAGAAGGTGTGGATAACTTTTGTTCCTGGAAGTATAGGATTGCACTCATTCTTTAAGAGAATTAAGAGAATGACCTAGCAATATTTATTAAGGAAGATGTACAAGAACCTATTGATGCTATAGCTAAAGTAAAACACCAGAAGGACATGGTTAGGGCCAAAAGAATCAATGTAGACTCGATTAAAGATCACTTGATCCCTTGAGTGGATTCAAAGAAAACTCCCAAAGAAATTTTTGATTCCCTAACTAGAATGTCTGAAGGAAAGAACATCAACAAGAAGATGAATCTAAGAACTCAACTCAAAAGTACGAGGATGCAGAAAGGAGAAACAATTCATGAATATTTCTCTAAAATATCACAATTCAAAGAGAATCTAGACGTAATTGGAGATACTCTAGATGAATATGAACTCATAATGACAGCTCTTAATGGTCTCACAATAACTTGGGATGCGTTCATCCAAACCATTTGTTCCAGAAAGGAGAAACTACATTTTGGCAGTCTTTGGGAAGAATGTGTTCAAGAAGAAGCAAGAGTATCTAACAGAGAAGCAATACTATCAAGAGATGAAGATAAATCCATAGATGCTCATGCTAAAGGATAAAATAAGATGTCTCACTTCCAGAAGGAGACTCATCAACACAAGGAATCTCACCCTCCAAAGAGATTCCAGAAGTTTCATAAAGGTCAAAGGAGAAAGAGATTTCTCCTCTTATCGATGCTACCATTGTGATAAGATGGGACATATTTCTAAGAATTATCCATCTAGAAGATAAGAATACAAGAAGATAAACAAAAGGCACCATGCCCATACAGTCGAAGATGAAGAGCCACCCACAAAGATGATTAAAGAACAGATTGAGGACTATGTCTCAATCTCTTCCCTCTCAATATCAGTGTCACCTGGTGATGATACTTGGCTCATAGATAGTAGTGCTCCCAAGCACATGACTGGTCAAAGAGATATTCTCTCTAGTCTTACAGAAAATAACTTTCCAAAGAAAGTTACACTTGGAAAGGTGTGGGAGAGTCAAATTACAAACTTGATTCAGGTATCCCAATGAAGATGAAGGATGTACTATGTGTACCAGGTTTGACAAAGAACTTACTTTCTATCTCATCTTTAGATAAGAAAGGCTTCATAGTTTCTTTCATAGATGGAGAATTTATTATGTGGCGTAAAGGAAAAACTATAGAATATGCAATTGTTATTGGAACAAAAGAAGGTGGCTTGTATAAGCTAAAAGGTCACCCAATTACAACCTTGACTCATTCCATTAAAAGTCCATGTGAACTTTGACTTAGAATAATAGCTCACATCAACTACAAGGCATTACCATATGTGAGCAAGGTAGTCACAGGTCTACCAAAATTCAAATTTGATCATGAAGGTGTGTGCAAGGGATGTGCACAAGGAAAGAACATAAATAATCCTTTCCCAAAGAGAAAGAGTAAAGCAGAAGGAGTCCTAAAACTCATCCACTCAAATGTATGCGGACCAATACCATCAACCTCTCTTAGTGGGTATGTATACTATGTGTCATTCATTGATGATTATTCTTGCAAAACCTGGGTTTAATTTTTAAATTCAAAAGATGAAGTGTTTGGTAAATTCAAGGAATTCAAAGCCTTGATAAAGAATCTTTCTGAAATAAATATCAAGATTCTCAGGTCATATAATGGAGGAGAATACACCTCAAAAGAGTTTGTAATATTTTTCACATATGTCAGGATTAACAGGGATCTCACCACTCCCTACAATTCTCAACAAAATGGTGTAGCAGAAAGGAAGAACATAACTATAATGGAATAAGTGAAGACTATGATCCATGATCAAGATCTTCCAATGCAGTTATGGGAAGAAGCAATAAGAACAACAATGTATGTACAACAGATTATCCCATAGTGCACTTGGGTTCAAAACCCCTGAAGAAATTTTCTCTAGAAAGAAGCCAGAAGTAAGCCATCTCAAGATATTTCGCTGCCCAGTGTTTGTACACATTATGAAGGATAAGAGAACAAAGTTGTACCCTTCAGGAAAGAAGTGAATATTTTTTGGATACTTTGAGGTCTCCAAGGCCTTCATAATTTACATACCATTCTACCATCATATTCAGATCAACAGAGATGTAACCTTTGATGAAGATGCAACACTCAAGAAATCAAGGAGATTCCATCTTGAAGAAGTATATGAAGAAGACCCTATAGCTCCCAGAGTTGTAGAACTAGTGAGGGAAGTCATAGTTTCCCCCGATGATGATATTCATGAAGATCATGATATGATAGAATCTCAAGAACCTCCCCAAATGAGGATATCTCACAAGATAAAGCCAGCTTAGGAAAGGGAACTTATTCAAGATGGAGAGAAGTATGGTGCCCCTGAAGGAACCATGAGACAAGTTAAGAAACCTAATCCATTCTCCATTTATATGGATTTGATGTGTGATCACATAGAAGAAGAGCCTACCTTCTTTGAAGAAGCCATTCAAAATAAACAATGGGCATATTACATGACAGAAGAATACCAATCCATGATAAATAATGATGTATGGGAAATAGTTCCCAGACCAAAGAGAAAGAATGTGGTATCTTCCAAATGGATATACAAGATAAAACATGTTGTTGATGAAAGTATTGAGAAATATAAAGAAAGGTTTGTAGCTTGTGGATTTTCTCAAAAGGAAGGCATCGATTATGAAGAGACATTTTCTCCTATAGCCAGATACACTTCAATCAGAACCATCATAGCCCTTTCAACTAAGATGAAGTGGAAGTTACACCAGATGGATGTGAAAACAACTTTCTTAAATGGTGTCATTGAAGAGGAAGTGTACATAGAACAACCTCAAGGGTTTGAGGTTGAAGATAGAAAGAAACATGTCTTGAAGTTGAAGAAGGATCTGTACGGATTGAAACAAGCTCCTAGAGCTTGGTATGGAACAATTGACCGTTTCCTGAGGAGCTTGGGCTTTACCAAGAGTAAAGTTGATTCTAACCTTTACTTCAAGGTTATGAATGATGAGCTAGTTATATTATTGTTGTATGTGGATGAATTATTCTTAACAGGAGAAGAAAAGTTGATCACTAATTGTAAGAAGAAGCTCACTGCAAAATTTGAGATGAAAGACCTAGGCCTGATGCATTATTTCCTAGGTCTCGAAGTTTGGCAGAGCCCAGAGAATATTTTCCTTAAACAAGGGAAGTATATTGTTGGAATATTGAAGAGGTTTCATATGTTGGAGTGTAAATCCATGAACACACTCATGGAAACAAAGTTGACACTCATGGTTGATACTTCGTTAGAATTGGTTGATGCTATGTTGTACAGAAAACTCATTGGATCGTTGATGTATCTGATGAACACCAAGCTATATATATGTTTTGTTGTGAACACCTTGAGTCAAGATCTAGTAGAGCCCACACCTGTTCACCTTGTTTCTGCAAAACATGTGATTAAATACCTTAAGGGTACGTTGTACTTTGGTCTCTGCTACAATGGAGATCAATACTTTATATGTATTGGTTATACCGATTCAGATTGGGTTGGAAGTGTTTCTGACGAAAATAACACTTCAAGATATTTTTTCACTCTGGGGTCAGCCATGACTTCATGGCAGAGTAGGAAGAAATCCAGTATTTCTCTCAGTGTGGAATAAGTGGAATACATTGTTGCATGTTCCACCAGTTGTGAAACCATATGGCTTGAGAAGTTGTTGATAGGTCTATTTTATCTGGAGATGGAAGAAACCATGATTCTATGTGATAACCAGAGATGTATAAAGATGATAGAGAACCATGTGTTCAATGACAAGTCAAAACACATAGAAATACAATATCATTACATCTTTGATATGGTGCAGAGAGGAGCCATAAAGCTCCAATATGTTAGCACAGATGAGTAGGTTGCAGATGTGTTGACCAAGCCTCTGTCTCGTGTAAAGTTTGAGCACTTTTGAGACAAGATTGATATAGTACAAAAGGGGGAATGATGTTGATGATACTATGGTATCCTGATCAATAGTGGGTAGCTTAGTTAGGGTTTTATATCCTAGGGGACTGATCATCCCTGGACATATCACGAAGGTCTGGTAAGAATGGTCTGTCAAAGTACTTGTGCATTTATATGCTAGTTGTGGTCAGTAGTGGTATCTACGTTAGGATTATTATAATCCTAGGGAATCTTATGATTCATGGGAAGATCCCGAACATCCAATAAGGATGGTCTGTAAGAGTACCACATGGTAGCTCCATTAGGATTTTATATCCTAGGGAATATTATGATTCCTAGGAAACTCCTTAGAGACTGTTAGAGTACCAAAATATGTTGTAACACCGGCCTCATTTTGTTTCTCCGTGATGATGATGATGTTGCTCCATCCTTCATGCTATGATGATGTTGTTGCTCCAGGCTTCGTGCTATGATGATGTTGTTTCTCTAGCCTTTGTAATGTGATGATGATGTTTTTTTTTTTTATGTTATTGATGATGATGATTATGTATTAGTGTTATATTGATCCATCCTGATGCAGATGTTGATGATTCCATTCCATCTCCTTGTTGTGGATGATGATATTGACGATGAGAAAAACTTCCGATGATTTATATATATGACATTCAATGTTCCAAATGTTGTTGATATTGCTTCCCTCTCTCTCTCTCTCTCCTAATGATGTTGTTGAATACCCTTATTGTTAAGGGGGAGTGTTGAAATATTGTAACTCCAAAGAGTATTCTATTTATTATTGAGTCATTATTAATTAGATCAATCCCCTTTTGTGGATTGATCATGTTGGGAATTGTAAAGGACCAAATCCCCTTTTGTGGATTGATCATGTCGGGCACTGTAAATGACCAAATCCCCTTTTGTGGATTGGTAAAACCCTAATTATATTATGCTAACTAATAAGTCAGCCCCCAGGCCTAATTAAAGTGGTTTTAACCACTAAGAAGAGAAGTTGGCCCTACCCAGTGAAGAGACACATTTCCAATGCCTACCAACTAGTATAAATAAAGGAGGCTAGTGACTCATTATCACACTCACTCATTCACTCATCAAGTGCTCAAGTTTGGAGAGTCGCATTTGGGAGAAGAAGGAAGAGAGAGGCACATTTCTCAGTGTTGTATATTATCTAGTGTTTTGGTTTATTTTCTTGGAATTGTATTGGCTATCTGTATTAAGGAAGTTTTTGCTGGGTTTTCTCCCCCATGAGGGTTTCCTAGGATAAATGTTGTGTATCTTTTGATTGTGTTTCTCCCAGTGATCCTACCTATGCTATTATTATCTAGTATATTGAAAAGAAACCTAATAATAGCTCAAAACTTAACACACCCAACAGTTACTCAAGAGAATCCTCGGGTAGTTGGAGATACTTAGAAAAATTATATTTTTAGATCAATTATGTGTTTCTTTACACTAATCACATCCCTAATTTGTAGGTTCAGACATGTATTCGAGAAAGAAAATGATCAGCAAGGAATCTTCTATCGAGGCCTCTCGTAGTGGCCTACATATTGAAGATGAACCAGACATTGTTAGGTCCATGCATGATGACACCTATGGACTCCTAGACAAAAAGGGGGATGCACTCAGATGGGACGGTGTTTATCAAATGTTCAAAAACCATAACTTCTCAACCAATTTCGAATACTGGGATGAACTAAAGATCTTTAAGAACATTATAAGGTCTGGAATATTCAAAATAACATCTCATGTTGTTGTGTTCGCTTTCACTAACACCATCGCTTGGATACTGAAGCACGTAGATTTGGGGAACATATATGTCTGCAACTCTAGAAGGGATCCCATAGCATCATTTCGATCTGAAGACTTAGAAAAAATCTATCATCTCAAGAAGGGGACTAAGAAGCTAGAAAACAAACTTCTCGTTGAGTTCCAACACACAGCCAAGGAGCTATGTCCTAGGTGGTACAATATAGACAAGAAATTGAAACTTATACCTAGGGGAGGGTATCGTACAACAGAACTAAGGAGGCCTTATCAGTACATGGTAGCCATGATATGCAGGCTTACATGGGGAGCAATATGCCTCCCAGTTCGCCCTGTCATACATGTCATTTATTTATTACTGCACGTACGAAGGATTATCGTTTAACTGGGACGAAATATTATCGACCAACCTGATGGAATCCATCACTGCAATTGTAGATTCTCAATTGATACCATTCCTAAGTTTCCACATGTCTTCATACCTCATGAACATCAAATGTGTATCCCACGAATACCCAAATATGGGTTAGAAATGGAAACCATCAGATGAATCCATTCATATAAATTGAAAATTTCTCTAGGATCACAAGTACATGATGAAATACCAAAAGATGTACGAGCACTTTTTGGCTCATCTGTACGAGTTTATATTTTGTACGCCAGCCCCATATGTGATTGACAAGGCCATAAATCTCGTAAAAAGGATGTGGAAAATGTACCTTATGGATCACTGTACTTATATCAAGGTGTATAGTTCCACAAAATCCTCCCATCTCCTCCCTCAGTTTGTACCAGAAAAGATAGTACTCCGGGAGGTGGCATATCAAATAGTGATCCATGGAGTAGGAGGAATGTTATACTAAGGAAAGAAGGCAATATTTCCAACACTCCCACTTTACATTGGTGTCTACTCATTTTCAAATACCAAGCAAACACACAAAAAATTAAACACCTTTCTCTTGTACCATTTTGGAGAGCAAAGGTTCAAGAGACACAACCCAAAAGGTGTTGTAAAAGAACATTTCAATAAGGTAGTATTTCTTTGGGAATATACAATAGAAGTTTGGAAGGAGGAGGAGGTACATCGCATTGAAAAAATGTACGATGAAGTCACCTTCAAATATGGGGAAGACCCTTAGGAAGGATTTCAAATGAGAATAAAGCACAAGAAGAATCCTAAAAGAAAGCAGAGAAAGAGACAACAAAAAATGAATCTTTCGCTTCTTCTTCTGCACAATCAAGATCAGTAGAGGAAGAAGAGATGTTGGTGGGTAAAAAGAGGAGGAAGAAGAATAAGGTTCAAAATAAAAATAAAAATGACGTCACTGAGAAAAAGAGGAAAATTATTGAAGAATCCAAAGCCAAATCCAAAGCAGAGGTTGTAGCAAAGGAAACTTCCCAGAAGGAAGCTAAGAAAAAGGAAGAAGTAGAAAACGTTGTAGAAGACATGCAAGTAGCAGAAGAAATGAAGGAAGCGGTGGACAAAGAAACAAGGGAAGAACACAAAAACAAAGACGAGGAAGACAAAAATAGTGAGACGACCCTAATCAACACCGATATCCCTGAGATATCAATAGTTGGCGCCAACAGACATGGACAATTCAACAAACTAAGTTTTGGACCATGTACTCCATTCAGGCCAAATGAGTTACCCAACTTGAATAATTTCATATACGACAAAGCATCAGGTAGGATCATGCAAGAAAAAGAGGAGAAAGTACTACCAAAAAGCTGCATACAAATCATACAAAGAAACTACAAACTCAATGGAAATTTGTTCACGCATACCCAAAGTGGCACGAGAATTACTCAAGTTATGTTGAATTCTCCAAATAGAGGATCTTGGAAAAAATATTATAATGGAAGAACTGGTTGACAAGGTACGTGAAAACACAAGTCATAGACGAGTAGTCATAAAGGCACCCACCATAGTAACAATAGACCTAATAAAGAAACACCTTATTCAACCAAAAAAGGTCCATACTGTTGGCATCAGAAGTCACTCCTGGATTGTTGCAGGAGTAGAGCCTGACGCCCATCAATTTTATGTCACAAATAGTTTAATGGGGGTGGTCGAATGGATAGAGACCTAGAAAAGTATATCTTTAACTCAGAAAACTGGGCCTGGTATGTAGAAAACAAGGGAGGTCTTGATCCAACTTCCGTCAATAAGTGGAGTATAATATGGATAGATGGAAGACTTAATGAGATGAGTGAGAAAGACTGCCTCAGGCATCAGGCCTTCGGTAGCTTGAGGAGGAAAAACTCAGAAGACGAGATCCTCTTGACCCCGAGTTTCAAGGAACTGAAAGGTGGCTCGACTAGATCCTCCAATTCTGAGCCATTCAGCAATGAGAAAGCACAAGAATTGATTAGAAACCCTGCGACTATTACAGTGATCCAACCTGCATCATCCTATAATAGTGAAAATCGACTAGATCTTCCAATTCCAAGCTGTTCTAACACAGTGTAAACAAATAAATAGAAAGAGGATGACATCCATAAAGGAAAGAAGTCTCAAATGCCAATACATAACCAGAGAAACTAGCGCTTCATCAAAACTTTACAATCGGGAGCCTATCTCAACCATAGACCCCTTGAAAAATATCAAAACTAAGTATATATGCTCCTAAACATTTTCCCAACAGAGGCATCCTAGACTTTCAGGATGGGGCGTCTCTTCAATCAAATCTGGCCTGCACTCCTCTGTCATACGCCATCTTAACTCTGCATGGCTCATGATAAGGGGTAGATGAGCCCTTAAATGTCGAATTAGTGTGTGCAGACTTCCCTGGTGAGTCGAGGACATTGGCATGGCTTCTGTGGGAAAACTAGTATAGAGGACCACCACGGGTGGACTTCCTGCCGGGACCTCCATACCCCGCAATTAATGAGTGAGGTGAGGTTTCAACCACCCTCTCTCTTCTTCATTCACTTCGAGTAGGTATCAAGATTGAGATCAAGTTGAAATGGCAGTTGGAGAACACGGTGATCCCTTCTGTAGCTAAACCCAACGCTTTGGCCCTTTGCGCAGTTCTTTCTATCACCCCCAAGTGACCACGAGCTATGACCTTGTGCCTATATTCAAAGGCGCTTTTGGTATTTCACGTTTTGTGGATGGGAGGAGGTTGCTCCTTGTGTTTCAAAGCTATGAAAGGTGAGGTGGCGACATAGCCTAATAGTGCGCCACACGTCCCTCTGGATGGACAGTCCTGATCATCTCGGAAATACTATGGGCCCGGGTCCTGGACGCCTTCGGCACTTCGTGTCTCGCGGCTAGGAAGAGGCTGCTCCTTGTGTTTCAAATCTACGAAATGTGAGGTGGTGACATAGCCTAATCGTGTGCCATGCATCCCTCTGGATGGACGGCCCTAATCATCTCGGCAATACTATGGGCCCGGGTTCTGGATGCCTTCGGCACTTCATGTCTCACGACTAGGAGGAGGCTGCTCTTTGTGCTTCAAAGCTATGAAAGGAGAGGTGCTGATATAGCCTAATCACACACCACATGTCCCTCTAGATGGATGACCCTGATCATCTTGGCAATACTATGGGCCTAGGTCCTGGACACCTTCGACACTTCGCATCTCGCGGCTAGGAGGAGGTTACTCCTTGTGTTTCAAAGTCGCGATGGGCGAAAAGGCGAAGAGCCTAATCACGCACCATGTGTCCCTGTAGGATAGATGAATGAGATGCTTTCGGTGCTTCAGGACCCACCTTTCCATATGATAGACGCTAGCACCCCCTTCCCCAGGTATGTCCCTTTATGACCAGGCGCAAAAACCATGGGCCGACCCTGGGCGCTTTCGACATTTCGGGGTTCGGGGTTTCAAGATGTGAGATGATGAGAAACCCTTCACCCATTGAACTCTCAAATGTTGACATGCCGACATGACTAGATCTTGTGCCACGCTTCCTTGGATCGAACGGCTTAGATCACATCGGCGTTTTCACCTAAAATATCCCGAAAGCTCCCATGTCCTCTTATTTAGGCCTCGTCCTTTCCACCGAACCTTAGGCCATGACCATGGGCCAGGCTCCCGGGGCTATCACATTTCGCATTTCGAGGTTTTGAAACCCAAGGGATAACCCTGTCTTTCCAACTTACGATCCCCGAAACACTGACTAGATGCCACCTGTCCCCATTGGATCGAACGACCCTAAACATTTCGGTGGTGTAAGCGCTAAACCTGTCGCAACTCTGTTGACTGCCATTACCCGTCGACCATTGATCTGCTTCATCGATTGATCCTCGTCGTTGAATACTGGATCATCTCGCCTGCTTGCATTTTCAACCCGAAATGGATTTTTTGTGCGCTTCTTGTTGCGCTCATGGCTGTGACCATGGACTAGAACACATTTGATGGGTTTTCAAACCCCATTTCTTTTCATTTTACATCAAGGGCTTGAAATCGGGTAAAAACACCTCGCTTTCAAGAATTGGTGCTAACATTAGGCTCCATGGGGGATAGAGTCGTCCCTGTGATGCTCTAAGAACTCATTTTGCAGTCCCAGTGCCTGGCTGTTGGGCTATGGAGTCAAGCTCAAAAACCCCCCTGCTGAAAATACAGGCCAAAAAGTAAGTGAAAAACAAAACAAGATACATGCTCAAAAGAGCTTATTTATGTACAGTCCTAAACTATCAGAATCCTTTACATGGGGCTAGGTGAAAGCAAACTTCCACCATAGCCATTCAAGCAACTTCCTGAACATAATCTCCTTCAATATGCTAATGATGGATAATAGACGATGTAACCAGGACATCAGAATGGTTACATCCTTTAATTCATCTTCAAGGGCTGTCGTGAAGATGAAGGTGGGTGGCTCCAAGACATAAAGGAAATGCCACTCCATGTATTTGCTAACAGGGTCATAGAATGAGTGGCCAATTCCAGAAAATTGGCAACAAGAAGCCTCCTCTACTACACAGTTGTTCACATGTGGCTGAATATTTCTAATAAGCACAGGTGAGTGGACAACTGTCGAAGGCTCACTGATCTCAGGTGGTGGCTGCTCGCTGACTGGCTCTGGATAGAAAATGAAATGTGTGCTCAGCTTCTCTTCTGATTCTTCCTGCACTCCCCCATCTTGTCAAAAGGGAATGGTATCTCGATCCTTCTCTTCAATCCCAAATGTAAATACATCATGGGAAATCTTGTGAAGGAAGAAAGAACAATCCTCTTCCACAATGGCTTCTTCGTTTAAATCTGAGACATCAGGCTCATCGAGGGCAGATGCTAATGCATCTAAGAAATCTTCAATAATCTCTTCAAAAGAGCTACTCATATCATCTGCCTTGAAGACTGGAAAAACCTCTTCATTTCCTTCAGATTGGGCAATGGGGGATATCGCCTTCTCCATTAGTTCACTCAGAGCATCTTCTTCCAAGGATGGAGGATCCTCTGCACATTGTTCAGCTTTTAACCTGCAGAGAGATATTTCATCTGCTCCATCAACTCACTCAGGGTGCTTTATTCCTCCCTGGGATCTTCATCACTCTCATAACCTGCCTCTGATGTAGACGAATGGGGAGGAGAAAGAGTTGAGTTCTGATCTAGGTCATCAGGATCATCCTCACAACCTACGTCTAAAACAACTTCATCTGGTATAGAGTTGTGGTATCCCTCACCACAGTTATGACAAACTAATGTAGAGGGATAAAAATCCTGACAATAGATGTTGAAAGCTGCATGAAATTCTGAGAGTGAAGAAATGCTAGCAGGGGGTAAAGAATGATACCATTGACGTGCATCCCCTGCTAGTGAGAACATGAACATCTTCAGTAATACATCCTCATGATGTATCTCCCACTAATGCATGAGTTCATGAAACTCCCAGAGATGCTGAGCAAGGTTGTCCTCTTCACGCTCTCTAAATCTGGGCAAATAATCACTCCATTCATCCGGAGAAGGGACATCATAAGGAAAACCAGGAATAACAGAAAAATTAAAAGGAACACACCTATGAGCTAGGATTTTCTCCATATCGAACCAGTGGAGTCGCCAATTGATCCTCGAATCATGGAGTCGCCAGGTGAAAAATGGGCAGCTTCGAATGTGTCTGGTCTCTGTTCACCATCAAAGGCTAGATCTTAACGTTTTTGTTACCCAAGGGAACTTCTCAAGCTGAGAAAGCAACTACTGAAACCTTCTCGAGAAAGCTCCTATGGGTCATTTTTCAGGTGTGCTAAAGTATCCACAACTGAAATAGTGTTGTGGAAACCTTGGAGTCACCACAGTGGAGACGCCAGGTGCAAAGTAGAAATCTCAATAGTTCTGATATCCGATGCACCTTCAGAATTAGTTTATCGTTGTCGTTCAATCCCGGGGAAAATATTCAACTTCGTCCCCGACAACGGCACCAGAAATGTTGGCATCAAAAGTCACTCATGGATTGCTGCAGGAGTAGAGCATGGCGCCCATCAGTTTTATGTCACGAATAGTTTAATGGGGGTGGTCAAATGGATAGAGACCCAGAAAATTATAGCTTTAACTCAGGAAACCAGGCCTGGTATGTAGAAAACAAGCGAGGTCTTGATCCAACTTCCATCAGTAAGTGGAGTATAAGATGGATATATAGAATACTTAATGAGATGAGTGAGAAATACTTCTTTGGGCATCAGGCCTTCGACAACTTGAGGAGGAAAAACTCAGAAGACAAGATCCTCTTGACGCCGAGTTTCAAGGAACTGAAAGGTGGCTCGACTAGATCCTCCGATTCCAAGCCATTCAGCGTTGAGAAAGCACAAGAACTAATTAGAAACCCTTGAAAATATTACAGTGATCCAACCTACATCATCCTATAATAGCACAACTCGACTAGATCCTCCAATTCCGAGCTATTCTAACATAGTGTAAACAAAGAAATGGAAAGAGGCTGACATCCATAAAGGCAAGAAATCTCAAATGCCAATACATAACTAGAGCGACTAGCGCTTCATCAAAACTTTACAATCGGGAGCCTAGCTCAACCATCGACCCCTTGAAAAATATCAAAACTAAGTATATATACTCCTAAACATTTTCCCAACAGAGGCGTCCTAGACTTTCAGGATGGGGCGTCTCTTCAATCAAATCTGGCCTGCACTCCTCTGTCATATGCCATATTAACTCTGCATGGCTCATGCTAAGGGGTAGTTGAGCCCTTAAATGCCAAATTATCATGCGCATACTTCCCTGGTGATTCGAGGACATCGGCATGGATTCTGTGGGAACACCAATACAAGGGACCACCGCGGGCGAACTTCCTATCGGGACCTGTATACCTCACAATTAATGAGTGAGGTGAGGTTTCAACCACCCTCTCTCTTCTTCATTCACTCCGAGAAGGTATTAGGATTGAGATCAAGTTGAACTGGCACCTGGAGAACACGGTGATCCCTTCTGCAACTAAACCCAACGCTTCGCCCCTTTGCGCAGTTCTTTCTATCACCCCCAAGTGACCACGGGCTGTGACTATGTGCCTATCTTCAAAGGCGCTTTAGGCATTTCACATTTTGTGGATGGGAGGAGGCTACTCATTGTGTTTCAAAGATACAAAAGGTGAGGTGGCGACATAGCCTAATCACGCACCACGCGTCCCTCTGGATGGACAGTCCTGATCATCTCGATAATACTGTGGGCCTGGGTCCTGAATGCCTTCGGCACTTTGTGTCTCGCAACTGGAATGAGGCTGCTCCTTGTGTTTCAAATATACTAAAGGTGAGGTGGTGACATAGCCTAATCGTGCACCATGCATCCCTCTCGATGGACGACCCTAATCATCTCGACAATACTGTGGGCCGGGGTCGTGGACGCCTTCGGCACTTCGCATCTCGTGGCTGGGATTAGGCTTCTCTTTGTGTTTCAAAGCTACGAAAGGAGAGGTGGAAATATAGCCTAATAATGCACCACGTGTCCCTCTGGATGGATGGCCCTGATCATCTCGGCAATACTGTGGGCCCAGGTCCTAGATGCCTTCAGCACTTCGCATCTCATGACTGGGAGGAGGTTTCTCCTTGTGTTTCAAAGTCATGATGGGAGAAAAGGTGAAGAGCCTAATTGTGCACCACGTGTCCCTGCGAGATAGACGACTGAGATGATTTCGGCGCTTCGGGACCCACCTTGCCATATGATAGGCACTAGCGCCCCCTTCCCCAGGTATGTCCCTTTGTGACCAGGTGCCAAAACCGTGGGCCCGACCCTGGGAGCTTTCGACGTTTCGGGGTTTGGGGTTTCGAGATGTGAGATGACGAGAAACCCTTCACCCATTGAAATCTTGAATGCCGACATGCCGACGTGACTAGATCTTGTGCCACACATCCCTGGATCGAACGGCTTAGATCACATCGACACTTTCACCTGAAATATCCCGAAATCTCCCATGTCCTCTTATTTAGGCCCCATACTTTCCACTGAACCTCAGGCCATGACTATGGGCCAGGCTCTCGGGGCTATCACATTTCGCATTTTGAGGTTTTGAAACCCAAGGGATAACCTTGTCTTTCCAACTTACGATCCCTGAAACGCTGACTAACTACCACCTATCCCCACTGGATCGGATGGCCCTGATCATTTCGATGGTGTAAGTGCTAAACCTAGCACAACTCTGTTGACCGCAATTACCCACCGACCGTCGATCTGCTTCATCGATTGATCCTCGTCGTTGAATACTGGAGTAGCTCGTCTACTTGCATTTTCAACCCGAAATGGATTTTTTGTGTGCTACTTATTACGCTCATGGCTGTGACCATGGACTAGAATGCATTTGATGGGTTTTCAAACCCCATTTCTTCGCATTTTACATCAAGGGTCTGAAATTAGGGAAAAACACCCCGCTTGCAAGAATTGGTGCTAACACATACTATGGTTCATGAATTCATGGATACATTATCAAAATATATGAAAACCCTCAATGACAAAGTGGCTTTGCACATGACCACCATAAAAGAGCTTGCATGTTGTAGACTTGTCTATTTTCATAATCAACTGGAAATATGGGTAGCATACTTTTGGGACAAGAATCCGTAAAAGGAAAAAATAGCAAATTCAAAATTGCTATTACCTGTACCATATTTTGTCTTTTCTGAGATACTCTCAATTTTGTCTTTTCTTTGTACACATGTCATTGAGAATAGGGGAGATGAACAATTTTGTAGCAGTTTCTTTAGGGGAAAACAAAGAGTCAAAAAACAGTTAGGAAAAAAAGTATAAATAGAAGAATATACCTACTTTGAAAGGGATCTTAAGCATTGTATAAACTCAAGAACTAGTTCAAGGACATATACTGTGTTATTGAATATTAAGAAGCTCTCTGGGCCAGTTTTAGAAAGAGAGAAGAACTTGTGTCTATGGACATTTTGTTGTGAACTGTTTCAAGTGGAATGTACGTTGATCACATGGACTGTAAGGACAATGTTTGATTATAGACTAATCCAATGCATTCAATGTCATTTTGTAGTATAGTTATTCTTTGTCATATTTATAAGTCCTGAGCTTATGAGTTGTTATGTATGCAGTAATATAATTTGGACATTTTTGGTTATATGTATGTATGCATGTGTTTCTAACTTTTCACCTTTATTTCTACTATCTCGATGAGGTTTTTTTGGCAGAGTTTAGTTTCATTATAGCTCATTTTGGTTACTTGATTTCACTCTTAGATAGGATAGGATAAATTAGGAGTAGATTATATTTATTTTTATACATGGTCTTCATTTACATATTTACATTGCATAACCATCCATCTTCACCCTAATAAGAAACAATGGCATACATACCAAACTATATATAGGTATCCTGAGCCAAATAGTGCATAGTCTAATTAGGACCATGCATTGGGGAGAACCCCTTACTATTGCAAGGTGAATTCTTCCCCGTCAATGGAATTCTTGCTAGAAGGAGGGTGTATGGCTTACATAAAAGATATGCATAATCACAGTCAGTCCTATGAAATAAACCATATTTCGAATCTTTTCCCACATATCAATATTGAACAGGAGATTACCTATGAGGATACAAATCCTAATTTTGAAAGTTCCATAGGCAATCCTGAAACTCATACAAAAACTTGGTTTTGTGTGCCACAAGAAAATTTCACCGAAACTCACCGTATCACATGGTCTTACACAAAATTACTTGGTAAGCTACCAATAACTTCAGAGCTCCAAAGGAGGAAATATACCCATGTAGGACGACTAGACAAGATTCCCAATATTTTTGTTGATTCTATAGAATACCTCATCAAACTGTGTTACAAAAGATTCCAATACCCTTGAGTCTTTTTCCCCATACCCTCCTGAATTCGAACATAACCTTGACGGTGAAAACCCTGAAATATTTATTGAACAGATCATGGGTGAGCATTGAGAGAAAAGGGAAGTGATCCCACCTTGTATGTCCAAAGGTGATTTAAATTCAGCAGGACCCTTACATGAAATGCCTAGGAAATCTGAAAAGGTCCTTCCCAATTTTGATCCAGACAGACCTAGCTCACTAGAGGATCACATAAAAAAATTCTTCTTAGCCAATCACTTTCTAAATGTCCAACATGAATATGTGGTTTGTAGGTTATTTCCTTACACCTTCTTTGGCATAACATCTACCCAATACTTTAGTCTACCACCCAATTCCATAACCTAATGGGAGAACTTTGAGAATGTATATATTAGAAAATTTGGTGAACGAAAAACAAGTGCATCCTTGTATAAGGAGTTAGGGGGCATTAAAATGGATTTCAATCTGTGATTTAAAATGGAAAAAGTGAAGGATTTCAATCCGTGATTTCTCACGGTCCTAACTAATTTTATTGTTGACATAGATCCTTCACAATCCTTAGACATTGAATACTACACTGTGGCTCGCATCCCTTCCATAGGCATGTTTTTCAAGTGAGATAATAGAGACACTTTGGCTCTGAATTTCGATGAAGATGAAACTGTAGAAAGGGAGTTATCCTCATATGACCATCACTCTCACTCAGGTCCATGGGAAAGAAATATTTATTGCTAACAAAGCCTCTTGAAAAGGAACCCAAGGATATTGACAGTGTACTGAAGTTAGTCAAGAAATTGTCGAATGAAGTCGTGGATCTCAAGAAAAATGTCAGCGAAGGATATTTAAGGCCTGTAAATTTTTTCTCATTTTTTAAAGAAATGACAACCCACCTAGACCGCCTAAAGCTCCTCAAATTGCATTAAGTCTAGATAACTTTGACAAAGATATGTTTTTCTTATATCACCAACAAAACCACTCTAAGAAGACATGCCCTCAATGGGTAAATTTCATGACCTTGGTTATAAATTAGTTATTATATAAGCAAAGTATGAACGATGAAAAACCAAGTGACACAGTGAATGACGATACCAATGAGGAACCTCCCCTAGACATTGCTATGTTCCTTTGGGACTGGTGTATAGAGTCAAACAATGAGAAAATAGAAGAAATATTTGTAGAAAATACACCAATAGTGAAGGATGTCCCTAGAGATTACAATTTACGCAACAATGGTCCACCTCCCAAAACCTCCTCTTCACAAGACACTAGCATTCCTCTTAGGAATATTACCCCTCCTACTCCTACTCTGAAACCAAGTATCTTGACCCAGACAAAATAAAAAAATAAATTTGATACGGTTGTTCTGGGTAACATCAATAAACCAAGTACATCTAACCCAAATGAAAATAGTTCCAAATCCAACACAGTAGCACCCAACAATAATACTAGTGGAACACAATCAAACTCAGCAATGAGAAAACTAGAAAAGCAATCTCTAGATTATAATATTATAGAAGATATGAAGAAGACAAAAGAAAATTTCTCTATGTTCGATACCTTCTCATTACCACAACAATGTGATCTACTGCATGATGATTTTAAACCTGATAATTCTCCAAAGAGAATCATTGTTGCTATTGACAGTGTTCCTAAAATTGTTGAAGAAAAATAATTCCACCAAATGGAGATCAAGGCTTCCATAAATGCAACAAGCATAGGTGCACACTCGAAATCTCAGGTACCTCCTTTCCTAGTTACCTATGAAATTTTCAATTTCAATGTACACAATTGCTTAGTTGAGTCTGGTGCCTCATCAAACATCATTCCCTATGTAGTCTTTCAAAATATAGACAATGTCCCACAGTTAACCAAAACAAGAATCATACAGCTAGACAGGACATATGCCAAAGTGAAAGGAGAACTTACGGATGTCTTAATTAGGCTTGCATCAGACCCTAGAGTACATGAAGTGATCGATATTGTTGTGGTTGATATACCTGAAAGTTATGGTTTGTTTTTAAGCAAAGATTAGTTGACTAAACTTCAAGGATATTTTTCAGTCCATTGGTCCCATATGTGGCTTACGTATAAAGGTAAACCAAACCATATCCACATAGACACTGAATCACACATGAAACACACGATAACTGAGTTAGAAGGTAAAAACAAACCCATAATCTTTTCTCACATTGTTCTAGGAAATTATTTTTTATAGACTGATCATGGCTATTATGAAGCATAGCCATCTGAAACACAAATAGACACCTAGTCTAAGCTCCTTCCATGTGATCAAACTAATGATAATGCATGTGTAGTATTAAAAGAATTAGCTTATTGTATTATTCATCCACATGTATATACTGACATTTGGACCATGTTTTTTTATGGCTCCAAATCCCAACACAGATCCAAAGCAAGATGTGTCCTCATTGATCCACACCAACACAAAATGCTCATATCTTTCTGATTGGAATTTGAATGCACCAATAACACCACAAAATATGATGCCTTGTTCCAAGACTTGAAGAAATCCATTAACCTTAAGGTAAAATTCCTACGGGTGTTAGGTGATTCAGAAATAATAGTTAGACAGGTAAGAAACTACATTCACTACATGTCTCCACATTTAATATATTATTTTTACATTCACTACATGTCTCGACATTTAAGAGGTTATTGTTACCTCGCCCTAAGTGTCGCAAGTGTCATAAAAGTGTAATATACACCTTGTTAAGTGTTGCATACAACTTGACACCATGAAAGAACATTTGTGACAATCCCTAGTCAATGTGGAGGAGAAATATATTATATGAAGGTCAAAATACTATGTGCACATGAATTATTTATTAATATTCATAAAAACGAAATTAATTTAGTGTGAAAATCCACCTCGCATTTAGTTTCCTAATCTCAAGGAGAGGTTGAAAATCTCATGGATGGTTGAGATATTTTCTCAAACCAAATTACTAATTTGATGGATCTTGAGAGATAGTTCCTCCTTAAAATCCTTGAGAGATATTTTCTCCCTAAAATCCTTGAGAGATATTTTCTCCCTAAAAATATTGGAGATCCCATTTTAGTGGATCTAATGAGTGGTATTCTCCATGGTGGATAAGCCTCCAAATCCTATATAATGAGGACTTTCCATGGAGAAGAGGAGGAATATGAAAGGTATCAAACCTTTGATTCTAGAGAAATGAGACAGAAAAATATATCAAACTTATGATCTTGGGATTCATGCAAGGGTCTAGACAAGGAGAGCTTGGAGGAGTGTTGTATCGTCATCTATGTTTGTAAGTATTGTCTATGGGTTCTCATTTTAATATACTTGGTCTATTTTCTTCAAGCTTGTCTATTCTTGCATGTGCTTGTCTATTGTTCCTTTAATATTTGTAGATGAATTTGTTTGATCTAATCTTGTAGAGTAGGAGTTATTTGTTTCTCTTTGTTGTGTATTGCATTGGAGGTATCAAGATTCACTAAGGAGTTTGGAGATCAAGATCGGATTGGAAGCAACGAGGAAAAACTTCGAAACTAGGTGCATCACACCTTTTATCCCTCTCTCTCTTTCTAATTAGTTAAACTAAATTCAAAGGGATGTTAGTGTCCACTTGTTTTTTTCTGTCTTGGTATTAGGGATATGTAATCCAAGGGAAAGTTCACCTGTCCGCAGGGGAATATTTCCATAACAGAAATTGGCGACTCCATTGGGAAAGGACATTGCCTTGTCTTTCCTTGGATCGTCTGAGATTTTTCCTACATTTATATATTAGTTGTTGTTTGTTTCCGATATACTTCCCTTTCTCTCTTCTTCATTGAAGATTTCACAGAGTCTTTGGCAAGTGTTTCTGAGTTTTAAGCCTTATTTATGAGTTTTTGGGAAGGGTAGTTCTCCTCTATTGTGTATACCAGAGTGTTGATCTAGTATCAACTCTCCCCTATAGTGTATATCGGAGCAATGTAGCACTCTTTCCCTTTGGAAACAGGAGCGTTGATCTCCTTTTCTGGGTTTTTTTGCCCCTTTCTTCTCACTTTTTCTCAGTCCAATCCAGAGGAGAGTTTTTCTCAGAGACCTTTGAATAATCTTGAATTTGTTTTGCTAAGAGTTGGGAATTTATCATTCATTTATGTTTATCCTTTGAGTTTGCAAATTTTCTCTTAGTTGTGGTCCCCTTGGGTTAACAGGATCCATTGGTTATTTTTGTCTTTTGAGTTTATCTGATCTTCATCTTGTAAAGTTTTCATATTGCTTGACTATTTAATATTGTTCATCAACTAAGGTTTGCAAAGGTTTCTTGATATTGAGCCTTCTTGTCTTCATTTGAAACATCTCTCTTTTCTGGATGATTAGGACTCTTATGACAACCTAGCTTGATTTTTGTTGCTCTTCATTTGAGGATTTTCGTGAGTGTTTATATTCGTTCTCTTTTACATATTTGAGTTATTGATTGAACAAGTTATTGTTACACATAAAAAATACTCACTTTGATAGTGTCGCAAGTGTCATCATTACAAAGGTCGCAAGTGTCGCATTTTTCTCACAAGGTTGCAAGTGTCGCATGTTGCTCACAAGTGTCGCAAGTGTCAGGGAAGAATACTGCCATGATGCCTATGTTGTGCCTATAACGACATGAGAAGGACACTTGAAACACCTCAAACATTTGATTTGGAAGAGGAGAAATGAGTCAGTAGGCTTGCAAACCTTTTTCCATCTGAAAGTACCTCAAAAACTGAGTTTTTGGAGGGGAGCGCTCCCCTATACCTCTTATGGGAGCGTCGGTGCTCCCCCTTACACTCTCTGGGAGCGTTATAAATCTCCTCTAGCCCTTTTGAGGGAGAGATATGGATTTTGAGAGCCCTGGCGCCCCCCTAAAGCCTACTAGGGAGAGCTACAATGCTTTGATGGTCCTTTTGAGGGAACGCTACCTATTCTGGGCAGTAGTTAAGTTGTTTAGATGAATGGGGGAAGGATCCTTTCATTCTTGGAAGACAGTTGGATTCAAATCCCTAGTTCATCCATGATCTTAGGGAAGATCCTCAACTGAAGGAGGAAAATCCTCACCTTCCCCAAGGATATCTCAAGTTGTTGATCCTCTCCAAGGCTATATAAGAAAGCTTTCTCATGGTGAAAGAGGACTGGAAAAGGAGAATCACACCAAACTTATGATCTCATAAGTGGTGCTAGAACAGAGATATTTTGGGGGAAGAATTGCTAGCATGAAACCTATGATCTCATAGGAAACACATAGTCAGTTGAAGGAGAGTGATCAGTGAAGTTGTTATCATCCAGGTCGTGGATCTTTCGAGCAAGGGTTAGACGAAGGGGACTTGACGAAGCTGTCGCATTTGCATCTACGATTGTAAGTATTGTTGTCGTTATTCTCATTAATATGACACGCTTGGCCTGTTTCTTTCTAGTTTGTGTCTAATCTTACATGAACTTATCATTGATATATAGATCTTTTTTCAAGCTAATATCAATAGAGTAGGAAGTGGTCGTACTTTTTTTGTCCACAGGACTCAGCAAGGAGCGAGAGTTTGGAGCTCGACTTGGAGTGTGCAGAGACAAACGTCGATAAAGAGGTACTTATATTCTCCTTCCTTCTCATGTATTAGTTTTTCTAGATTTGAAAGGAAGTCAGTGTCCACGTTAAGCACTTTCTGTCTTAGAGTTAGGGTCTAGCTCTTTGAGGCAATCTACTTGTCCACAGGGAGATTTTCCTACAACAGTTATTATACGTGTTTCTTTAATTTCTCATTATCTTTTGAGTGCATTATTTGTTAGAAATATTTTTGCTTCGTGTCTTTTGTATCTGCATCTGACTCTTTCATTTTGATTGAAAGTAATGAAGCATTAAAGGATTTTAATTTTCTTTCTTTTAAAATCAAATAAAGAAGATAATTGTGTTCTTGCTTTTGGGTAGTGTAGTAGATTGGATTTAGAAAATTGCATTTGGGAATTGGGTGTTTTTGTTGAAGAAAGTTGAACCTCTTCTCCATCGTGTATGTAGGATTCATTGAAGAAAAAAAATATCATCTCATTATTTTTCATTCTTTTGGAGTCGATTCTAAAACATCATAAGTTTCACTTTCACACCCTTGAGTAAACAAAATCCCTAAAATGAAGCACTTCTAAAGTTGATCAGACAATTTATATTATTTGGTAGCAAACCTACATTAGCTTAAAGTGTAGGGATTTGGAATAGGTTGTGAGGATAACTTTCCAAAGCCATCAAACAAACATAGAATCTTGTGCTAGGGAGAGGTAAATCCAATTGTTTGTATAAGAATAGTCGGGATCCTCCTCTCACACAGGGGTTAAACATGAGATTGTGTGCGGGAGAGAAGTGGATATTTCCCCTCCGAAGCTTAACCCACGTAGCGGAAATATCGTATATTGGGGGTTCTTCTAGAGAAATGACTGGTTTCATTTGGTCTCAGAGCTTCATGAATCCCAAATCCATTTTGGGTTCTCAGTAATATTTCGGTCCACTTGTCTTCAATTCTCTTGAAGAATTTCAGACTTGTTATCCTGCCCATATGTTCCTTCCTAACTGTCAATTGTACCTCCATGGAGGATGACTGCGATTTGGAAACCTTAGTGGCCTATATCTATAGGGTTGATACACAAGGTGAAGGTGAAGGGGAGTCTTCATTGTACTTGGGTCAGACGTTGGTCAAACTCACTCGGGCTCCTTAGAGGGTACACCCACGGGTAAAACTGTGTGGGAACTTGTACCAAGGTGTAAGTCCATTAAGCAGGTCTCCAATGTAACTGATCCACCCACTCTATCCCAACCCCTTCCTATATTTATCTCGTGATGTTGGATTTCATCACCAACTAGTGGTTTCATTGTGGGAAGGTTTGTTTGATTATTTGATTGTTTGCTTCTTATATTTGTAGCATGTGTTGTTTATTTTCCTTAGTGGAACTTAGGTTGAGTCAATGTCAATGGAATAAATTCCTAAGAGTACCAACAAAGGAACCTCGTTTCCCAATGAACCCTTCGCCTTTCCTTCTTTTGGAAATGTTGGTCCTCCATGCATTTCCACACTGAGTCTTCTGGGACTCACCATCGGGTTACAGGTTTGGTTGTTCCCCACTCCGGTGATCTCAAATTTTCCCAGTGCTTCAAATGCACCTAATGATTCATATGTAAGCACACCACCCATAGATCAACCTCATGTCGACCTTTCACCTTCTTCATCTGTCAGGTCTTCTGACCTTTCTCCTTCTTCTCCTAGTGAAATATCTAAAGAAAGTAGCCAGATTTGTAATAAGAGGAAGAGGCAGAAGGGGAAGAAGAAGAAGAATTAGAAAGAGACCAAGCCTCCAACTGCATTAGGTCATTTTGGATCTGAGCAACCAACTACTATTAATTGCACTGGGAGTGTTGATAAAGTCAACAAGTCTAAAATGAAGAATCATAAACCCAAATTGCCTTGCAATATTTGTAAGGGTGACCACTTTTTTACGGATTTCCTTGGTCTCCCCAAGGTCTTAGAAATGTGTTCTTCCACATCATCATCCCATGATGGACATGCTAGTGAAACCCCATCAACTAGTGACGTTAAGGTTGGTAAGAATAATGGAACTGTTAAATCTTCTTGTATGTTATCCAAAGGTGATAATTGCTCTCACCTTTGCCCTCATATGGACAAGGCTTCTTATATTTTGGAAAAAATTCAACTTCGAACTGGTTATCATAAGATCTCTCCCAAACCGTCATCAGTTGATGGACTGGTCAATCTGGTTCCATCCCCGATCAGTCTAGTTGATCAGATGGTCAATGTGGTTCCATCCTCGGTTGAACCACTAACCCAAGTAGTTGATCCAATTCCATCATCAATCATCCTGGCTCTTCATATGAAAAGTGAAACTGAAGTGACTGATCTAGTTTCATCATAAATCATCCCCACTCTTCATCTGAAGAGTGACAAAGTGGTCGATCTAGTTCTTTCATCGATCGATCCCACTCCTCCCTTGAAGAGTGTAACCAAAGTGGTCAATCTGGTTATGTCATCATTCGATCCCACTCCTCATTCAAAGAGTGAGGATGTCGCTCCCATATACCTCATTAATACTGATTCACTCAGACAAGGGGGAACTCCATCCATCCCGATGGCACCCCCTTCAAGAAATCAGATGATTTCTATTAATTGGAATCATTTGACAAAACCTTGTCTTCCTTCTTACGTGCCTTTCCAAATCACTATGTGTGTTTGTGATAAGAATATTCCTAACACTATAATAGATGAAGGTTCTTCTGTTAGTATCTTATCCACGAATGCTTGGAAATATTTTGGTTCCCCACAACTTGCACCCATGACTCAGAATATGTTGACCTTTGACAGAAGAGTTAGTCAACCTTTAGGGATCCTTCCTCAGTTTTCGGTTACTTTGGGAGGAAAAATGGTCTACGTCGATGTGATGGTTGTTCACAACCCTTTGGAATTTAACTTGCTCCTCGGGTGAGACTATGTCTACATTATGAGAGATTTTGTGTCCACTCCCTTTCAAGTGATATGTTTCCCTCACAACGAAAACATAGTAACGATAGACCAACTTTCATTCAATGACCCTCGTCTTACGGTTAACCATCCTCTTTCCCTGAACGATCCATAAATTACAATGATGTCCACCCCTCCGCAGGTAAATTATGTAATGAACTTCCCCATGCATTCAACCCTGCATGAGAGGGAATCTCTCCCTTCTCCTAACTTAGATCCGGTAGTTGACATGGTCATCTCTTCAATAGGGATATTAGAGCCAGATATCCCTACCCTTATTGAGGTCGTCGACATGTATTCCTTCCAGAGTGTTTTTATTCCATCTAACAAAGATCTCTTGGAAGCCATGGTTGACATTTTTCCCTTGACATGTATTCCTTCCAAAGCATTTTCCTCTTGGAAGCCATGATCAAGAGAGGTTTTGAGAATAGTTTTGCTTCTCTGTGGCAAGCTCGTTAAAAAATGAAACAGAGGTTTTGAGCATAGTTTTGCTTCTCTGTGGCAAGCTTGTTAAAAATGAAACAAAGGATTTGAGCATAGTTTTGCTTCTCTGTGGAAATCTCGTTAAAAAATGAAACAGAGGTATTGAGCATAGTTATTTTCATGTGTCAATCTCTTTAAAAAATGAAAAATTCACCTCTCCTATCAAGTAGAGTCTTTTCACTAGATTACAAAGATATCGAATCGAGTATTTAACTAGATCCCATAGATGTTGAGTTGAGTCTTTCGTTAGGTCTCATATTTGAACCTTCCTTTCATATTCTCTTGTCAGCTGACCTTTTTTCCTCCATCTGGTATAGAAATCGGTGACAATATAAGCGTCGACAAATGAAGTGAAGCTTGGGGGGACATGTCTCCAGCCTTTGATTATCATTCTAGAGTTAAGCCACTAGATTTTCAAGCTAGGGGTAGAGTACCAACCATCCATGGGTATCCCTCAAAACCTTTGGAAATTATGTCGGGAAATTACAAGCATAGTTTAATTTTGTTTCAAGTTTGTGTAAAAATGAAACCAATTCTGAGCTTAGTCTTTATTCTTTCTCGTGGTCATAAATACATGATAATGTGACTGAGTATAATTTTATCACTTTTTCAGACTCGTAAAGGTTATATGAAAAAGGAACCCCCTGGAGTTTGCTTTAATCTCTTTTCAAACTCTCTAAACATGAAAGGATTGTCAAATTATCTTGATTCCTTTCACTCATTAAAAGGTTTGAAAGGGCATCTTTTGAGTGTTAATTTATCTCTTTTTTGGCCTCACGATACTAATTATGAAAAAGGAACACTCTAATCAAATCATGGTTACAAGAGTTCTCCCCTGTATGTTTTTACACTTTTTCAGGCCTGGAAGACTAAATTTATGAAAAATCCATCCATGGATTCGCCTTTAAGTTGTTTTCAGAATCTCTAAACATGAAAAACCACTGATTTTTCCTTCTTTGGACTCACTAAACTACACATTGAAGGACCCATATGGGAACGAACCCTTAATTCTTCTAGTTCGTTAAATAAAGAAAGGGGAACTTACCGAAGGTGAGTTATATCGATCATGTTTTACCATCCTCGAGCTTGTTAAATGAAAAAGAGGTACTCATCTATCTAGGTGGGGGGGGGATTTAAGGAAGTATGTCAAGCTTTTGGGAATACTTTATGGAAGTTATTGTCTCCTTGAACATGGAACCTATTTTTGTCTCATCTTACAGTTAGGTAATCTGTTTGTCACTGAGTCATACCAATTCCATGTGTCGCCATACTTTTTTGTCCAGTTGAAGAGTGCTCTTATTTCTGTCACATTTCATTATTGGTACTCGTCAAGTCAACATGTTGTCATGCCTCGTCATGTGCAAGGGAATTTTTACTTCAAACCATCAATCTGTAGTATTTCCAATTTCTATTTCCTGTGTTAGTCCATACTCATTTGATTCACCATCTTACATCACTTTCCTATGTCAGTTTCATTTTGATGATGGGGGATACATCAACTCCCTCCTTCGATGAGTATTTTCCTATCGACTTCAACACATCATCCGAGAATTAGACTTAGAAACCAGTTAGTACCTTGGGACCTGCAAGCCTCATCGCTTCCAACAGTAGGTTTACATCATTGACCATTGATCGGATGATTCCATGAATGTTCGACATCAAGTCATTTATTTGCATTCGTTGGAATGTACCAGGGTACCTTGGGAGTCATTGACATCATTGGTGATTTCCATCACACTTTTTAATGGTTTACCTCATTGATCGATAATCAAGTAGTTTCTATCATGTTCGAAATCAAATCATCTATTCACATGGATATATTTGTACTACATGAGGTTTGGTACAAAGACCCTGGGTTGAGAATTCACTTTGTTATCTTCTCTACCCAGGCTACGAAGGAGATCATTTCAGCATGCTGATATATATGTTTTCACATAGATCCACATTGTATTGGTCTGTGGATATTTTTTAACATCTTGTATCTCCACTGTGTATTTTTCATGGCTATGATCAGTTCATATCATGGAGGTATAGATCCACATTGTATCTCTAGTGGCCATACCCTTAGTCGGTATTTTTCATGGATCCATAGTGTATTGGTCGAAGGCCATGCTTTGAGTCATCTTGTATTCCAAGCATAGGTATGCATGCCTCATAAATGGAACATATATTAATATTGTTTGATGGTTGTCTGCATCTTTTTCTAGTTTCTCCAACTCCACACCCTTGCATTGAATAATTGTAAAGTGTTTCGGCCATCAGTTTCTCTTCTGACCTCACACTTTAGGGGGACTCTGTTACACATCAAAATTGCACACTTAAGTACCTCTCCCTAAGTGTCGCAAGTGTCGTAAAAGTGTCATATACACCGTGTTAAGTGTTGCATACACCTTGAAACCATGAAAGAACATTTGTCACAATCCCTAGTCAATGTGGAGGGGAAATATATTATATGAAGGTCAAAATACTATGTGCACGTGAATTATTTACTAATATTCATAAAAAGGAAATTAATTTAGTGTGAAAATACACCTCACATTTAGTTTCCTAATCTCAAGGAGAGGTTGAGAATATCATGGATGGTTGAGATATTTTCTCAAACCAAAAACCTAATTTGGTGGATCTTGAGAGATATTTCCTTCTTAAAATCCTTGAGAGATATTCTCTTCCTAAAATCATTGAGAGATATTTTCTCCCTAAAAATATTGGAGATCAAATTTTTGTGGATCTAATGAGTGCTCTTCTCCATGGTGGTTAAGCCTCCAAATCCTATATAATGAGGGATTTCCATGGAGAAGAGGAGGAAGATGAGAGGTATCAAACCTTTGATTCTAGAGAAAGGAGACAGACATATATATCAAACTTATGATATTGGGATTCATGCAAGGGTCTAGATGATGAGAGCTTGGAGGAGTGTTGTATCATCATCTATGTTTGTAAGTATTCTCTTTGGGTTCTCATTTTAATATACTTGGCCTATTTCCTTCAAGCTTATGTATTTTTGCATGTGCTTGTCTATTGTTCCTTCAATATTTGTAGATGAATTTGTTTGATCTAATCTTGTAGAGTAGGATCTCTTTTTTTCTCTTTTCTTTCTATTGCATTGCAGGTATCAAGTTGTGCTAAGGATTTTGGAGATCAAGCTCATATTGGAAGCAACGAGGAAAAACATTGAAACTAGGTGCATCACACCTTTTCTCCCTCTCTCTCTTTCTTTTTAGTTAAACTAAATTCAAAGGGATGTTAGTGTCCACTTGTGTTTTTATGTCTTGGTATTAGGGGTCGATAATCCAAGGGAAAGTGAACCTGTCTGGAAGGGAATATTTTCGTAACAGTTACCAACAAGAAGTATGGGATTTACTTTATTCTTTTTAAGTTTTTAATATTGAATCTATACCTCAGTGTCAGAATGTCACTGCAGACATCTTGGAAAATTCAGCTTCTAGATATACACCTCTTAATGATGGTTTCTCTGTTGAAATAATTTCTAGGCCTTCGATACTAGATAACATAACGAACTGACGAGTATTCAATAATGATACTCAAATTATGATTTTACTCACTAGCTCATATGTCTTCCAAGATTCTTTGATTGACGATGAATCCCATCAAAAAGACCTTCAAAATTGTTGGGATGAGGCAAGCAAATTGAAACAAAATTGCATCCCAAAGAATGTGTTGACACTTGAGAAGATATTTGATTTAAAGACTAAGTTTAGAAGGCTTGGTAATCCAAAGACCAACAGTTCAACCATGATGCACTTTTTGGTCAATCTAGGGACCTCTGAAAAACCTAAGTATGTCAACCTAGGAACCTTTTCTTCATAGTAGAAATGTACACATTTACACAGATGTTCAAGAAGTACCATGATGTGTTTGCATGGAATTATGATGATTTGAAGACTTATGACACCTGGATAATTCAACATGTGATCCGAATTAAAGAAGGTGTCAAACAATTCCAGGGAAATCTAAGGAAGATACATTCGACTCTTGAACCACTCGTCCAAAAGGAATTGAAGAAACTATTAGATGCCTTAATAATTTTCAAGGTCTATCATTCAACTTGGGTGTCGAATATGGTTCCCATAAGAAATAAGTCGAGATATCTTAGGATATGTATAGATTTTTGAAACCTGAACTAAGCTTCCGAAAAAGATAACTACCCAGTTCCCTCCATGGAACAAATCTTGCAACTCGTCTCTCACTCCGAGATGTTATTTCTATTGGATGGGTTTTTAGGATCCAACTAGTTTCTCGTCGCTAAACCAAACCGATTGAAAACCACATTCAGAACTAAATAGGGGACATATGTTGATTAATTTGGTTGGTTGTCATTGATGTCAACCCTTGAAGAAAGTTTGGTAGCGAACTACGGTAGCACAAAGGTTTGGGTAATGGACCCAATTTTGTTTGATGGATAATGGTATGAGTTTTGATATATTTGCATGTAAAACTATTCTATATGGATAGTAGATGTCATTCCATTTTCGGTGGTATGTGGAACATCACATAACTCCTCACGATTAGAGAGTTATGGCCATGTGAAGGTTGAGAACCCTCATGAGTCATCTAGAAGCCCCAAAAGGTCAAAGTAGTCAAAGTGTTTGCAAAGAAGAAATTATTTAAATAATAAAGTAAAGTGATGAGTGTACTATAAGTCAAAGAGGATGCAAAACAAGTTATTTAAATAATAAAGTTAATGGAGAACTTACTAATTATGGAAAATGGTTAAGTTAAGTGGACAAGTTATAAGTGGGTTAACCCTAAAATAAGGAAATTGGGTTAAGATGGTTAGAAGGTAATCCCTTGAGGAAGCTACATAAAAGTATAAATAAGAGGCAAGGGTATCTCATTCAATACACACTTGAATATCATTGAATATCTATTTTTGTGAAAGGTTATTTGGGCAGGTATTATTGATAGAGAAAAGTGCAGCAGAAAAAGTGTGGGAGAAAAATCGTGACAGGAAAACTATGGAAAAAAAGTGCGGCAAGAAAACTGCAATAGAAAAAGTGCAACAAGAAAATCACAGCAGTAAAAGTGGGGAAGAAAAAGTGTGGTAGGAAAATCGTGGCAGGAAAAGTGCAGTAGAAAAAGTGCGGCAGGAAAATTGTGGCAACAAAATGCTACAAGAAGAAAAAGGTGTTGTTTTCATATGTGTAGTGTTGAATTTATGAATCATGTTGAGGGTTTGCCTTGTAAATATGTTGGATTCCCTCTTGGGAGTTTATGTCTTGTTGTAGAGTTTATATGAGGCAGATCTACTGAAATTTAGTATTGGTTAATTTTTGAGGGATTTTGGTTGAGGTATGTTGTTGAATTTATTGGTATTGATAAAGGTTGTATAACAGTGAGGTTCTAGCACATGGTTTTAGGTACAGAATTGTGATATAGTGTTTGAGGTATATGTGATCAGATCAGATTGGTTGATGAGTATACAGTGACACATTTCTCAGAGACATATTCAGTTTCTACAGTTGAGGTACATGTTGGGTACATGGTTGAGACAAGTACTTGATGAGTTGGCACATACATGAGGTGTATAGTTGACGATGTTGGTACATATTGATGAGTCATATTTTGTGTGTATTTGATGCATGATTGGTATATATTTGGTGCATGGTTGATGCACTCATTGATGGTACATGTTGAGGTATAGGTTGGTGCATGGTTGATTCACTTGTTTATGGTACACGATCATTAAAGGTGGTTTGGTACAGGTTGGTGCATGGTTGATGCACTTGTTTATGGTATAGTTTGATTACAGGTTGATTGGTATAGGTTTACAACAATATATCTCACAATGATAGTGTCACAATGGTTCCATCATTCTACTTTTATTTCAGGGCAGTTGGATGGGGCAAGGACGGGTGATTGTAGCCACCTTTCGGTTGTACTCAAAGAACACAAGGGGTTGTAGCCTCCTTCTAGTTGTAGCCAGAGAATTGGGGAGTTGGAGCTTCCCTCAGGTTGTAACCTGAGAAACTAGGGGGTTGGAGCCTCCTTCCAGTTGTAGCTAGAAAACAAAGGAATTTGGTGCTTCCAATGAATGTAATTCTTAAAGACATATAAGAAAAATAATTTTGTGGTTTTTCTCACTTTGGGTTTCCACGTAAAACATTGGTTTATTGTGTATGTGTGTGATTTCTCATTTGTTCATTGTTTATTTACTATGCAACGATTGGATGATAGTGCTACATTCATATAACACTTGCATTTTATGGTGAAAAAGGATTAAATTGCTCTGTTACTGATTCACCCCCCTCTCAGTAATCCAATAATTTTTATCAGAGGCGGTTCCTTTAGGAAACAGTTTAACCATTGGAAGAAGATCATGTATTATTCTGAGAATGGAGTACCCATGTTTAATTTTCATAATGGTTTTAAGTATGAGATGTGGAACAGAAAGACGAAAGTATTTTTACATGCACAAGGGCATTATATTTGGCTATCGATTGTTACACGATGTGATAGTTCAAAAAGGGAAAACACTGCAACCAAGAAGGAATTAAAGAAGAATAACAAAATATCAATGGATTTCATCTGGGAAGGATTACCTAATCCGGTAAGAGAAAAGGTTGGTAAATGTTCATCAACCAAAGAACTTTGAGATAAGTTACATGACATATATTCTTCACCCATCGCTGATTTAGAAAATTCCAAAGAAGATGTAGATATAGATCAAGAAGAATTGTGTTCACCATGTCAAACAGATTCAGAAGATGAAGAGTACATAATCACCAGAGGTATGTTTTTTTTATTTAATTGTGAAAAACATGGACATCTTGAAATAAAATGCCATGAAGGAAATTAGAGAGAAAAATTAATTGAAAAGGAAGACAATTATGAAGCAGAATTGATTAGTGCTTTAGATGAACTAAGAGAAGAAAACAAGTCACTCAAGAAAGAATTGATGAAACAAAAGGAAAGTTTTCACATTTTTGAAGAATCCCAATGGGTCATCGAGAACTTAAGAAATCAGCTAGAAGAAGCCAAAAAGATCGAAGAAAACTTTGAATATCAAACGTAGTATTTGGAAGCCAACATAGAAGCACATAAGGAAGAAGAAGAAATGAGAGAGAAGATATTGACAGATCATCTTAAGGAAAGAACTAACGATCTAAACCAACTTGAGGCAGAGTTTGATCAAGAAGAGAAAGGACTTGAAGAAGAAATAATCACATTAAAAATTCATCTTGAAGAAGAGAAAACAATATAAGAAGTCATGAAGTCTCAGATAATGAAGAAAGAAGAATAGGTTGAGAAGCTTGAAGAAGAAGTTGTCACATTGAGAAGTAAAATCGTCAAGTTCAACAAGAACATTGAAGAGATAGAAACATCCACATCAGTTATAGATAATGAAGAGAAGCACTCTAGGTTGCTAGAAAAGAAGAATGAAGAAAATAGAAAGAGTTATGCAGAAGTACTCAAAGGAAGGAATCATGGTCAACCAGAATCTAAGAAAACTATTGAAGATACATCTTCAAGAAGTCCATCCATGGTCAAGCCACAAACAAGCTTCAATCATGATCATGATCAGTCAAGACAAAAATTCAGAAGGACTATGCCACAAAGAAGATCATTCACTCTCATGTATGAAAAATTCTTTTATGGTCTTTGTTTTTATTGTACTAAATTTGGACATAAGGTTGCAAATTGCAGGGATTATAAAAGAAATGTTCAAGAAAGAAATTCCTATGTGGCCCCACGTAACATTGAATGTTACAAATGTCATAACTATGGACACATAGCTAGTGATTGTAGAATCATGATCGATACTTCCATGCAAAAAAAAACTGATATCAGATGTAAGAAAGTATGGATAAGAAAACACGAAGAACAGGTGAACAAAGACCAGGTCCCAGAGATCACAATATTGGAAATAAAACGAGATGAAGAAAATTCTACAGAGAAAAAGAAAGATGTCAGATACAAAAAGGTTTGGAAAACAACTGAAATAAAATAAGGACATGTAAATAAGGAACCGGTTCAAGAGATTGTACTTTCAGGAATTGTAGTGAAAGATGAATCCACTGACATAAAGAAAGAAGTCATAGATCAGAGAGATGACAAATCTACTAATGAAGATGATGATGAATACACTTCAGAGCAGGAATTTTTCTGAGCCATCCAACTTAGAGACTCCCTGATAATATGAAAAATAGACAGGGGGAGAGTCTATGCGGTAGCTAAGACAGACCAAAGAGCCATCCTTAGAGAAGCTTGCAGAATTTGAGTAGACAGATTCAGTGCATTCAGTTAGAAGAAGTACAATGTGATAGATTATTTAGTTGTAGTAGTACTCCATGATAGTACAGTGAGAAACGGGTCAACATTATGGACAGTGTGCAGTAGAGTCTTGGACAGTATGGACATAGATGGATTCATAAGAACACTTAGCAGGTTTGGACAGATATATGAAAGTGGATGAGAGGATGGATTCATAGATTGATTCAGAGAGTGGTTCATAGACAAAGGAACATTATCATAATGCATGATAGTTACACAGGAAATGGCTCGAACAATGCTAATGGATTCAAAATTGACAGATATTTTTTGGACACATGCAGTACATACATCAGTTCACATTCAAAATAGAGTAATGCTCAAAAACAACAACGACAAAACTTCCTACGAGCTATGGAAAGGAAGACCAGCAAATGTGAAGCACTTTAGAGTATTTGGAAGCAAATGCTACATCAAAAGACAAGATGGCAGAATGGGAAAGTTTGACTCTCATGTGTACAAAGGAGTACTTTTCGGTTACTCAAGTACAATGAAAGAATACAAGTGTTACAATATGAGGTAGAACAAAGTTGTGGAAAGCATCAATGTAACAATTGATGAAACAGGTGGACACAAATTTAAGGAAGAAGAAAATGAATCAATGGAACAACTTTATGAAGAAGAAGAAAAAGATGAAGAAGTCTACATTGAACAACCAGAAGGAATTTAGTTGTCATAGAACGTAGATTACGTGTGCAAATTGAAGAAGGCCTTGTATGGTCTAAAACAGACTCCTAGAGCATGGTACTCTAGATTGGATAAATATCTACAGCATGCAGGGTTCAGAAAATGAAGTGCAGACAACAACCTCTACATCAAGGTAACTCAAGATAGTATTTTATTAATTGAATTTTATGTTGATGATATTATTTTTGGAAGAAATGATGACAGGCTAAGCCATAAATTTGCAAAGGATATGCAAAATGAATTTGAAATTTCATTACTCGTAGAACTATCCTTCTTTCTAGGTCTTTAGATACATCAAAGAAACCAAGGAATTTTTATTTCTCAAACTAAGTATATCAGAGAAAGGCTAAAGAGGTTAGAAATGGAAGATTGCAAACCAATTACCACTCCTATGCAAACCAATTGAAAGTTGAGCAAAGATGATGATTCAAAGTCTATAGACCATAGGAAATATAGGTCAATGATTGGTAGCTTACTATATGTGACAACATCTAGACTATATGTAATGCAAGCATATGGACATGTGGCACGATTTCAAGCAACACCAAAGGAATCACATGTTGTATTAGTGAAGAGGATTTTCAGATATCTCAAAGGAACAAAAGAGTTTGGGTTATGGTATCCAAAAGGAAAGGATTTGTCACTTATTGCCTACACATATGCAGATTGAGCAGGTTTCATTGATGACCAACAAAGCACCAGTGGAGCAATGTTCTACTTGGGTGAGTGTTTAGTATCATGGATAAGAAAGAAACAATCATCAGTATCCTTATTTACAGCTGAAGCAAAATATATTGCAGCAGCAGCATGTTGTACACGGGTTCTATGGATGAAACAAACTCTGACAGATATACAAGTTGAGTATGATGAGCCCATTCCAATCTATTGTGATAATACAAATGAAATCAGTATCTCAAAGAACCTAGTGTTGCACTCCAAGATGAATCGCATTCCAATAAAGTATCACTTTCTACAGGAACATGTTGCAGAGAAGAACATTAGAGTTGAATATGTGGGCACAAAAGAACAAGTGGTAGACATATTTACAAAACCACTTCCAAGGGAAGCCTTTGAGTATCTTCGCTAGAGACTTAGAGTAATTTCTACTCCAAAATGAATGCTTTTGAATTATTATCTTATATGTCTTGTATTTGGACGAGGAAGCACCATAAAAAGGACAGTTCATGTTGGGAGATGAGTTTCAGGAAGAGTTCAGTCAGTGGGAGTAGCCCCAAATTGAAATATACCTTTGCCATTGATGACAAATGGGGAGATATTTATCAGATGCAAAGGTAAATTCTTGGAGAAAGAGCACATAGACATGGTTCCAGGGGGAGTGATGGTCACAGGGGGAGCATGAGTGATATGACTTCATTATTTCATCAGAGTGTTTCCATCAATGCCAAAGGGGGAGATTGTTGATTAATTGGGTTGGTTGTCATTGATGTCAACCCTTGAAGAAAGTCTGGTAGCGAATTTCGGTAGCACAAAGGTTTGGGTAATGGACCAAAGTTTGTTTGATGGATAATGGTATGAGTTTTGATATATTTGTAGGTGCAACTATTCTATATGGATAATACATGTCATGCCATTTCCAGTGGTATGTAGAACGTCACATAACTCCTCGTGGTTATATATTATGGCCATGTGAAGTTGGATAACCCTCATGAATCATCTAGAAGCCCCAAAAGGTCAAAGTAGTCAAAGTGTTTTCAAAGAAGAAATTATTTAAATAATAAAGAGAAGTGATGAGTGTACCATAAGTCAAAGAGGATGCAAAAGAAATTATTTAAATAATAAACTTAATGGAGAACTTACTAATTATGGAAAGTGGTTAAGATAAGTGGACAAGTGGTTATAAGTGGGTTAACCCTAAAATAAAGAAAGTGGGTTAAGATGGTTAGAAGGTAACCCCTTGAGGAAGCTATATAAAAGTATAAATAAGAGGCAAGTGTCTCTCATTCAATACACTCTTGAATATCATTGAATATCTATTTTTGTGAAAGGTTATTTGGGCAGGTATTATTGATAGAGAAAAGTGCAGTAGAAAAAGTGCGACGGGAAAATTGCGGCAAAAAAAGTGTGGCAAGAAAACTGCAATAGAAAAAGTGCGGCAGAAAAAATTTAGGTAGGAAAATCATGGCAGAAAAAGTGTAGTAGAAAAAGTGCGGCAGAAAAACCATGGCAAAAACATCGCAGCAGCAGAATGCTACAAGAATAAAAAGGTATGGTTTTCATATGTGTAGTGTTGAATTTATGAATCAAGTTGAGGGTTTTCCTTGTAAATATGTTGGATTCCATCTTGGGAGTTTATGGATTGTTGTAGAGTTGATCTGAGGTAGATCTACTGAAGTTTAGTATTGGTTCATGTTTGAGGGATTTTGGTTGAGGTATGTTTCTTAAGTTATTGGTACAGATAGAGGTTGTATAACAGTGAGGTTCTAGCACATGGTTTAAGGTACAAAGTTGTGGTATAGTGTTTGAGGTATATGTGATTAGATCAGATTGGTTGATGAGTATACAATGACATGTTTCTTAGTGACATATTCAGTTTCTACAGTTGAGGTACATCTTGGGTACATGGTTGAGACAAGTAGTTGATGAGTTGGCACATACATGAGGTGTATAGTTAATGATGTTGGTACATATTGATGAGTCATAGTTTATGTGTATTTGATGCATGATTGGTACATATTTTGTGCATGGTTGATATACTCGTTGATGGTACAGGTTGAGGTATAGGTTGGTGCATGGTTGATGCACTTGTTTATGGTACAGGTTGATTATGGGTTGTTTGGTACAAGTTGGTGCATGGTTGATGAACTTGTTTATGGTATAGATTGATTACAGGTTGATTGGTACAAGTTTACATCATTATATCTCACAGTGATAGTATGAAAATGGTTCCATCATTCTACTTTTATTTCAGGGGAGTTGGACGGGGCAAGAACAGGTGGTTGTAGCCACCTTTCGGTTGTAGCCGGAGAACATAGGGGGTTGTACCCTCTTTCTGGTTGTAGCCAGAGAATTGGGGAGTTGGATATTCCCTCAAGTTGTATCTTAAGAAACTAGGGGGTTGGAGCCTCCTTCCAGTTGCAGCTGGAAAACAAAGGAAGTTGGTGCTTCCAATGAATGTAATTCTTAAAGACATATAAGAAAAATCATTTTGTGGTTTTCTCCTTCTTTGGGTTTCCACTTAAAATACTGGTGTACTGTGTATGTGTGTGATTTCTCATTTTCTCATTGTTTATTTACTATGCAACTATTGGATGATAGTGCTACATTGATATAACACTTGCATTTTATGGTGAAAAAGGATTAAATTGCTCTATTACTAATTCACCCCCCTCTCAGTAATCCAACAACATATACATATAGAAGGATTCCCTTTGGTTTAGTAAATGTAGGCACTACATTTCAAAGGGATATGGACATTTATTTCAATGGATTAATTGATCAAAGCATGGTGGTCTATCTTGGTGATGTCATGATTCATTCCAAAAAAAGGAAGATCACCCAAGACATCTGAAACAAATATTTGAATGATGCAAAAGTATGGGATCTCATTGAATCCCAAGAAGTCTATTTTCATTGTTTCAGAAGGTATACTATTAGGGTATGTGATTTCCAAAGATGGAATTTCGGTGGACCCATAAAGAAAAAAAGCTATTATGCAAATCCCTCCAGCACATAGCAAAAAGTCAATGTAGTTTTTTTCAGCAAGATCAACGTTGTAAGAAGATTCACTCCAGACTTCGTTGAAGTTACTAAACCCCTTCAACGGATGATTAAGAAACATGTTCAGTTCAAATGGACATCTGCTGAGAAAGAGGATTTTGAAAATATCAAACCCACTATAACTGATGCACCATCTCTACGAAGTCCATATTTCACTAAGGAATTATTTTTGCACACCTTTGCATCTGATAATTTCCTTGCGACGGTTCTCACAATGAAGGATGAGAAAGGAAATTAATACCCCCTCGCATTCATGAGCACTGGATTATAAGGTGATGAACTAAACTAACCAATGGTGGAAAAGCAAGATTTTTTTGTCCATAAAGCAATCAAACAACTCATACCTTACATTTTGAAGAATCACACTAAAGTCATCGTTCGTCGTATAGAGGTCATACCCCTCTTAATTCAAAGAGAGATTCAAGAGGGACGAGGTAATTGGATAACAACCCTACAAGAATATGAACTAGAATTTAATCCAACCAACATTATTAAAGTTCAAGGCATTTGTAAATTGGTGACGCAAGGTATGGGTGATGAAAATCAAGAAGAGGATGGATGACAAGAGGATCCAACTATGTACACACAACAAGTTCCTTACATTCTAACTGTTTAAGACTCATATTATAATGACCTCATGTATTATCTTCAACACGGTACCAAACCAGAACACCTCAATGCCAAGAATAAAAGAGAGCTCAGACTAAAATATTTACAATATCAGTTGGTGCACGACATCTTGTTTTGAAAAAACTATGATGGAGTATTACTTTGATGCCTTGAAAAAAAAGATGTTGACAAAATCCTCAAGGATATGAATGACAGGCTAGTAGGAGGCCATTTTTCAGGAGATACAACATCTCACAATATATTGATATCTTGATACTATTTTCCTGCATGGTTCAAGGATTCCCATGCATATTCATGAAGCTATAAAACATGCCAAATATATGTGGGAAAAGAATATAAAGTCATTGTTCCTCTCCATATTTTTACTATTGAATGACCCTTCGAACAATGGGGGTTGGACATCATTGGTGAGATCAATCCCCATTTCTCCAAGAAACACAAGTATATCCTAACCACTGCTAATTACTTTACATGATGGACTGAATCAATATTGTTGATCAAGATGAATGAAGAAGAAGTGATTAATTTCCTTAAACAATACATTATCACAAGGTTTGGGGTACCTAACTCTCTTGTGTTCGACAATGCAACATATTTTTCATCATTTAAATTGTCTAAGTTCTCTTTGGAAAAGGGTATTACTTTGAAACACACAACCAATTATTATCCTTAGGGAAATGGTTTGGTTGATTCCACAAACAAGAACCCGATTGGAATCATTAAGTGAATTGTAGTTGATCACCAAATAAATTGGCATAACTCTCTATCCAATGCCCTCTAGATCGATTGTGTTTCCTCTAAGGCATATATAGGGACTTATCCATACTTTATTATCTATGAGAAAGAAGCTATCTTACCTTCAAACATTTACCTTCCTTCCCTACAACTTACCCAATAGTCGTGCGAGAGAGAATGTCCCATCATCCATCAATGCATTGATACTTTGTTGAAATTAGAAGAAAATATTGCCAAGGAAAAACACAAATTTGAAACCCATCAACATACCATTAAGCGTTTATTTGATAAGAAGTTTGTTGGTGAGAAATATTTCCAATTTGGAGATCTGGTCCTCAAATGGGACAAGTTGCACGAGGACAAAGGAAAACATTCAAAATTCCAAAAATTATGGCTTGGGCCCTTCATGATCAAAGAGAAAATTGGCCAAGGAACTACCAGTTACAAACTCTTGAAGGGGAAGGTGACCTCCTCCTCATAAATGGACAAATCCTGAAACACTACATCAACTAGCCTCCATGGAAACCCCCTCATTGTATATAAATAAAACGTTTATTTTTCGCTTTTATTTCCTGCTCAGTTTTTACTTTGATTTATGTTTGTTTTTAGATTCAACATTTTCTAGTTTGTTCGATTTTCAGGATTTACTTTTCTCTCTTGAAAACTGTCACTTTGAATTTCTCAAATTCTCGATAGCTCAGTCCTGGGCATGCTTCTAAATTGTAGCACGTTTGGTTCCAATAGACTAATAACTATGTGACCTAGCTTGCAGACACAACTCATCCCTAATTGTATAGATTTGTTGTGCATCACTTTAAGTCAGATCTAGTAGCATAATGTAGCTCATCAATATACGAGCATTGTGCAACTAAACACGACAAAGTAAGGAATCAAGGGATCAACCTAATAACATATTTGTATATTTTTTGGACTAAGAGAAAATGGTTTGGGAAGAGACATTTGTAGTATTCCAGAGAATGTTACTGAGAGATTTCACTCATCTATAATCAAGTTGGAAAATCTCACTATCACAGGTGTCATCCCCAGTGCCTTTAAAGGAAAACTTGAATCCCCCCATCCACCTCTCTCTAAGAATAAGAGAAGTACACTTCAAAAGGTAAATGATTGGGGAAAGGAATTCCATATCACATGGGACATGAAAGTATCTTTGTCGAGTCTATGGACACTCATTTTCATCAGAGAAAGGGTTGTGACTCTGTCAAGCCTACAGATGCTTGGTAGTAGTGGAGAAACACTAGATAAATGCATCAAAACTTTTATTTTCATCATTCTTGTTGTTTGGTTTCCCTATAATACTCCTCATGACTCCCCTAGGTCATTTCTATATGAATAAGTATGTGTTACAAGACAATATGTTCAGAGGCATGGTCCTAACATCCCCTTTGTATCATACAGACATTGTCTCATCAAAACCTTCATTCTAAAAAACATCTATGGGACCTATTATTTCTCTCTTGAGTTATGCATGATAACACCTCACCTCCTCAAAGATATGTGTTTGGATACAATATTACATAGATTCAAGGCTTCACCCAATGTGTTTCCATTTGTTGTTCCACATACTACAAGCCTCCATTTTCTTGTAATCTACTTGCAAAACCCCTCCAAGAAAATGGAGCCTCTTGTAATTTTCTACTTTGAAATATATTCAACTTGTATCTTATTAATGTATTCTTCCCCTTGCTCTAAACATTCTCTTCAAACTTCACTTCTTAGCCAAGTTTGTATCTTTCAAATTGGAGCCAAGTTAAAATTTTGGTTTTTAGGAAAGTTAATAGAAACTCCCTCGATGTAAATCAAAGGAGTTACCACAAATTCCTTTGATGTACATCGAAGGAGTTCCTTCCAACCACATTGATAACCATAAGCAAATTTTTATTTTTCCTTCGAAAAGGATTTAAATCGCTCAAGTTCATATAAAATCCTCTGATGCATCAGAGGAGTCACTTCCATCTCTTCTGATAAAATTCAGCTTACTTCATGTCAAGTCTTTCGATGTGTTTCAGAGACTTTCCCACGAAGTCCTATGATGTACATCAAAGGAATTGTCACCAACTCATCCAGTTTAAAATTGTCCACCCATTTGCATTTATTTCCCAAGTTCATCCAAATATTATAAATAGGAACTCACCCTCGACCCTTATTGTTTCATTGAACGTCGAGGATAGGAGAGAAATCCCCAAGCGAATAAAAGATGATCTCAAAGTTCCTTTCTCCCGACCAAGCAACATCCTTCATGTGTCAAACAATCACTAGGTAATCCTTGACACTGTCTTGCATCTATGCATTTTCTAGTTAACAATTATAGGGTTAGGTCTTTTTAATTCCACCCTTTAGAACTAGATCGTTGAAGGCATTCATGGCGACAGTTCTCCACTTCCACCCATATGTTCCCCCCTTTTTCACCCTCGACTTCACCTCATTTCTTTTCTCCTAGATTCCCC